>JANRMT010062808.1:53426627-53491555 GCA_026402145.1 Polypterus bichir lapradei
AAAAACTGCATTTTGTGTTTACTTGTGTTATATTTGACTAATGGTTACATGTGTTTGATGATCAGAAACATTTTGTGTGACAAACATGCAAAAGAATAAGAAATCAGGAAGGGGGCAAATAGTTTTTCACACCACTGTATATAAAATACATACATACATACTGTATACATACATGTGCAAATTAAGATGCAGTAGGAACCAACTGCTTTTCTAATATTCTAATTAGGAACTTTAAGCCAACTTTATCAATTATATTTCTCAAAAACAGGGACTTCCCAACAATCACCACCCTAACCAGAGTGCTGCTGTCACAGGAGCAGGGGTTAGTATTAAATGACTCATTTAATAAACAGCATACAGCATATTAATAGCCTTTCTTTTCCTAGTATACTTGTGAGGTACAAATTCCAGCACCCCAGACTATATGTTAGCACTGCTTAACCCATATCTGCCTATTATCCATGTATCTATTATTGAGTTCACTTAATTCAGCTAATCCAACTTTATTTGGTTAAGCCGGGCTCACTATCAAAATGCTTTTGAACAATCCCAAAATGATAGAAAAACACCACAATGTCACAGCAAACCAGATTGCAAGCCAACTACTCCGAAACGGGAAGCCACCAACAAAACAACCCAAGGTGCGGATTAAACAGCAACATGATAAAGAACACAACTGCTTCAACACTGCTTTCACCATGGAAGAACTCAACACTTGATTAAGAACATGAAAAACGGTAAAGCAGCTGGGATGGATGATATATGTTCAGAACAAATAAAACACTTCGGACTAAGGACAAGAAAGTGGATACTAGATTTGTTCAAGAAATGCTCTGCTTCATACAATATCCCAAAGCTTTGGCGGCAGGCACGCGTCACTGCCTTGCTAAAACCAGGCAAAGATGCTTTGGACCCCAAAAATTTCAGACCAATATCACTCCTCTGCCACCTCTACAAACTCTATGAATGCCTCATTCTCAACCACCTTTCTCCTCTGATTGATGAACAACTAATACCACAGCAAGCCGACTTCTGTCCAGGTTAATCCTGTATGGGACAGATACTTAACCTTATCCAACATCTAGAAGATGGTTTTGAAAAGGAATAATCACGCCTGGACAAACTTGTTAGGAAGGCTGGCTCTATTGTAGGAATAAAGCTGGACAGTTTAACATCTGTAGCAGAGCGACGGGCACTAAGCAAACTCCTGTCAATCATGGAGAGTCCACTGCATCCACTTAACAGTGTCATCTCCAGGCAGAGGAGTAGCTTCAGTGACAGACTTTTGTCACTGTCTTGCTCCACTGACAGACTGAGGAGATCGTTCCTCCCCCACACTATGCGACTCTTCAGTTCCACCCAGGGGAGTAAATGCTAACATTATTAAAAGTTATTGTCTGTTTTTACATGCATTTTTAATACTCTTTAATTTAATTTTTTTTTTTTATACTGCTGCTGGATTATGTGAATTTCCCTTTGGAATTAATAAAGTATCTATCTATCTATCTATCTACGTATCTAATCACAGGAGCAGTATTTTCAGACCTCTCAGCTGCATATGACACTGTGAATCATAAGATACTCTTCTCAAAGATCTACTATGTGACACACGAATACCACCTAGTGCAAGTCATCCAATCGCTACTAGAAAACAGGCAAGTCTACGTGTAACTCTGCAAGAAGAAGGGCTACTGATGGTACCAATGGAATGGCCTCCCACTAGGTACTGTGCTGTTACCGACCCTATTCAACATTTACACCAATGATCAGCCCATCCACCCCAAATGCAAAAGTTTCTTATGTGCTAATAATCTTTGAGTAAGAGCACTGGAGAAAGATTTCACTATCGTCGAGAATGTCCTTACATCTGCTCTGGCAAAACTCTCAACCTACTACAGTAAGAACTATCCATCCATCCATTATCCAACCCGCTATATCCTAACTACAGGGTCACGGGGGTCTGCTGGAGCCAATCCAGGCCAACACAGGGCACAAGGCAGGTAACAAACCCCAGGCAGGGCACTAGCCCACCGCAGGGCCCGCACACACACGCCCACACACCAAGCACAAACTAGGGACAATTTGGAATCGCCAGTCCACCTAACCTGCATGTCTTTGGACTGTGGGATGAAACCGGAGTACCCAGAGAAAACCCACGCAGACACGGGGAGAACATGCAAGCTCCACACAGGGAGGACCGGGAAGTGAACCCAGGTCTCCTAACTGCGAGGCAGCAGCGCTACCCACTGCACCACCGTGCCGCCCACAGTAAAAGCTATCTGAGAGCAAATCCAACCAAAACACAGGACACTGGTTAAGTCACCCTCAACCAGACCTTGACCTATAAATGGAAAAGACGAAAGCAAAACTTGTGTTCGTAACAACATCCTCAGAAAACTAGCCAACACCAGATAGGGTGCTAACCCTATAACCTTGCGCTCCACTGCACTTGCATTCCGTTAATCCACAGCAGAATATGTGTGTCCAGTTTGGAAGCGGTCATCACATAACAAAAAGCTTGACTCTGAGCTCAATGAGAGCTGTCACAGGATGCCCAAAATCGAAACCCATCAACGCCCTCTACATCTTGGCTGGCATTACTCCCTCAGACATAAAAAGAAATGTAGCGAGTAAACAGGAAAAACTAAAGCAACTAGACCTCAGATATCCATTGTACGGCCATATCAACGTCGCCAAATGTCTCAAATCTTGTAAAAGCTTCATGCTCGAGAAACCTCTAGACTCAACTGCAACAACAACAAGGTTGGACTTATGGCGCAAACACATCAGAAACATCAACACAATCAACGACATTAGCACAGATGTGAGAGAACATCTACTCACTGGTGGTGACCTAGACTGGCCAACATGGAAAAGCCTTAACCGCTTCGGCACCAGGACTGACAGATCCAAAGTCAACATGACAAGACCAACTGAATAACCTGCTCTTGATGGGACACCGGTCCAATATCAACCTTCCAGGAATTTGAAATCACAGCTAACAAGTGTAGTTGGCACAGTACTCAAGCAGACATTTCTTGACTTGTCTGTCATAGATTCCATATGACAACCGAATGCTAAAATCATTGTGATTGTATTTTGACTAGTAAACAACAAACAGTTCAGAAATTTTTTAAATGTAAAATAATAACAATAGCAATAATGATGATACATCTATCCATCCCATTCATTCAAGAACTGAACTCACTGAACCCACTGAATCCAGTTTTTGGGTCATGCGGAAAAACAGGTGGAAGGAAGGAACAAACCTTAAAGGTGTGGCAGCCCAATGCAAGTCACATACCCACCTCCACTCATTCTGGACAATTTACAGTCATCAATTAACTTAAACACAAGTGTCTGGGACGTGGCAGTAAATAGTAATATCACATAAAATAAAAACCCTGAATTCTCCAAAAGATATTATTTACATCTAATTATCATAATTTTAAAACTTTTCAAGTTTTTAAAGAATGCATTACATAAACATGACAAAACCCAACGATTACTTTTCCACATGGCAAGAAGAAAACTAGAGAAGAAAGAAGAAAACCAAACATGCCAATAAGATTGTTCTTTAAACATTTCAAGTACCTTTAGTTTAGCCTTTCCAAAACACATTTAATTGCAAACATTCATAGAACAATTTCTAAAAGTACTGATATGCAGTTCAGCAGTACTTTATAATCAGAAGGCTACAGTTTCATTTTGTGATTTATTACTTGCTCAATATTATGCATAAAATGTTTACAACTATGATTATGCATCAATTATTCACTGGTCTCATGGGCTGTAATTATGTTTGCAAGGATATGCACCTGGATGATTAATGTATAATAATTGCAAAGAAATTACTTTTAAATACTGAATTACTCTTTATCTGAAACATATATCACTTTAGGTCATCTGTTAATTTATAGGAGAGAAAATAATTACCACCAACAACTGCACTTCCATTAAATGCTTAAATGCTTGCAAAGCTGGCTAAAACAAGTAAAACAAGGATAGCAGAAAGAATATGAAGAAACAGGGAAAACACACTTTATTGTTGGTTCTTATTTGTGCATTTATTTTCAATACAGGGTGATGTGAGGACAGAGACTACTGTGGCAGCAATGGGTCAGAGATGTTGAGTAACGGTGAGCCACAGAGTTGCCATTTAAGCCGAACTGCTTGTGTTTAAGATAAAAGATACTCAGAGAAACATCCAGGTGGACAAGAGAAACAGGCCGAGGCTTGAAACCAGACTCTGGAGCTATAAAGAATAAATACTAGACACTACAACACAAGGCTCTCTATTGGTCTCAAATAATCAAATCTAATAAAACTGAAAGAAACTGTAGCTGTAAAACCAATACCCTATCAACGCTCTGAACTTGTCCCTGTCCCGGCTTTGTCAATCTTTGCTTCAACTCAACCCAATGCCACTTAGTGGTGCAGGTTGCATTATAATGTATTTAGCACTGCACTATAAAAGGTCCATAAGTAAGGATGGACTACTCTATTCAAAAAATTATTCCTATTGGTAAAACACAGAGTTTTTTTGCAAACATGTTATTCTGAGCATAACACGCTGAAACACACAGCAATGACTGACATGACAGAGCATCATGACCTTAACACCAAAAAAAACAAACAGCTAACTGCTTGGAATAGATTATTTAAGGTAAATCTGATATGATGACATGCTTGTTGACGAGTAAAGTAACAAACTGAATCTGACACACACAATTGAACTGTTTTAACCTATGTCTAACCCAATTTTAATGTGATTGTATGATCAGTGGAGACTATGGGTCTTTTAAAGATGCAAAAAGTGCAATTTACCACACATGCTGGACTGCTAAATGTCTTCTGCTTAACATACCTTACTTTTAAAATGTCTGATGTAGCCTTCACGATCCCAACTGCCAGTAAAACAGGGGACTGTCAGTATATTACCCAGCTAATGATCATGTCTGGCTGAGATTAGAGAGATTGGATGCTGCTCCTGTTATGGAGAGACTGAAGCCTTTAAGACCAGCCAATAACGCAGTAATCAGCCGAAAGATGTTAATAGATGGATATGTGTAATCTACTTAGATGCAAAATTTAACCCATGCTGAATTAATGATGGTAAGGAATGGAACTCACTCAGCATTGTTACTTTGCGCTCTGAAGAAGCAAAATTACTAGTGACATTAAAGAGACTGAAAATACTAACAAACTGTGGGAGTAGATTTTATGCATCAGGAAATAAAACATATGTATTTATTTATAGAAGGGTAACCTCCATCCATCCATCCATTATCTAACCAGTTATATCCTAACTACAGGGTCACGGGGGTCTGCTGGAGCCAATCCCAGCCAACACAGGGCACAAGGCAGTAAACATATCCCAGGCAGGGCACACACACACACCCACACACCAAGCACACATTAGGGACAATTTTAGAATCGGCTATGCACCTAACCTGCATGTCTTTGGCCTGTGGGAGGAAACCGGAGCACCCGGAGGAAACCCAAGCAGACATGGGGAGAACATGCAAACTCCACACAGGGAGGACCCGGGAAGTGAACCCAGGTCAAGGGTAACATTATATGCTTAAATATTTCTCATTTAGTTTCCTATTCAATTTCTTGCTTTGAGGAAGTGTAAAGGGCTGAGTAGGGCTTTATGTAAATAATATGTTTTCAGTACCCTGGACAACTGAAGGAAATTAGTGGTATTTGTACAGTTTTGCTTGGGCTGGGTTGGTTGTGCTACACATCATTTAAAATGGGAAGAAACATAAGTACAAAATCAATGTTAGCAATAACACAGCTTTGCCTATGCAACATTCTTGATATATTTGACAGCATTTTAATATATTATATCTTAATGTTTTTGTTATATTTCCTTATCCTGGGCATAAGCTGTACAAAATTCTAATTATGTGATGCTAATTAAATATCCTGGGCAATCTTTATAAAATAATATTGTGCCTTTAGATAACAAAAAAAGACAAAAGCTCCATGGAATTATTAAGACTGTTTACAGGGCATATACAGTATATATCAGATTTCATATCTTAAAAATCTTTCATTTTGACTGTGTTACAAATAAAAAAAAGGTGAAACAAGACAAATAAAACAAAAAATGTACAAAAGCATAAGGAAACGAGATTATGAAAGACACCCATTGTGGGCCAAGATCCTTCAATACTTTCATTTTTTAAACTTATTATGATCACAGTGGACAGAGCCTATTCCAACAGCACTTGGCACCAGTGGGAGGCTACAAATTACTTTAGAGTTGCAAAGCTCAGCACCTGATGTTTGACTTACCAGGGATAACTCACAAACACAGTATACAGATACTATGAAAATACATTGACATTTACAGTATTGTTGTTGTTGTTCTCTTCTGTATTGAATGAAAACCTTTGGCAAATTTAAGAGGCACAGATAGAAAAAATACAGGCAAATACTGTATTCCAAGATAATCTTTTTCAGTCTGCTAAAAATAAAGCTAGGTCAAAATATTCATATTTTAAAAGTTCAACAATCTCAAGCTATGGGGCAAAGCTAATTTGGCAAGGTAAAAGAATAAATAGAAAATGTTTCTGAATGCCCAACACCAAGAGTTCTTAAACTTTTAAATCCAAGGAACCAAATATGAAAATCCATACTGTGGCCCAAGAAGAGAATGATTACTACAAAGACAGCAGAGCAGCACTTAGACAAACAACATTGGCAATGCAATAAAAAAGTAAGCAATTTTATTTCCATTCAAGCACATTTCTCATATGAATATCACTAAAATAGAAGAGTGGAAAACAAACATATTATTACTAAAACAATAATTATCAACAATCATCATCACAGGGAATAGATTTCTAAGGTATATCACACAGTCACTTAGTGTTAATACGTAGTTTAATTTCAGGTTTTTTAAGCTGATGAAAAGAATGTTTTCTTTAATACAGGTGCAGCACAAAGACATGATGTTTTTAGAAAAGATAATAAGAATGGTCCCTAAATCACTTGACTCATTAGAGAAGGAATAAAGTGGTCAAAAAATAATTAATTTACCTTTAAAAAGGTTTTTTCAAATAAGGACCAACATTAGCAACGCATTCTTCTGCACGAATTTGCAAATTTCTCAGTAAGTCCTGGTTTTCATTTACTAATTCAATAAACTATGTCTAAAAGGTTGAATCATGTACCTAAGTTTTTCCTGAAAATGTATGCACTATTTGTATTTTATACAGGTGTTAGGATAAATCTTGATGAAGAATTCAGCAAACAGTTCAATTTGAAATGTTGAGTGCTGCCAACTGACATCATGCTGAATGCAGAAGTCTCCTCTGTACAACCTGTCTCACCCTTTCATATTTTCTGGTGTTCTTACAATTCTCAGTAGATCTGAAATTGATCAAACCATTTTTAAATAGTGTTAAGAGAAGTGATTCGTTTTCATTGAAACATGATAGACTTAAAACAAAATATTCTTTGTAATTCCATTACAGATTTACAGTAGATTCAATTTATGCCTTAGTGGCAAACGTGCCAGGAGGCACGGACTAGTAGGACATGACCACAAAATCTGCACTTAGCATAAAGCACTGCCACGGAACTATATATCTTCCCATCATACTAAACCTTTAATAAATGCCAGCAATACCCCAAAAATCATTTGGTAATTGTTGTTATGATCATTTGTTATTTTCGTTTCAATATTTCACACTAGCGCCAAGGTGCCTTTATCTCACAAGCTCATCTGTCATTCCCTCCTCTCTCCCAGTTTCTTATATGTGTCTTTGCTGTTAGTCATCTCAGTTTTACTCCTTCAAAGGCTGGTGTTGTGGGGAATATTAATTATATTTTCATACCATTGAAATGAAAGCTCTCTGTGATACCTTAACAGTATTGTTTATAGGCAGATTGAACACTACGGCAATAAAAAGTCAATGTATCACTTGCTACAGAATCTGGGCTTGAATGGACTCGGCCAATTTTACTACATGATCATTAGGGAACCCATCACAAACATGTTCCCAACCCCAATTGTGTTGTGACCTGTAGTTTTAGAAACACTGTCCTATACCAAGCTCTGAGGCACCAATAATTAAGAGGAAAACTACTGTATATTTGCAGTCAATAAGCAAGTGTATTCATGTCAGTTGCACAATTTAAAAGAAATATCAAGATCAAAAAAATATGAAATCTAATATTAAGCTAAACCCTAAATTATGGCTGATGCAAGGACTCAACAGTCACAGTGTTAGACTAATACTGAACAGGTTTTGTGTTTTTACGGGATTCAGGTGATACCTACCGAGGAGGAGGTAGCCATTTTTATCCCTTATCCCACACAACTGCACTGCATGGAAGTCACAAGAACACTGCTAGTTCTGAGACAAAAAAGGCTGATATCCATACTGTAAGACACATGCCTTTACCTTGTGTAATGACAAATGCAACTTGCATGTCTAAAGTAATAACGCCGTTATGCATATATGATGTGAATGACACAGGTTCTTTGCTGCAGTATTTGAGACAACATATTTTTCTCTCTCTTTTCTTAGATTTTTTTTCCTTTTTGTAACTTTTGCTGTCAGCAGGTCTCTTGAGAATCATTAAAGTGGTAGATATGGTATGTGAGATGCACAAAGATGTTAATCTTATAAATAAACTATGAAAAAAGAGTACTGAAATGAGAATATTTTTATTATATTTTATATTTATTATTTAACTGAAATGCATGCCTTGACAACAATAGATCATCAAAATTAAACTATCCATGAAATTGGTAGGATCAGATAAAAACAAGCACATTAAATTATCTTGAGACACAACTACTGTATGATAAAAAGTCCATAAAAGCTTCTCCTTAAAAAACAAACCATAGCACTGTAGTACAAAGATTCTTCAGGGAGTTATCAAAAAATTTGCTGTTATTTTTTTCTTTTCACCAGTGCTACAGAAACAGCTTCTCAAATTATTGGAAAGTAATAACTTTCCAAAATGATTAACTTACATTCAGTGCATTGTTTTAAAGACACAAGCCAACTCTTAAGAAGCAACAATTTAGTTAAAGTCTGTTCAGCGTGATGCCTGAGAGTGGCAATGTGTTGAATGTTGGTCAAGCAAATAAGAATTTTACTGTACTCTGTATATGATAATGCACTTGAACTTGAAATCAGATAAAGGGGGTACATAGGAGGAAGTCTGTTACTAAGACTGAATATTTAACTTTCTCATCATGATGTAATTTCAAATAAGTTGAGTATGATGGGTGTCTTACAGGGAGAGACTTAAGGGTACAAAAGGGAAAGAGAGAAAGTGCTGAACAGTCTTTAACACGAACAGTGGAAGAGTACACTACAGAAAAAAAACTGATGACATCACTTCTACTCCTGTCTTCTCCTCATCTGGCTGAATAAAGAAGGCGACAATGAGAAGTCATCAGTCCACAGACTAACAGACTGGAGGCAACACTACTGTCGTGACAGCATGTATCAACAAGCCCTGTCTTCTTACAACCTTAGCATTATTGTCATTGTCAAAGGTAATTAAAATGTTTTTTTTGTGCTCTCTTTTACACCTCTCTTGTTGCATTATTATTATTTACACACTGTTAATGGAAATACATAAGTCTTTATTCTTGGAATATATCCCATGAGAGATCAAATGAAAAATAATAATGTGCAAATAGAAAAACAACCAAGCAATGGCGAAAAGATATACTGCCTATTCAAGAAGAAAAGAAACACACCAAGTATTTCCAGCAAAACCTCATTATCAATTCTAATCCAATTAGAATCAAATTTAAGTCTATACATATTTTCATAACTATAATCCACTCTGGATAATATGAGGACTAGTGCACACAAAACTGTAAAGGATTATTGTTACGCTTAAGCCATACATTAGATGCTAATTATAAAAAGCACATCAGATCATTGCTCTAGTGAAGAATGTTCAGAAACAATACATTTCATTTCAAAATATGTCACACAATTGCAGTCTCATTATTTTCACATCAGTATGCTAATTGTCTGTAGGCAGCAATGACGTTCAATCAATATCCAATACGTCACTGTGGTCTGTGTATTTAATAAGCTTTGCACTCATATACATAATCTGTTAACAAAATCTTATTCGTCTTTCCTACAGAGTATTTATTTTATTTCTATTTCTTCTTATTATTATGTTACATTCCTTCATTTTCCTTTTTATATGTCATATATTATACTGCCTTGATTATTATTATTATTATGTTACATTCCTTAATTTTATGTTATATATTATTATACCGTCTTGATTTTTGCTACTTTATATCACCCAGTGTGAAAAGTATTTCTTGGGCACTGCCAGAAAAAGCATTCTTTGTTTTCAGAGTTTTCTAGAAAAAGGAGACAAAGCTTATAATTAAACAATGACTGGTTTATTTTACCAAAACAAATATCTAAAAGTTATCAAAAGCATTAACCCACAACTGCTGCAATCTGGAAACCCTGCAGTCTAACAACCATTGGCCTGCTTAACCCTAAGTATTTTGAATTGTGGCTACCATTTATAATTCTGCCTGCTCTGACGGTGCCAGGAGAAGATAAAAGGAAAATCACTGAGAGTACCTTGACTAAGTGAGAAAAAGAGAGACAGAGAAAGAGCAAGCATCCTAATCTCTGTAGCTGCAGAATTCTATTGGGGCTTTCCCAGAAGAGCCTGCAGTGAAGTGCACATTGAATAATCATTTTAAACAAACTAAAAATAAAGTTATTCTTTGTGTTATGTTTGTGTTGTTTTTTCTTGTTATCTTGACACCACTATATGGCTTTAGTATGGACGGAAACACCTTTTCACAGTGCGTTTCCCAACAGTGAACCTGGTCCACTTATGGGGCGAATTGATCTCTGATGGACATACTGTCTCTATGTTTCTCCGCACTATTGCCAAACTATATTACTAGTTACTATGTATTAAAAATTAAAACTCATCTGACGTGATGTGAAGTAGCATTTAAGCAAAGTTAACATTCACACATATTTCCTTGTTCATTGGGTTCCTCCTGCGACTCTCATATTAAAATTTTTGTTTTGTTTTCCTATATTTAAGACCCATTGCTTTGCCTACTGGCCATGATTTTATCTTGTCTCAGTATTCTTGCTTACAGAATTGGGTAAAACTTTAATATGCATATGTTGACTTTTTTCAACATGATCCTGCAGGAAGCAATATTGTGAATGTCCTCAAAGAGCTTTGACATCCATGTGCTGTTTGGGACCCAGCTGATAGTCAAGTGTGGATGTGTTCAATACAGCAAAGATCTCAAGACGTTTTTTCACATGTGGATCAAAAATGAACCAAGCAAACCATGTGGATCTCGAGAAAATTGTACATATGTAGGGCAGTGGCAATTGATAAGAAACCCCAATTAAAGTGGAAAATAAAAGTCCACAAATTGGTTATAGATATCTAGCAAGTTTTTGTTACACTTGGAAAACTCCCAATGTTTTTAATCTAAAATTATAGTATCTCTGAAACACAGCTCTCCAGCAGTTTCAGCCCATAACACTATTGCTTACTCTATTTTGAAACTAAAAGAGACACAATTCTTGCATCCAAGGTGCACAGGAAAAACCTGTCAGCCTGCAGTGTCTTCTCTCATAGTGCTCACTTTTTTTCAGGTTTCAGCTTTACCTCTCTGTCTCAAGTGCTAAAGTGCTTTCTTTTATGTGGATCGATCATCTGTAACTAGTAGGGAGCATCGTTTAGTTAAAAAAATAAGCAGCTTCTACATTTACATCAAAACTTCCATTTCTTTTCGAAATATGAAACTTAATTTTACATGAAATAATCAAATAACCAGGGCGGCACGGTGGCACAGTGGTAGCGCTGCTGCCTCGCAGTAAGGAGACCCAGGTCCGCTTCCCGGGTCCTCCCTGCGTGGAGTTTGCATGTCCTCCCCGTGTCTGCGTGGGTTTCCTCCGGGCGCTCAGGTTTCCTCCCACAGTCCAAAGACATGCAGGTTAGGTGGACTGGCGATTCTAAATTGGCCCTAGTGTGTGCTTGGTGTGTTTGTGTGTGTCCTGTGGTGGGTTGGCACCCTGCCCGGGATTGGTTCCTGCCTTGTGCCCTGTGTTGGCTGGGATTGGCTCCAGCAGACCCCCATGACCCTGTGTTCAGATTCAGCGGGTTGGAAAATGGATGGATGGATAATCAAATAAACAAAGCTTTTTTACAAATAATTTCAATCTTACACACATTTCAATCACTAGAGACAAACTGTACATGTAAGGCAATGTTCCACCAGGTGGCAGCAGATCTATCTGTGCCCAGAACCCCAAAGATTAAGCTGCAATACTTACTGAGCACTTAGTCAAGCCAATAAATAGCCTGCAGCTGGGAGACATGGGGAAAGATACTGGGATTGTAATGCAGTGACAAGAATAGGGTTCCCATGATCAGACCTGGACACTTGGTCCTTTAAGAGAAAATCTGGGCTCAAGAATTCTGGAATGCCAGGGCACACCTAGGAGCACTATTATCTGGTGGCTTTGGAGGTCTGAAGGGTGAAACCTGACTCTGGAAGGTAGATTACAATGTCCACCTAAATTAGAACTGGAGTAGTTGAGCTCAGAACTGGGAGGAAGAGTATGGCATCTTGCTGGCAGGGAAGGAAAGTGAAGAGGCAAAGGATGTAAAAGAAAGAGTGAAAGGAAAGAGAGACAGAAGAAAAGATTGGGATTTGGAGGGGGAAGCAGACTAAATGCAATGTCATTTATTAAGGATATGCACCTGTTTAAGTAGGCCCTAAAACCAGCAGATCAGAACTAAAGTGTTTGCTATAGTCTGCAAAAAACAAGTCAAAAATATATGAAAAAAGCTAATCTTGATTTTGAAAGCATTAAATAAATTAGTTTGATAAGATTAAAAAATACTGAGTACTGCTACTGAGTAAAATTCATCAAGAGTGAATTAGACAGATTTCTATGGACTACTACTTGGTGAGCCAGAAACAAGACCAGGATCCTAAATGAGATACACATCTTTTATTTTTATTTTACTGTCCTGAAATGAACTTTGTCTCCCAAGAGATAGAATTATAAAAGCACATTACAAGAAGACAGGATCAGATGTCTGAACAGGGATCATACCCTACTAATCAGATCCATTATAAGATAATTCTGACTCTTCAGCCAAAACATTTTTCCTTCCTGAAGGTAATTTTTGCATGCAGAGTCAATAAGCAGGATAACTACTTGACATTATAGAAAGGAAAGAACTGCAAACCAGGCTTCAACTGATTTGGTCTAACAACCAAAGAAGGAGGAAAGTGAAGCTGTGAAGTACAGTTAATATAGAGACAGAAAAGACAATATAAAAATGAGTCAACAATGATTAAGGATAAGACAGCCAAAACAAGAAATTACAAAAAGGCTAATAAAAGCCTTAAAAAAAGCCATGAGCCATTTTTGCAATACTGAGCCTTGCTACAATTAAAATACCCAGTGTTGGTTCTAAATTCAATAAAATGCAGTGAATGCTCTAACAGGCAAAGAAGAACACAGGAACAGAAATGGAGCTATTCAGTAAGTAACCACTGCCTTGTAGCTCACTTCAAGATGTACTTTGGTCAAAGTTATACTTCTGGCACAAGCTTGTACACAGCTTATATTAAATCATTTGTTTTTTCAAAAAAGTAGACTTTTTAAAAAAATCTTGCTAACATTAGTAAAGTTAGAGGAACATATTCAGTAAGTTATATGGACAGAATATCTAGGCGCAGCCAAGGAGTGGAGGGGGTCTGGTTCGGTGACCTCAGAATCTCGTCTGTGCTATTTGCACAGTGTGAAGCGGCGGGGATCAGAGTCAGCACCTCTAAATCCGAGGCCATGGTTCTCAGCCGGAAAAGTGTGGAATGCTCCCCCCCGGGTTGGAAGCACATTACTGCCTCAAGTGGAGGAGTTCAGGTATCTCGGGGTCTTGTTCACGAGTGAGGGAAGAATGGAGTGGGAGATTCACAGACGGATCAGTGCGGCATCCGCAGTAATGTGGGCTCTGCAACGGTCCGTCGTGGTGAAGAGAGAGCTGAGCCAAAAGGCAAGGCTGTCGATTTATCAGTCGATCTACGTTCCTACCCTCACCTATGGCCAAGAGCTTTGGGTAGTGACTGAAAGAGCAAGATCACGGATACAAGGGGCCAAAATGAGTTTTCTCCGCAGGGTGGCTGGACTTTCCCTTAGAGATAGGGTGAGGAGTTCAGTTATGCGGGAGAGACTCAGAGTAGAGTTGCTGCTCCTCCACATTGAGAAGAGTCAGTTGAGGTGGTTCGAGCATCTGGTTAGGATGCCCCCTGGACGCCTCCCTGGGGAGGGTGTTCCGGGCTTGCCCCACTGGGAGAAGGCCACGGGGCAGACCCACACACAGGTGGACTCCAATTAAGCTGCAGAAACATCTCAAGGATGATCAGGGGAAACAGGATGCATCTGAGCTCAATTTTGAGCTTCATGGCAAAGGCTGTGAATACTTATGTACATGTGATTTCTCAGTTTTTTTATTTTTAATAAATTTGCAAAAACCTCAAGTAAACTTTTTTCACGTTGTCATTATGGGGTGTTGTGTGTAGAATTCTGAGGAAAAAAATGAATTTAATCCATTTTGGAATAAAGCTGTAACATAACAAAATGTGGAAAAAGTGACGCGCTGTGAATACTTTCCGGATACACTGTAGGTAGATTTGACTTTGCTGTAATCGTTTCTTCCCAATGTCCTGTGCGTATTATATGGGATATATATTTGGTAACTTTCCAGTGTATTGTAATAAAAACTCTATATTGTAATTTTTGTTTTTTGAACAATATCTTTATGAGTAAACATGTTCTTTTGTGTATGAATTAATATTTCAGGTTTTCAAGTGGTATATCAGACAATTATATTTGTTTAACTCTACCATTTGGTGCATATTACGTTTTATGATACTTAGTTACTGAGTACTACATTTTTGAAAGGTTTCAATTATTGTTAATTTACCTGGTATATTATTTTTCACGTATTCCGCAAAGGGAGCATGGCAGTTTGTCCTGCTCCCTTCCAACTCCTGGTCAGTATCTATGAACAATTCTCCTGTATCTGTATAGATTTTTCTTTTCCTCCCATATTGCAAACACATGCATTTCAGGTTTGTGATTTTAAATTAGTGTGGTATGATTAAGTATGTGAGTTTGCATTTTGTTTAATTTTTGTTACGATTGCATTCCACTCTCAGCTCACTTAAACTTTCCAGGGTTCTGAAACCACCCAAAAAAAGGTGATGGATGCCAAGAATGTCCAAATACTTGGACATGTTTGACTTAAGAAGTTCTTTCTTCTAGTTATTTTTAAGTTATGTCCTCATTAGAGTAACAAGAAATTGGTTCATATATCGAAAACATTACAGAAGAATGCAGCAAAGCAGTAAGCTCTGGATTCAAACTATATAGCTTATACTGAAGAACAAAAAAATAGTTTCAAAGATGGGACTGCAATGAAACAGTAATACTGTGAGCCAGGAGATTTTTTTAGAGACCCATCTTAGATATTACAGGTAGAGAAAAAAGGGGACAAATATTACTAGCTTTGTTTTTTGATTTCTTGCTTTGTGTTTTAGTATGAGAATTTCTGCAGTAGTTCCTATGTTTTCAATGTGCCATATCAGGGAAAAAACAATACATTTTATTGGTATGTGCATAACAATATATTTTCTAGAAGCACAGCTGCAGAGCTTCTAGTAAGAAATGCTCTAATTACTTTTAAGGTTTATTTCGGTTACACAATGTTATGAAGAACATGAAGAACTTAATAGGCAATTCACAAGCTTTGTCATATTAAAATTAAGTACACTGACTTGCTATAAACTACAGAGAAGCAAAAACTCAGTTGAAAATTCTTATCAGTGTTCGCACATGTCTCTGTGCTCTTTAATTGGTCCCATTCTGACTGGCCAAAGTGCACCTCTGCCTGAGATTCAACAAATCTCAGTGAGCAATGAAAATAAAGGAATGCCATTAAAATAACATTTAAAAAAATTCTAAGTGAATGTGAAACACTACAAGATGACTTTTTCCCAATGGTTAACTAAAATAAACCGAGTTTCTGAGAACTTAATAGTGTTCAGTATATTTTGCTTGTATATGAGAATTTAATAATTTACTGATAAAACAGAAAGATAATGGTCTATATGTGTCTCCTGATGATTGTGCATTTAGGTTGACTCAAGTTTTTCAAAACAAATTTACATAAATTCAAGGATATTTTAAATATTAAAACAGTCTAATCCCAGTTAGTTGTTGACAGGCTGGTTGATAGACGATATAAGTGTATCTAATGAGAATTTACTCACACATGAATTTAAATGATGTGTCTTATGTACTATAGCCGAATATTCATAGTCATAATGAAGGGGATGAACTAAATGAAGAGGTTTTCTTATTAGGTATTATAGACAGACACAATTTCAATTTTTGCCTGTAGGGATATGATTTCAACTTCAGTCAAATAATACAGTAATAAAATCCATTGTAAAATATTGCAGAACTGGATTACAATACTTATTTGTTAAAAAAAAAATCAATCATAGCATTATTATACCATGACCCAAGTATTATATAGTAATGCAGGATCCATAAGAATTCACACTTCTGTTAGATATGATATGTACAATTTTTCTTTCAGCAAAGTAAACTATGTATCTTTCAACAGTGAATCTCATTTCAAATATATGTTTAAAACACAAGAGCGGGTACTGAAAAGGTCCTGTGTCCTTTGCCAAAAGAAAATAAATGTGAAATACTGTGGTAATATACATTATAATTTATCACAATTCTACAGTATTATGACAAGAATTGAAATGTCCTTCGTATAAACTGAAAACAATTTGTTCATCTAGGCATACCAGTTCAGTTTGATCTTACAGTATCTATGTTTTCTAGAACAGTAAAGGCCAGCTCACCTTATTGTGCTTTCTCCCCTCTCACAAGGCCACTCTTACACACTACCTGCTTATCAGTGGATGTAGCATTGATCACATATTATGTGATTTTGATGATTGAGGATATTTAAGTGAGACCTACTTTTGCTCATGCACTCACTGTCTGAATCTGTTGTAATCCTCACCTTTTTTCCTGGTGATTGTGTATTTAATTTTCTTGGTTAATACTGTAGACATTGAATTTTATTCTCTTTTTATTCCCTTTGTCTCTTTCTGCTACCTTGGACCTTCTTTTAAACTTGATCAATTAACCAACTCTCACCTCCTATAACCACATCTTTATTTTCTTATAAGCTAAAAAACAGATTTCTGATCATCCCAAAACTATACCACGGGCAGTTTATACACCATTCTTTTAGCAAAGACCTGTCCACAAAACCATTTCTGACTCAATTAATTATTAGATGTGGCCACATAAGAAAAACTAGATATCTGGTATAGACCAGGTAGTGTTAGCTTACTGCAGTATGAAAAAGAACATTATCATTTTGTTTTGAACACATTCTGGCATCATCAAATTCTGACATTTTCAGAAGAAGAAGCATACTCTGAACAGATAGAATCATAAAGGTATTTGGATTCTACACTGTATGTCATATTTATTTTCTGTTGCACAGTGTAAACTTTTTAAAGGTCTCTCTGACAAACACTTACACAAATACATGCACTACTTCATCAATCTATTCCTTTTTCTCTTTCTAAACCATGTTAATTCATGTTTTTGGTTGCAGGCAGCCACACGTAAGTCCAGCAGCATCATGTCAAATCAGAAAGCAATCACGGACAAAGCACAGATCCAAATTAGAGCAACTGATTAACCTAGTATGAATGCGTTTGGAATGATGGGGGAAAACTGCAACAACCAAAGGAAAACAAATGGAGATCCTATCAGACAGTGACTGCTCTAGGATTTGAACCAACCCCCCCGGAGATGTGAAGCAGCACTCACACAGCCCATGTGGCTAAGCAAACTCTGAATCTTATAAAATATAACTGGATAACCAATTACATATAACAAAATATGGAAGATAGCATACACAAAAAAATCACATAATTTAATATATGATATTAATTCAGATACTTAAATGCATTGTGCATATTTACACTGTTTCACATTCATTTGTAATTTCATTAAATGCCCCAACTTATGCCTTAGTTTCTATGCAGTTAGTTGATGCACCTTCTAAACATAGCAGTTTCTAGCTGGTGGCCCTTCCAGACTGGGTGAAAACATAAGCCATGTACTGTGTGCTGGGTCTACCCATAGGTCTCCTAAGACTGCTCAATAACACTTTACACTAATAGGATAATTTATAATAGATGTTTTTTTATTATCATTACAAATACAACAATCATGATCCACAGTAATTTATAAGCAAAAAGAGCAAATGGATATAATAATCTATGCAAGGTAGCAATAACTGTTAAAATACACAAACAAAAGAGAAAAGATTGTTTCCTTGTAACAAAAACTAATCTAACTCTGGAGATTATATTCGGGTTATTTCAGATGTCTGTCCGCGTGCAATATACAGTGTTGCCTAAACTATTACTACGTTTCATGACATACTATATATAGTATATTTATTTTTATGGTTTAATACCATCTAGTTATTACTTCTTGGAAATAAATGGTTTACATTCAAAATCAAATTTATCATTTAGGGAAATCCGATTTATATAATAGAAAAAATACAAAAAGGATCTTATGCAAAAAGCAAATAATCCAAGAGTAACAAAAGGACTACTCCATTTTACATAAAAATGTGGTTTTAACCATACAAATGAGTGATTATACAAAACTGCAAATTCAATGAAGCTCATAGAAGTACTCAGAATAAAAAATGTATGTCTTTAAAAAGTTACATGTTATTTCAAAGAAATCTAAAGTGGTCAATTTATGTGTACACAGCAACAATTTATTTACACACTAAGAAAGGTCAAAAACAGCAGCAATCTATTAAGAACAAGTTCTTTAGCCAAATTCAGGTTAACATTGAAGAATCTAAATTTGTCACTTGCCACAATTAATTGCACTGTGCCTGAGCCAACTGTGAGTCAGTAACCACTCAATTACCAGAAACAAGGCTAAAAGAAACAGAATAATGCCTGGATGAAGCCCTCGACATGCTGACTTACTCATCTTTTATTCACTGATCTTCTGTGTTAACAATTTATTATACATATATTGATATGGCAGCACAATAATGCAGTTCTCAGCAGTTGCTGCCTGTATAGAGTCTGTACATTTTTCATGTGTTTGCAAGACTGTTTCTACAGATTTTTCTTCAAATACTTTAAAAGACATGTGTTTTAAATTAACTGGCAATTATAAAGTGCTCTTTTATTATTGTGGTGTGTGTGAGAAGGTCCTGCAATAAATTAGCACCCCATCCACAACTCTTTCCTCCTGCTCAATGCTGCTGGGATAGGCTCTGGTCTCTTGGGATCCTGAATTGAATTGGGTGGGATGCACATTAATATGTTACATCCACCCATTATCCAACCCACTATATATCCTAACAACAGGGTCACGGGGGTCTCCTGGAGTCAATCCCAGCCAACACAGGGCACACACACACCCACACACCAAGCACACACTAGGGACAATTTAGAATTGCCAATGCACCTAACCTGCATGTCTTTGGACTGTGGGAGGAAACTGGAGCACCCGGAGGAAACCCACGCAGACACGGGGAGAACATGCAAACTCCATGCAGGGAGGACCCAGGAAGCGAACCTGGTTCTCCTTGATATGTTACATGAAGTAATAAATACATACTGTATTTAGCAAAGAATACATTACATTTTCAGACAAATAGTAATGATTCAGGGTGCCTCGCAGCATCAGAATTGTGGTTTGAATGAAAGACCAAGCAATGCTGATGAGGAGTTTGCAAGTTGTCTGCATATCTGGGTGGAAATTTTCTCTACGTGCTTTAGTGTTCCTCCCGCATCCTGTGTGCAGCAACCGGCGACTCTAAACTGGGCCCTGAGGTGAGCTAATCTGTGTTTTCTATTAAACTGAAGTTATTATTATGGTAATGTGTTGCATGTTTGTTGGACATGAATGTATGAATTTCTCTGTACATGTGACGATATTACAACAATAATAATCATAATTAACTAGACAGACACAGTTGGTTCATGTTATTTGCTTGATGTTTCTGAGATAGGCTTTGACTCCCTATAAACCTGCAAAAAAAAAAAAAAAAAGAGGAATGGATGAATTGTAAAAAAAAAAAAATATAGTCACAACCATTTTTAACTGGGACCAAACTGTTTTAGAAAACATTAATAGTTGTTTTTTATTACTTAATATACTTTCTCAAACTACCCTAATTTAGTTCAGAGTCATGGGAGTC
The DNA here is from genome assembly GCA_026402145.1 of Polypterus bichir lapradei. Classification (NCBI taxonomy): domain Eukaryota; kingdom Metazoa; phylum Chordata; class Cladistia; order Polypteriformes; family Polypteridae; genus Polypterus; species Polypterus bichir. Next base: position 53,446,989 of record JANRMT010062808.1, read on the forward strand.
AAAGTCTATCCCAGGAGGAATCAGGCACAAGGAAGGAACCACGTCTTGAAAGGACATCACTGTATTGATGCTAAAATTACACCACACCTCCCAAACAGTACACAATGTACACTACAAAAATATTTTAAAAAATTATATATTTGTTTTACTTTGCAACAGTGCCCCTGTATGTATATTTTAAGCCATTTTATTTAAAAAAAAACAAAACAGCTGTAACAAATAAAAGAAATTTCAGATACAACAATAGATAGATAGATAGATAGATAGATAGATAGATAGATAGATAGATAGATAGATAGATAGATAGATAGATACTTTATTAATCCCAAGGGGAAATTCACATAATCCAGCAGCAGTATACTGATACAAAAAAACAATATTAAATTAAAGAGTAATAAAAATGCATGTAAAAACAGACAATAACTTTGAATAATGTTAGCATTTACTCCCCGGGTGGAATTGAAGAGTCTCATAGTGTGGGGGAGGAAAGATCTAGATAGATAGATAGATAGATAGATAGATAGATAGATAGATAGATAGATAGATAGATAGATAGATAGATAGATAGATAGATACTTTATTAATCCCAAGGGGAAATTCACATACTCCAGCAGCAGCATACTGATAAAGAACAATATTAAATTAAAGAGTGATAGTAAAAAAGTAGTAAAAACAGTCAATATGCTTTAAAATTAATCCAAACAAAACAAAAGAAAAATAAGAGAAATCAACATTAAACATTCCCAAAAAAGTGAGCAACACTAGTAGACAGTCCCATCTAATATAGTTCTTTATATAAGATAAGGCAAGTAATAGCAAAAGAAATATATATGCCACAGTTTTCTGACCTATATATTGCTCTAAGAAAGAATTTGGTAAAAGTTTCACAATAACTGAATTTATACTCATTGAAAAAAGAAATCAAATGTCAAAATGCATACTCACAAATTGCACCAAACCATTTAAACAATATAGGCTGTGTAGTTCAGTTTTACTGTGTTGTCTAAGTCAATTCTTTGATTAGAGATGAGACAGACCACTGGGAAAGATTAAGTTAAGTCATTTAATGCACTACTGACCTTGCTCCCTTTACAGCATATCGTATCCATTAATGTCAATTCTAGCTGCTTTATGTCTTCATTTAAGTTTAGATAACTTTATAGGAAATTAAAAAACTTTCAGAGACTTTCTCATATATCTTCTTTTACCCATGTATTATTCTCAGTAATTATAAATCCAGGAACAAAAGCAGAGCTCTTCACTGGAGAATGACTAATGCCAAAAACGTACTGAAAAAATGAAGATGTGACAAAATGAAAAATATACACAACTTAGTACTTCAAATTAAAACAACATTTCGACACTGAATTGAATTTTAAATATATTTAAACCTTCCATGATTAACAGACATTTAGCAGCTCTTTTTAGCCATTTAGACTGATAGGATCACAATACCTTACATGCTTTCACATTGCAAATGGTTTTTGTCAGATGTAGGGATTTAACTGTAAACCTTCCCATTTAAAGCCCAGTGCCCTAGCCATAACACCACACCGGCTGGAGTAAGTCCTTGAACAGCAGTCACTTGTTTATGCAGTATCGTTACACATTATTAGTTTGCCATGGACAAGATTGGTAGTTTAACTTTAGCACTATATAACCAGAGAGAGAAATGTGCAGTAAGAAATTGTTCTGCAAAATGTGTACTCTTCCATTAAGTCTTTTCATACTTTAGAGAGAGAGCATTAAAATAAACATCAATATTTAGATTTTAACATAAAAGTCTTTCAAGGCAAAAAAACACAAATCTCCACCTTTTTTTATTTTAGTCCATAAACGAAAACAAAATTACATTTTATTTGGTCTCGATTGTAGAATGAAACAAGCCTAAGCTGTTAGGAAAACAAATAAGTAACAATAAAAGCTGGTTTGAAAAAAAAAATCCATCTATTTCACATAAGAATAATGCAGGGAGTAGCTTAAAGAAACTGCAGAAGCAGGCAGATCTCGGAAGAAATTGTGAAACCTGAAAACCTTTAGTGAATAAGGCTTTATTTCCTGTTATTTGAAAGACAAACAAAAAAAACTACAACTAAAATTTTGTCTTGTATAGATATTGTATGAAATATTTTTGCTTACAGACTAAAAAATATACTAATATAGAATAATATACAGTAGTGTGAAAACAAATCCACAAGCTAACTTAAAAATTTCTACTCCAAAGCTAAAGAGTCAAAGTAATATAAGTAATAGATTAAAAATGGCTTGCTTTAATGCTAGGAGAAAGTGAGGTGTAGTTTTACTACAGCTGAGCAAAATTATTATCTTAGCAATAAGTGAAACCTGGCTAAATACATATGATAGGCAAAACAGAAAAGGAGAGGTGACTGCCATTTATGTAAAACAGAATTTAAATGCATGTCTTCTTCATTTGAATGACAATCCACATTTTAGTAAGGATATATGGATTTTACTAGACAGTAGGAGGGACAGAGGCCTGATTTTGTGAGGGTGATATAGTTTCAACATGCATCTCTTTAATAATATTAAAAAGGAAATATTAGAGGGGGATCTGAAAGTCATGGTCAATTGGGACCAATATTGATCGGGCCACTCCAGAAGGGGTTTTTAGATGTAATCAGTGATTTTTTTTTTTTTTTTTTGTAACACACTATGTTAAAGCAACAACCAGGGGGAAAGACTGTCAAGATTTAGTATTTTGTAATAACCAGGACAGAAATGCACAGGGTTAAGGTGATTGAACCATTAGCGTTTAATGACCACAATATAATATATTTCACAGTGTTTTGGCAAAGGACATATGCAAAAAATTTCATGAAACTTTAAAGTTTAACTTTAGTAGGGCAAATTTTGAGCAGATTTAGCAAAAGACTAAAAGGGATAAACTGAGAGATGCTACTAAGTGTGGAGACATTCAAGGAGCAGTGGAATAGGTTTAAAAATGTTTTACATCAAATGAAGGAGAAGTTCATCTGAAATGTTGAAGCAGTAAAAATTAAAGAACATTTAATAGGTAAATAAGGAGATTAAAAAAAAGCTGCAACAGAAAAAAACAGCTCCATAAGACGTACAAAACACCTAACTCCAGAACTAACCTTATCAGAATAAAGTAATACTAAAAGTTGTGTCACTCTGGGATCATTGCTGTCAGTACTTTGTAGCAGATATAAATTAATGTAAGCAAATGTGAGGTATTACACTTAACAAAGCAAAAATGTGAATTTGAATGCATAGGAGGTGTGAAACTAGAAATATCCTGTATGAGAAGAACCTAGGAGTCAGGGTGGACCCTATATTACATCTGAACAGTGTACATAAGGTTATCAGAATACTGTGTCATATAGCACAAAATGAAGTGTACAAGTCAAAAGTGGTTGTTCTTAAGCAAAACAATGCACTGGTGAGGCCTTACCTGGAGAACAGTTTTGGTCTCCAGGCTACAAAAAATGCTCAGCAGCTCTAGAAAAAGCCCAGAGAACAGCAACTAGGCCTTAAAGGGTTAAACATTTTTATTTCAAACAAAACGAGATTAAGTGGTGACATTATCAAAGTATTACCAAGTAAGTAATGTGGTGGAGTGCAGGACTTTAAGGACCTCCAAAACTTAACCTGACAGTATTTTGGAGAAATTAGGTGGATAGGATTGGTGAGCTTTGTTGGTCTGAACTGCCTGTTCTTATTAACATTTTTCTAATGCTTGTATGTATCACACTCATCTGATTTTATTTTATAAGTTAAAACATCCTCAAAGTTCATGAGTTTTATTCTTTCTTTTCTCAAAAGGACTGCTTAACATAGTAATCTACAGTATATACTACTATGAAATGCCACAATGCAGACTCTTTTACAGATATTGTAAACCGGTTTGATATTTGAATTATCTTTAAAGAAACAGTTTGGAGTAGCTGAAATTCAGTGATACAAGGAAAGTGAATTGACTCTATATCTTTAAAATTTAAATAAAAAACATAAAAGAAGTAAAAATTCATAATACAATAAGGCAGTCCACTGTTTTAATTTTGAAATCTAATTATGAAATCAAAGCTTAATGTCTGCCTTGTCTGAAAATAATTTCACATAATAATAAAAATAATACATTCTACTCTACATGAAATGTGCTTAGCACTAAACAAGTAATTTCTAAACACAAAGCATAATTTACAAATATTTACTGATGCAATTTATTGCATTCATGTTCTTATTAAAATACTTTACCATAGTCTATTCTAATACATTAATAGAAATTGCTACTACAGTATATCAGATTAGTTGTTGTCATTCATTACCAGTTATCTTGTCTTGTGCAGAAAGCATGTTCTGAAAATGAATTAATAAATTTATATGGCAGATGGTAAATTCAGGGTATATGTGGTACACTGGAGTGCTCAGTAAATGTACAGATTTAATGATAAACATAATCATTATTACTTATGAATTAGTTGATGTATAGTTTCGTAGAGGCAGCACATTAATGTAGGCATCAGCACTGCTGCCTCACCCATCCATAATTCTGTGTCAGACTATGGTGACCAGTCATCATCTGATTGTGTTTGTGTGGGTTTTCCTATCACATCCCAACTATGGATATAAGTTAATAGCCTATTCTACACTGAAGACATTTTCTACAAATTTTTTAGGTATTTAAATATATGGTTTTAAAAGTAAATTTCATCTACTTAAATTAACTTATGAATAATACAGTATATGCAACTGGATTACTGGAAAAGTTTGTTTGCAAGCAGGGACGGTTTGGTTCTTTTTTCAATAATATGCCCATTTGTAAATATTTCATTTATCCATATTTTGACAGTTAAAATATGGCATACATGTGCAACCAAGGTCAGACACACAAGTTCCATTAGGCTTCAAACACAGGACAAAAAGTTACAAAAGCCATATTAATCCTGTGATGTTCACACTGCCACTATGCATGTTTGAACTAAAACCAGCTAAGACATTGGAAATTACATTATACAGGCATTAAACATTTTTGAAAATACATACTTTCCAGAAAAAAAAATGATGGCATGGCTTCAGAGACCAGAGTTCAGATATTAGCTGAGTCACTGCCTTTATGGAGTGTGGTGTTTGTATGTTCTCGTTTTCTTCTGAGTGTAATCTTCTTCAGGTACTCTAGTTTTGATCCCACACTGACAAGACATGACTTGTAGGCTAGCTGGTGACTTTACATTTACCCTGTATGATTGGGAGATGGTGTGCAGTACATGCAAGTGTGCTTTGCAATGGACTGATGCCCCATACTGAGATAGGTTCTACCTTTTGCCTAATTATACTAGGATTGGTATGCCATCTTGAACTGAATAAATTTGTTAGAAGAATAGACAAAATATGTATTTGGGGTTGGTAAAGGTGGAAGCAGAAGACAGTTTAATTGCAGCATAATATGGCTACTTAAAGATGCCACCAGCTCAAACAGACATTTTTTTTTTTTTGCATCAGAAGAAAATAAAAATTTGTGGACATTACAGACACCTTAATCACTGCCACTGATAACAGTAGGAAATATCAGACTAATGGGATTTGTTCTATATAATCTTTATTATCTAAAACAAAGAATGATGTTCCATAGCCTTGAAAATCAATTCATGTCAGGCAAACCAATTCTAAAATTTTAGAGGTTATATATTTTTAAAGACTTTCAGTACTGTGTCTTAAAGCATTCAACATTACTTCTCAACATATTCATCTTAACAACTGTTTTGCTGACACAGTAGTTCCACTTTGGTAATAAAGTCTTTGTGTGGTCTCAACTGGTATGTAAATTAGTCTACAGAAAAAAGCATTACCTTTACAGCTAGTACAGTACTAAAAAGGTTTATTCAGATTGCAGAAGACAACTGCAGCAGCTCCCCATCTAGTAAGACTATTATAAGTGCAATTTGGAATCTCACCCATGGCTTTTCATTTTGAGAGACTTGGGGTTTCAAGGTAGTACCAAATTCTATGTCAGCTGCTTATGTATATGCAAACAGTATTATTGTAGCCACTGGGCCTGCCAAATCAGCTGTATCATAGTAAACTGAGAAGAAGATGTAAAATAAATAAATAAATAATAATAAAAACATAAATGTGGCAAATGATGAATATGAAGGGATTTTCTCACCAGCAGTCTCACACTGTAATATCAAATGCTTTCTAAATCTGTCTACGGTCTAAATCACAAAAATACAATGAGATTAAGAAATGTAATCAAAAAAGTTTCAATGATAAAATTGACTAAAACAGACACAATGAAAATAGAAAGTACAAACAGGTCACCACAGTTATTTCTTTACAGGGTCACAAACTGGTCCAATTTGGTAGTTTCTGAATTCCAAGATGTTTTATGAAAATTCTGTTGGGCTAATAATTGAAATAAAATTCCTCTTTGTAGATATTCAATGAATACAGAGCAGTACATGAAGGAGTAAACCCCAACACATTACACAGAAAACAGCATTCAATCATCAATATTTTACACATTACAAAAAACAAGTTAAATTATTTAAACTGATAATGAGGTATGACAGTTCCTGTGACTTGAAATTGAATCCATGCACCTTTCACGTTTGTTGCCAGGATAGGCTCCAGCTCTCTACAATCTTGCACTGGATGAAGCCAATTAGAAAAAAATAGAAAAAACATTTTGCTGGCTGAAAAGGAATTTCATGTGTTGCCCCAATATTTCATAATGTAGTTATAACATTGGGGCAGTATCACCACTCGTGTGCAGTTTTCTTTTGTATGCTGTGATTTACTGTGATGGTGTACCAACATTGAGACAGACAGCCAAAAAAATTCACTGAAGCTCTAACTTAGACGAATTTTCCAAAGTCAACCCTAGAATGAAACATCCTGTATTTATTTATAAAGCCATCTGGCCATTGATGGTTTTGTTTGTGATCCATGTTTCAGCAATTCAGAACATAAATCAGTACTTTCTGGATGCATTTTCAACACACATGCAAATCTTGCCAATGTTAACACTGCAGAAGAGAACATCCTCTGTTCAATAAATTCCTTTAATGTCTCTGGGCTGTGCTGTAGTTTGTGCAAAAATCCATTTGGAGCCAGACTCTAAGTTTAGCATTGATTAGGCAGATGCTATCTCCTGCCATCTTTCCTCTTTTTTATTGACCTATTTAAAAGGCATTACACCATCCTGAATAAGTATAGTTTTGGAAAATATGCCCAGATGTAAGATTAAACTGCTATAGGTGGGTAAATTAAGAAGAATATGCAATCTACCACATCACTGCAATGTACTGCACTTTAACTGAAAACATCAGAAAACTGACTTGTTTAAAAAAACAAGGTTTAGTGCAAAGAAATAAATTGTTTTCAAGAATTTTGTGAACTACTTTTATCAATTTCAAAATATTCTAATTTTGTATAAACAAGCCACAGATGCTTGACCATTTCTAGTAGGTGGTTGAGCATTCTGGCTATTTTTCTGATGTGTGGCTCTTTGATATGTAAAGAAATAAACAATATTTAGTCACAGTTTATACAAGTTGAATATACTTTATACAAGAAGATATTCATCCTGTCCAAAACCATGAAAGAAATATCCAGGTTGTTTTGTTCAGACATAACTTGAGCTGCCACAAGCAGTAAAACTTTCTAAAGTATAAATCAGAACATTCACGGTTATTGTGTATTTCATTGAACACTCTATTCATTTACTGAGCTGCTTACTCAGAGCTGGGCTTCTAGAGTCCAGTGGCTATCCTGGCATTACTGGGCACAAGCTCAGATCTGACCACGGAATGGGTGCACTTTTTCACACACACCCACACACAATGATACTGGGACTGTACAGTTTAGCCAATTAACCTAACATGTATGTCTTGATGAAGTGAGACAGAAAAGCAAGTACTTCAAGGACAATCACCAAGAAGACAAAAGCAGTACAACAGCTGAGACTTGAATCATGGTATACTACGATGCCACTGTTGGTTTCAAAAATTAGACATAGTTTTTTGCATCCACACCTCCGGGAAAGGAAATCTGATTTTTCATTTACTCCAGGATCAAAAAACCTACAATGTATAACTTTTCAGAGTGAAACAGAAAAAATAACCTATATCAGCTTAAAACTGACAAGAAAATTAGGTAAAGAGATACTTAAAGACAGTTTATATATATTTTATATATTCATGTGACAAAATTTTACTTTTATATTTTCCGCTACTAGTTCAGTAAGCAATGAAATTCATAAAAAATGCACACTACAGTCTAAATTTTCAAGTGGGATCATTCATTTACTACATGGGACTTAATTTTAAAACAGGTATAAAAACTCATGAACTACATACAGTTGTTAACATGTTCATGTATAATTAAAATCTGAAGAAATACAGTACTACTAGAAAGTATCAGCCACTGCATGATTAATGGTAAAACAATGGAATAAGACACGCAGCATCTTATAATAATAAAATCCTATATAAGCAATTCACCTTAATTAAAGGACAAGCATATGTGCATCTGTCTGCGTGTCCATATGATTGCTATGTCTCTGCTGTCCAACAGATAGCACATCACAAACATTAGCACTGATTTTACAAATCCTGTACCAAATGTATATAACGGACACACTGCACTCTAAATGTTAATGCTGAGGTCTAATATGATTACTTAGATTTCAACCCATCTTAGACCGGCACATCTAGTAAAGTATTTGTTATTACTACATGAGGCCACAGATTAGTACAAAAACACCTAGAAACTCATCCATTCATTCATCTTCTAAACTCTATATCCAGTTCAGGAACTCCTGCAGGTATTGTCTGCCAAGCAACAATGGTCAAAAGGCAACAGCAATCACTGGGCACATCATTAGTCTACTTAAGAACATGCTCACACAACAAGAATCACTCGTATGGAGTCCTCTTTAGCACCTCCAATTAACTTAACTGGATGTAACTACAGAAACACCTACACAGACACGGAAATAATATGTAAACTCCACCAATACAGTGCCTGAACTTTGAATTACACCCAAGATTCTGGAGCTTTGGGGTAGCACCTCTAACCACTGGACCACCATGCTGCCAATCCAGCAAATTGAAACATAGAAACTGTAGTGAATCACTGCAAGATTTTTCCTGCTTACTGTCAAAGCAGAGTCAAAGCAACTGAGTACAAATGCAAATACATGCAGATAACTGGGAAATTCAGATAATTCATGCTGTTTTTAGAATGGCAAAATATTAATTTGTTTAAGAAAAAAAGATGAAAAGTGGAAATTAAATCCTAGTAATATGGCACAATTGCTATTATTTCAGTGTCTTTAAAAAAAAATCCAATTTTATTATATGGTAGTGCTAATAGTATGGGTATTGTATGGTATTGTTATGTGTACACAATACATTAAAAATTCTTACTTGCATGTCCACTCTACAATCTGAATATGAATTAAGCAAAAATCCTTGATATTGAATTTTCGTAATTAATTTCTACCATGAACACCTTTGGGATGTCAAAGGAACATGGGAACGTGTTGAACAAATAATAGACATTGGTAGAAAGAGCAGATTTCACTCTGGCAGTGTGTGTTCAAAATATTAAAGGATGGAGAGAAAATTGATTTTTGCAAGAAAATATAATCTATACCAAAAAGTACCTACCAGTAGAATAGAACTACTGTTTATATCAACTTTCTTCTTAAACTTTAATAGGTGTTATTTTAAATCATATTGTAAATTAGTTTTCAACAATTAAAATAAACATCAGGAAACTGGGGATTGTGGCCTGCCAGCACACTACATCTGTATGTGAGATTCCCTGCTTTGTCCCATAAATTAAACTTCATGCCAATCACGCAAGAGCACCAGGGGTTACTTAATGCTGTCCACGCAATGCAAAAACTGACCTCATATTACGCTTCGCACCAGTGAGGCTCACATTCAAGCAGAACACATCAGGCTATGTGCTGCGTCCCTAGTGTTCTGTTTAGTCCTGGAAAAAACAGCTAGAAGCATTGGTGTTTTTCAAAAACAAAAAATGTTATTATGTGTAACAGAAACATGTAAATACCAAAGTGTTAATGTCAATACAGGGGAAGAGGTATGTCTATAGTGTCAGTTGCTGTACTGTTGCACATTTAATACACATTCTTTGAGTGATATGTTTTGAGACAGTCACCATTATTTCTTTGCACAAATTTCTTACATTTTTTCTGTTGCTTGCACATGAAAAGGAGTAATATCAGTGCCTGAACCATACTATTGACACTGCCTATTGTGTTGTTGTAGCCTACCACAGCACAAGGCATAGTATAGTGGCTTCTACATTTTCCCTGACATGAACATCGACAGTTGCTACATTGTAAGCAATGCTTAGGAGACAGATGGCTTTCTTGTCCTTCCACTTGATTGCAATCTTTTAAAATTTTTGTCACACAGCTACAGCACCAAACTGCAGCTTGACACATTCACGTGACTGAAGTCACAAGGCATATCATTGCAGTTCAGTCGTACAGTGCTGTATGCATCAGTTATCCTTTGAAGTAAAATCTCAAGCAGTTCAGGTGAGGTACAGAATCTGCCTATTGTTATACAGAAACCTTGGTCAAGCAAAGGCTTCGCCAGTGATAGCTCAGATAATGTAGCAATGCTGCACTGACTGTACTTGCCATCCCACTTGGCCCCTCTACTGGTGTAAAGTATCAAGTTCCAGATTTACCCAGTGCTTGCTTTATGCTGCATGTAGTACTTGGTACCAAATCGTGCCCATTTGGATGTGATGTACTGTATCCATTTCAGCCTTCCCTTACAATCCATGAGGCTTTCGTCAATACTTATCTTGGGACTGCATATCTGAATATTTTTGATGATCACCTGATACACATACCACAGTTTGTATAGATTCGGTGCTGGGCGATTTAGTTTCATCATAGTGATCATTACTAGTGAAATGTAGTTATTTCATAATGAGTAAAAAATGACATTTACTCATAATTTGGCGAAAATTGATGTCTGCAACAACCGGTTTGTGGACCAGAACCATCTTTGGACTGTTTTACCCACTATGCCCAGCAGTATGAGGAGACTGAAAAACACACACAAATAGAAAGTGACAGGGTGCAAAAAGCTAACAGTTTACTGTGACCTATACTGCTCACTATAGTATTTTGTTTCAACAACTACTTTCTCCACCAGACTAGAATTGAAAAATTATAAAGGGTCCAGATAATCATGATCAAAAGACATTAGACTGGGGTTAGCCATAAATGGGCACCAATGAGGTGCCACATTGTCAGAAGTAGTACAAAGCTGGCACTAAGCATGAACATCACAGAAACATGGCTGGTTGGAACCTACCTAAGATTAACACCAATGAGGTTTTTGGACATCCAGATTAATAAGTGGTTGGCTAGGCATTGTACAGAAAAGAATAGGAAGTTTTCATATGACCCTCTTGGATTTATAGTTTCCTTACATACTGTGACTTGCTTGTGGCACCAAGATGCCCTGATAAAAAATACAAGCTTTCCTTCCACCTACACTTGGTCACTCATTATATAACGTTCATTGCGCAACATCTATGATTTGTCCACATAAAAATTTTGTCTGACACTTCCTAATGTTTTATGAACTCAGATGCCATACGAAGGCTACAGGCCTATAACACTATTTAATAAGTGGTAAATAGTTAAAGGTCAGTGAACATACTTACCAAGCTTCACAAATTTAACAATGCTGCAGCAAATATGATGTTACTGTAAATTAGGAGAAGATAACGAAATTTCACACATTAGAGTATGAACCATCATTCCATTTTCTAACCTGATGCATTTATTTAGCTAAGGGTCACAAGTGGGGGGCAAGTGTCAATCCAGTTCAAATTGGGAACCCACACTAGAGAGGTACAGCTAGACCATTTCATGCACAATTAATCAGACTGGGTCAATATAACATTTGCCATTTAACTTATACCATGTATGTCTATGAGATGTAGAAAGGAAAATTGGCACTCCACAAGAAAAACTGACACCAACGCAGAAGGAATGTGCAAACTCCACACAGGCAGTTTTTGGATTCAAACCCAGGATTCTGGAGCTGTGAAGCATTAGTGCCAACTACTGTGTCAACATTTGGTCTTACTAATAACGTATTTGTAAAAATGTACCTTTCATGAAAAAACGGCCCAAACAGATGTTATCAAACTAACCAGGAAGGCAATCCTCAATAATTTCAAAATACAATATTTATAAGACATTGTAAAAACCACGATAGTGCTTAACCTAAGAGTGAAAAGTTTTCTAAGAAAAAAGTATTCAGATATTTAAAATCTATCTCTTAATGAAACTGCGCTTACAACATTTAAGCTGTCAAAGTCCAACTAGTATACACCAGGGCAAGCATAAGAACAACTACACAGATCATCCCTCAGTCATGCTTGAACAAAAAGGAAGGATGTTGTGTTTATGGCAAACCTCTCTAAAAGGACAGAGTTGCAGCTGGGTTCAGGGGAATTTAGCACATTTTTATTGGACTGCTGGTCTTCTTGGTTTTCTTTTTCTGTTTTTTATTTTTAATTTTAGACTTGAATTTACTAGTAGAGTTTTTCATTGCGGGATGAGAAAACGATTACATTTATGGCCAGTTTCTGCCAAATCAATCATTGTACTTAATTAAACACACCAAAGCTCTTGCTGAATTTAAATGACTGCAGTCAACATATTTTATAATGTGAGAAAGCAAGACAAAAGCTGCCAAGATTAATATCGCCAAACAGCCTCTCTAAAATGTCAATACAAAAAGTCTGTTGAACAATTAAATTTGAATTAGTCTTTCAGCAGCTCTAATTGTTTAGCTGGAAATTCTGAATAAAAGGCAGTTGACCTCAAATGTCTTAGGAGTCTACCTCAAGGTATGTTGAGCATGAAAATGGTGCTATATGAATAAAACGTATTATTATTATTCCTTATTTACTGGCTAATTGAAGTAAACACTTGGTCAATTCTACAAGATAAAAAATGAAAAGGAACACAACTGAAAATGAAAATTTAAACATTCATCAGGAAATACAAGTGGAATTGCAGCATCCACCTGCTGTTTTCTAAAGCAATTGTCCCGTTCAGGGTCATGAGTGCCAGGGTCTATCCCAAAGTAGTAAAGGACTAACTCTGAACAGACCTCCAGTACATTAAGCGACTTCCAGTTGTGGGACATGTTAGACTTGCTGACTGCAGTTGCCGATCTTATTGCCAGACCACATAAATTTAAATGACCAAATATTGCTAGCCATTTCACATTTACTGACTGGATGCTGATGTCTCAGCACAGTCCAGCTTGTCCTTTTTTGTAAAGCAAATAGTGTGTTGCCTGATGGAGCTGCCGATGTATGAAGGGTTAAGAGCTAAGGCAAGTTCAGGTGCAATCTGTGCACTGTTTTTTCTTTTTTCCATTCTGTCATTGCAAGTAAAATATGAGACATCAGATATATGTGCTTCTCTTCCAGATACGAGGTCCTAAAAACACACGTTCATCATTTTATGGCTTGTCGCTGTATAATATACATTGTGCTTTCAGATAAGCATTCAATGGCTGTTCACCCCTAAATGACAAAATGAAATCCATTTGATTTTGTCGAAGCAAGCCGCAGACTAGTTGCACTCAGTAGCTGGGAATGTCATCTTACGCAACTTACTTCACGGGTATGTGCTGCCGACTGCCTTGGTTAAGACTATGTAAATGAGGAATAAGACTGAAAATTTCTGGCCTTTAGAGGCACCAATTAACACAATCTAAGCAAAAGCAGGCCATTCAGCCCAACAAAGCTCACCAGTCCTATCCACTTACTTTAAAAATAACATCACGTCTAGTTTTGAAAGTCCCTAAAGGCCTACTATCTACCACACAACTTGGTAGCTTATTCCATGTGTCTATGGTTTTCTGTGTGAAGAAAAACTTCCTAATGTTCGTGTGAAATTTACCCTTAACAAGTTTCCAACTGTGTCCCTGTGTTCTTGATTAACTCAATTTAAAGTAACAGTTTCAATCCACTGTACTAATTTTCCTCATAATTTTGAACACTTCAATCATGTCATCTCTTAATACTCTGTTGCTTAAACTGAAAAGGCTCAGCTCTTATAATCTTTCTTTATAATTCGTTCCCTGTAGCCCTGGAATCAGCCTAGTTGTTCTTCTCTGGATTTATTCTACCACTGCTATGTCCTTTTGTAGCCTTGAAACCAAAAACTGTACACAGTAATCCAAATGAGGCCTCAGTAGTGTGTTATAAAGCTTGAGCATAACCTCCTTGGACTTGTCACTCTGCACATCAGGGCAGTATATAACCTAGCATTCTGTTAGCATTCTTAACGGCTTCTGAACATTATCTGGCAGTTGATATTGTTGAATCCACTACGACTCCTAAATCCTTCTCATAAGGTGTACTTTTGAGTTTTAGACCTTCCATAGTGTATAAGGAAATCCTTAAAATATTTTGGAGCACATGTAAGAGGCAATAAATAACACCCAGTTGGGTTCTGACCGGTGCATTTTTCCCAGTTGATTCTGGGGTTCGTCAGGGGTGTGTTCTTGCTCCTACTCTGTTCAGTGCTTGCATGGACTAGGTGCTGGGCAAAGTCGTGGAGTGCAGTGGCTATGGGGCATCTGTTGGCAAAGAAAGATTAACTGATCTTGACTTTGCTGACAATGCTGTGATCTTCACGAAGTCAATGGAGGCTCTGATCAGGGCTCTAGGGAGACCGAGCGAGGAGTCAGAGTGTCTGGGCTTGCAAGGGTCCTGGATAAAAAACAACATCCAGGCCTTTAATGACCTTAGATACAGACATCGTCAGTGTGCCTGTCTGCGGAGAGAGTGTCGACCTTGTTGACAGGTTTACTTACCTAGGCAGTGACATTCATGTCTTTGGTGACTCTTCCTATGAAGTCAGTAGACGGATTGGGAGAGCATGGGGGGTCATGAGGTCACTGAAAAGGGGAGTGTGGTGCTCCCAATATCTATGTAAAAGGACTACAGTCTTTAGAGTCCTGGTACTTCCTGTCTTGCTATATGGTTGCCAGACATGAATGCTATCCAGTGGCATGAGACAAAGATTGGACTCCTTTGGCTCTGCGTCTCTTCTGAGAATCCTTGGGTACCACTTGTTTCACTTTATGTCGAATAAGTGGTTGCTCATGGAATCCCGAATTAGGCACATTTCCTGCATTGTGAGGGGACATCAGTTACGGTACTATGGCCATGTGGCGTGACTCCCAGAGAGTGATCTGGATGCAGGGTCATTTCCAGTGAGTGGGACAGGACTAAATGTCTGTATGGGGGATTGCCAACCAAGATCCGAGCTGTTTCATCGTGTGGTGGGTGTAGCAACACGCTGTACCCAGTGCATACTCCCCAACCCGAACCTGACATTATGTATTCAAACCTAACATTTTATTTCCCATGCGTAACACTTTATATTTACTTACATTAAATTTAATCTGCAACAAATCTGCCTAAGCCTAATACTGTCCAAATCCCTCTATAATGATTTAATGGATTCTATATTAATCTAACATATGTTTCTGAGATGTGGGATAAAAACCAGAGAACTT
Organism: Polypterus bichir lapradei; assembly: GCA_026402145.1. NCBI lineage: Eukaryota > Metazoa > Chordata > Cladistia > Polypteriformes > Polypteridae > Polypterus > Polypterus bichir. The sequence continues at coordinate 53,462,582 of JANRMT010062808.1, forward strand.
GAAGGACACCCCCATGCAGACATGGGGATAACATGCCAACATCACACAGGCAGAGCATGGGCTAGGAATGTTAACTCTGGAACTGTAAGGCAACAGTAATAATGACCACACCAGTCTGATACCCAAGGTTTCAGCATACTGACTAGTTAAAAGAACTAACAATGAAAATTCATTCTCTGGATCTGTTTAATTAGAAAAAGAGCCATTTGGGGCCACAGCCTACACTGGTAGAGTTAGGGACAATGCAGGAATGAATCTTAGATGTGGATGCAAACTTCCACTTATACACACACTCACCAATTAACCCAATCTATACATACATTCATTCCATTTATATATTTGGCTGATGCCTTTATCAAAGGCAACTACCAACATTTACAATACAATTGGTTACATTTCTTTTGGCTTTCCAATTGGTACTGAGGCAGGTCAAGTAACTTGCTCAGGGACTCACAATCTCAGTGGTGATTTTTGAACCCACAACCTCTGGGTTTGAAGTCCAAAGTCTTAACTACTACACCACACTGCCTGCCCAATCTGCAAAGAACTTATTATAAATGTATGTGTTGATGACATTATTTTTTGGACACTACACACATTTTTTTTACAATTCTAAGCTGTTTTTTTCACACCATTTGAACCCAGCTGGGTGCCATTCATTGCAACTTACATTTTCTCCCAAATTTTTCTAAGGATTGTCTTATACACTACAAAGACAGGATTCTAGGTTTACTGTCAGGTATAAATGGGTTGGCGTGTCCTGCCAGTCTGCCTTGTTCTTGAGAGGCATTCTTTGCCACTTGAGCAATGTTCTGCTTCCCGTCGGCTCTGGATTAAAAAATGCAGGTTTAACATGGAAGGAAGGAGACAGGATAATTTTCTTTTGCAGAATGAGTGTCTCGTATGCAGGATATGCTCAAAAGAATTAGGGGGATCTACGTTTATTTTAATCAACTTACTTAAAGTTTACGACTGTCATTTTTAAGAATCATTAACAATAATTCTAAGTGATTAAATAAAACACCTCCAAACAAAGAGACTACGGCATGCCAGCGCCTGGCTCTTGCCTTTTTTGGCCGATCCGTTTAATTTAAGTGTCAAATCGAGCACATACTTCTGCACTAGGAAACCAAGTCCCTGCGGATGCAAAGCTGACCTGACATGCCAACCAAACCCCATCACATCGCACTTTTCGGTCGGCGGGGCTCACATTCGAGCAAGCAAAATGCATCGATTTGTGCTTAATGGTCAGAGAGATCAGAAAGAGAGGGATAAGAAAGCTGCAAAGGAACGGGCACAAAGTTTGCTGCGCGGCCCCAGTGGATTAATAGCATCCCAGCATACTGAAACTTGTTTGCTTCTTCTTGAGGCCCTGAATCAAGCCGGGCGCTTTCCTCCCGCCTTGATGCCGCACCTCGTCATTCAGCGGAGCATCGCGCCCGCGCGCATCCTCCCCGTCCGACAGCCAGCTAGCTGTAAACCAGGAGAAAGGCGGATTAAAGGGCTCTCCTTACCTTGTTGGTGGCACGCGGGGGCGAGAGGCGGGAAAGGGAGGGGGTAGGGGGCTCTGGAGGCGGCAGCGAAAGGGCCGTCTAATCCGGATTTGTCAACGCGCGGCGGCCACTCGAGTGCCAGGCAGCTGCGCTTCGCCACTTGACTTGTCCGCAGCACTGAGCCACTTGCTCCGGGAGTTCAAGCGGCACTTTTGTTACGTTTTTTTGTTAGAGCACGAGCACACCACTGTTATTCGAAAAGGCGGTGCGTCGCTCGCGCCGTATCAGGATAAGAGTGGGAGCTTCCGAAGGAGTTCAGAAACGATCTGGGCGCTGACTAGTAAAGAGATGACAAAGACTCACTGCGATTCCTAGAAACGTAATTTCGAAAGAGCGGTTTATGAACCTCGCGCTGCTGGTTTAACATAATTGATAGGTGGATCAGTCTCTAGTAAATAACCAGCTTAAACTGAACAGCCTTTACAGTACTGTACAAAAAGCTTTGGGCGAGGTTCCCCAGCTCTGGTCCGGAAGGATCGCACTGGCTGCAGGTTTTCATTCTAACCTTTTCCTAAATTAGTGACCTTAGTGATTAACTTCTTTTGGATTCATTGTAATTGACTTACTCTTGAAGACTCAGACCCCTTAATTGTTTCTTTTCCCTTAATTACCAGCTAAACAATAATGAAATACAAAATGAGCCAAAACATGACCAGCAAACTATGTCCATAATACAGTGTCTGAAAATAAGGAAAGATGAAGGTCTCAGGAGTGCTGATCTGCTCAGGACCATAAAACATTTTAAGAGTGCTCTTAGAAAAAAATCAACAATTTTGGAAATGTACGCTGTTACACAGTGACAGCAGCAACAAGCCATGGAATTAAAGAACAGGTTTAATTAACAATGAGAACTGGCACCTAATTAAACAACAGGTTGGAGCCAAAACATTGGTTTGTGTTTTAGGCCCTGACTTAGTTGGTCTTCTGTTGGCTCAGTCACTTCACATTTCATTTCTGTTTGGGTGCCATTTAAAGAAAGAAATGAAGCAATTCAGAGGAACAAATCATTAAAATAAAAAGTCAAAATTAATTCAAAAGACATCAACTAGCACCAAAAACAGGTCACTAATTAAGATGATAGAATGAAAACCTGCAGTCACTGTGGCCCCCCAGGACCAGAGCTGGGGACCCCTGTTGTAGGCACATGCGAAGAAATGCTCTTAAGTAAGAATGCTTTCAGAAACAATGCCATGACTGTTTTTTTAATCAGTAAACGTTATAGAAAGTGCAGTATATAAACAAAAAAAAATAATAATATGGTATAACCACTGTTGCTTTTAAAAACACCTCCAGTTCTCTTAGGTAAGGGTGTCGAACTCTGGTCCTGGAGGGATGCAGGTTTTCATTCTAACTTCTTAATTAGTGGCCAGTTTTTGCTACTACTTAACTTCTTTTACCTTAATTTTAATTGACTTGACCCAGACCCCTGAATTGTTTCATTTTTCTTTATTTAGCAGTCAAACAATAATGCGACACAAAACAAGCAGACATACAACTGGGTAACCTGCATCCATCACACAATATGTTAAAATAAAGAAAGGTGAAGATCTCAGTAAGGCTGATCTACTCAGGTCATCAAAACATTTTGACGGTGTTCTTAGAAAAAACAGAAAATCAACAGTTTTGGAAATGTCTACTGTGGCAGAACAAAGGAACCAACAAACTGTAATTTAAATAATGGGCTTAATTAACAGCATGAATCGGCTTCTCATTAAGTAATTGGTTGGAATAAAATTGGTTGGAGCTCTTAAATGAAGAAAATAATTAATTCAGAGGATTGAATTGTTAAAAGCAGGGCTATTAAAATGAAGGGAAAAGAAGATAATTAGAAGTGAAAACTAGTCACTGAGTAGGAAAGGGGTTAGAATGAAAACCTGCAGTCACTGCAGCCCTCCAGGATCGGAGTTGGACACCCTTGTCTTAGGTCCAGTTGTTTGCAGTTTCTGAACATACTCGGGTGGTTGGTTGTTCCAAGCCTCACAGAGAAATTGTTCCACTTCGCCTGTAGACTTTGGCGATTTCATTTTCTTCTGTCTCTGTAAGTTATCCTAGATAGGTTCCATGATGTTGAGATCAAGGCTTAGCAGGGGCCATACCATCAGTTGCAGGATTCCCTGTTCCTCTTTTCACTACACTTAGTTTTTTATCATTTTTAATGTGTGTTTAGAGTCCTTGTCATGCTGCAGAATGAAGCTGGGACTGATCGGATTGCTCCCTAGTGATATTACACAATGGATAGGAATCTTCCTGCACTTCTCAGCAGTGAGGAGATTGTCAGTTTTGATCAGCTCACCAATTCCTTTTGCGGAAATGCAGCCCCAGATCTGCAAGGAAAGTCCATCAAATTTCACTGTTGCCTGCAGATATTCATCCATGTAGCATTCTTCAGCCCTTCATCGTCAAAAAATGTAATTCATCAGTCTACAGCAGCTGCTGCCATTTTTCTGTACCCCAGTGTTTTTTTTTTTTGCGTTTTATTTTTATCTTAGAAGAAAACTGGCTTTTTGGTTGTAACTTTTTGGTTTCGGTCATGAAGACTACTCCTGATATGACAGCTCCAGAGACTATTGATAGGTGTAGCAGGGTCCCAATGGTTTCTGTCAGTTCAACACTGGAGGTGGTGCTGGACATCTTCCAATTGCAAAGAGAAGTAAACTTGACATATTTTATGTCTGCTGCACTCAGGTTCTTTGGCCAAACTGTATTTCCAGTTCTTAACTTTGTCCATTTGTTTATGCTTTTGCTGAAAAGCTTGGATAGCTAGTCTAGAAATGCCTGTCTGCCACAAAAGTTCTGCTTGGGAGAGATCTTGATGATGCACTATGACTACCTTGTGTCTTATTTGTACCCTCACATTTTCCATGGTCTAATATTTTAAACTGCCACATTTAACACAACCACATCTTTTTATTATTGTTGTCACTTGCCCAGCTGTTTCTTTTTCAGTTAATCACTTTGGTTCAACTACACATCATGCCATTGATCTTTAGCGTCTGCTTGTTGCATTTGCTTAATCAAGTGCTGAGCTATATGCCTGCCTACAAAGATCTCACATTTCTGACTGGAAAGTGATTTATTACTATATTAGTTTCTTTGTCTAGACTCATTGAAGTATCTTATTGTTTAGCTTTTCGTTTTGCAAAAGGAATGTTTAGAACTCACAAATACCCTGTTTTCTATTGACACACTAATCCAGAAGACATAAAATAACTGTGTAAGACAAAATTTGTTGTGAATAATCTAAAGTGCCTAAGACTTTTGCATAGTATTACACATTGGAATAACTGGTGCCCCGTTTCTACAATGGGAGTACCTTCGGTCAGTGGCTAAGAGTCACAGAATGCACAAATGGCTGGAATTATAATAGTGAAGACTGCAAGGTGATACAGTCCAAATTTACTGGCATTAAATTGATTTTCTGCATTGATTTTCTGAAACAACCATTTCTTAATGGGGGTGTGGAGTGGTGGATTATCACATTACAACTGTACACCCCCTCATTCTCCTTCAGATCTTCATAACTCAATGCAAATTATAGCAAAAAAGAAAGCTTCAGTTATGGACACATCCTCTACCTACAAACAAATGTTGATTTATATTATAAATGTGTTCCTGAGATCATTCACAAGCTCAGGTACATTGTGCAAATGTGTACTTAAATTACATTAGATCCCTTTGAGTATACTGTTATTTGTACAAAGTAATAAATGCATGAAACAATTACAGCACCATAGAGTAAATACAATATCAGAAATTAAGTGACATTCTCAGGGTCACACTATGAGTGGAAACTGAACTGACTAACTTGTGATTTAGATTTCAGTTTCTGATCTTCTATTCTACACTTCTATCTACTGTATGATCCACTAAGTTTTCTTATAAATAGAAATTATGGGCTTGCTGTTTTTAATTTATAATATTAGTAATTAGAAAAATGTACTCTAGACAAAGAATGTGGTTGAGCAGCTAAAGGACTGGACTGTTTTCCAAACAGCTGACCATTCAGTGCCCACCTTTACCTGAAGTAACATCCTGCCAGTTTGTGCTTTATTTGGAAAAAGTGTACATCACTACCATGGGACAGTGTTTACTGTAGTTAGGTGCTATGTCAAGTAAAGGTAGTTTTGTTGAGATGCTTAGGTTTTTGCAGTATCATGGCAAATTATGTAATTGTATCTTCTACTCTAGTCTTTGCCCGACAGGTAAACTGTAGTGGATCCCAGTAGTCTTTCACAAGAGGACTCACAGAGTCCATGACCAGCTTCTCAAAGGTTATCATGATATGGGGTGTAAGGGTTACTGCCTTGTAGTCATTAGGTGGAGAGGCACCTAATTTCTTTGGAACTGGAACAATATGGGGGTTTACCATAGCAGCAGCACTTTCTGAAACTGGACAGGATGTGAGCCACAAAGTTAAATGTCCAGCTATACTTTGTATGTCCATGTGCAGAAATTCATTTGTCATCTTGCATGTTTCTTTAAATTATTACCCGTAATTTGTTACTAAAATGTTTAAAGTAGTCCTGTCCTATCCCAAAGCAATACTAGTTAGGTTAGTCTTGAGACCATAAAGTGGCCTAGCATGAGTGATTGTGCTCTACACTGAATATGTACCCCACTAATGTTGGTTCCTGCCTTGTTTGTTTGTGTTTACTTTAATGCATAAGCTTAACCTTTGTTTATCCTTCCTAGCCTGTGTGCATGTTTTAATAAAGACTCACTTATTAGATAACTCTTAGTTTCTTTGGTTTTATGCTGTCTATTAAAGAGACTCCAATCAAATTTGTGAACACATTTCAAGTTCCTATTAAGTTTTGAGTCTAACCTATAATAAATGAAGACAGACTTGAGCATCACTGTCCATTTCCTGAAGCAAAACTTGACTAACGGTGTTTGACCAATCATGTAAGACAACCATTACAGTTGGATTCAATGATAAATACATAAGTTTTAATTTTTGCTCACGATCATCTGCTTAATTATGTGACATTTCATTAACCTTTAAATCAAGGATGAAAAGCTAACTCTTTATTTTTGACTTTTAGAGTGGTATCTTCAGGCTTTAAACCTCTGAAATGGCTCTACTGGATTAATTGTAATATGGCTTCGTAAATTTCAAACGCTTCCTCCATTTTGCAATGCTTGATTCTGTATTTTTGATGGTAGGTGTTTTCCCTGCTCCTCCTAGTGCCTCTTAGTTTAAGTGTATTCTAGTTATGATTTTTTCACCTTAAAACAGTATTATTTATTTTCCTTGTAATAGATCACACTTTGAATAGTGTTTTCTGCAATTAAAACTGCCTGATTTGTCTTTTCTTTATCCATGTCCACTACAGGAGTGTGATAAGACAGAGCCTATACCTGGTGGCATTTGGTTTGTGTCAGGACCAGCTCAGCACCATACAACACTGTACTATAAATAAGCATTTTGATTAATCAAAAAGTTATTCAAGCCCAGACAAGAAATATTATTTACCAGCTTTACCCTTTTTGTAATTTATTTCTAATTGGAAACATGCACTTAAATTGCAAGCAATGAGATCTAAAGCCACGTGAAGCTAGTTTATTTATGATAAGTAAGTAGAGCTATAATGCCGTTATTTCATATGTTTCTAATCTCAAGATTTTCCAGAAGCACCACTAAGTCTAGTCAATTACAAATACTGTATGATGATTTCCCTCTTTTTGAAACATGTCTTACCTTTGAAACAAACATTAAATGATTTGTTAAATTTTCATAAACTGCAATTATTTGTCTAGTTTCTAAAGAGTGAACAATGGATGGTTGAATATTTGCTGGTATATAAATACAAATGAGATGGACAAGAACAATTATGTTGGCATATCAGCGTAAAACAACTGAGGTCTTGCACTCTGCAGCAAGATATTGCAAATTCTTTGTGTTTCATAGAGTGTTTTGAATTTTTACATTGCATTTTATTGTATGAGTTTTTTTTTCTTGCCAAGATAATACTGTTAATGATAATTTTAGCAGCCCGATATTGCAAAGTAATGTAATAGAAGAGAGAGTTACTAAAACACTTAAAAGCAGCATAGCACAGCACCCTCTGCCTTTCAGAATGATTGAATCTGCTGACAGTAACTTCCTAAGGGACTATGTCTACAAGCATTATAAGCTTGTACAGCAATTGAAGATTCAGTTCACAAAATTCCATGAGGGACTGCATCATCTAAATCTTTAGAAAAGCCTAGAAGTATTAGACAGTATACCTTTGAAAAATACAGTATAGCCTTGGGGATCAGCTTCAGATAGGACTCTGGCCCAGGCAGTGCCATGACAGTACACACTGCTTTAAGAGAAGATGAACATCACAGAGGAGTGTAGTACCATTTCTGCTGTATTTGAGACAAGAAGTCTGACACTTTTGAGCCAACTACAGCAATTCTATAAATACAATTCAGCACCTTTGAGCCCATTAGCCGCAGGAGGCTATTAAATGTGAAGTTATTGTCCAGCTATTTAAAGGTCTGGGAACCTCACATGCATACTAAGAGGGGATCTTTCCAAATTGTAAATGCCCTAAACCAAAGCTGCAACTTTAAAGCAGAGTACGTTAGATGGAGAAAAAAGGAAGCTTCAGAAAGAACTAATTTTCTCAGATACCAGAAAAATTTTATCCCAAAATGTGAATATACTGAACCCTTTCATAAATAACAGGGTAAAACAGGGTAATGGGTGAGGAGTGAATTTGCTTTTTTGCTTATTTTTTAATCAAAGAAGCAAATGAATTGCTGATGTGAGAAAGCTTTTTTATTTATTTTATATGCAAATAACACTATTTAATTTCCTTTAGAGCATTTGAATATTTTTCACTCACTTCTGATGTTTATTACAAAAACATTGTAAGTTCTTATTATATACAAAGTTTCTACAATAAAAAAATGGACTTACCAGAAATAGAACTTGCTTATTACAGTTTACTTGAAAGAGAAAAAGCCATATGAATATAATTTAAAAAAATCATCAGGAAAGTAATTTGTTTTTCATGAAAATGAATAATTCTGAACTTTCCCTAGACAATATACATATAATGCAGTTTACATAGTTTATCATAATGTAGAATTACATCTAGGGTAAAACTTTGACATCGGTGAACCAAACTGCATCTTCTTTATATTCAGATAACATTTAGACAGTCATATTTTCATGTGAAAATGATTTGTTTCACTCATGTTTCATCACAAATTCAAATGGCTCCAACAATATATGGGTAGCATGGTGGCTCAGAGGTTAGCCTCCTGGATCCAGCATCCTGGGTTCAAATCCTGAACCAGTAGTACTGTATATACTCACGTTTAAGTTCTCTTGCAGATAAGTCGGGGCTTGATTTTACTGTATAATTTCTGGAATTTTATAATGTCGGTCATAATAGTCGAATGCGGGAAACTCACAATATTGATTTAAGAGATTATGATATGCTAACGCCCACCTGAGAGAGTAACCACGGAGCACACTGCCTTTTTTTCTATGTATTGTGACTATATACGTGGCCATACAGTAATACCCAAACTATTCCGAAGTGATGTTTGCACTGATTTGTGTTTTTTTCTATCTCACACCCTCATACATTTTTATTGTAAGAGCATGCCTTATCTACGATGGAGCATTCGATCAGAAGAAAATATGAAACTGGTTTTAAATTAAACGTCGTTGAACTGACGAAAGAAATTGGTAACTGCACTGCTGCAACAAAATTCGATGTGTCTGACAAACTGAAGCAAGATTGAAGGAGGCAAGAAGATGTAAAAAAGAAAAAAGTTAAGTGTCGCATTTTTGAACATGCGTATAAGTCGGGGTCTGATTTTATGATCAATTTTTTGGGTTTCAACACCTGACTTATATGCTAGTATGTACAATAATTGTCTAAGTGCTTTCTTCTCAGCTTTCCTCTCACATCCCTAAAGTTGTGTGGCTTTGGTTGGCTGGAGGTTTTAAATTGGCATCTTGTCAGTGTGTACGTGCTTGAGTGGACCCTGCAAGGGGGTTGGTACCCACCATAGGGCTATTTTCTCCCTTGTGCCCAAGGCTTCCCATGATCCTTTGAATTAAACAAGTTTGCTTTTACACTAATTTTCTGCTTAGCAAAGCATTACATCTTCTAAACATAAATGTATCTTTCTAGATGTCAGTGTAATTTACAGTAAATGTTCAGTCAGTTCCATAAGTATTTGGACAGTGACACAATTTTCATGGTTTTGGCTCTGTACACCAACATAATGGATTTGAAATAAAACAATCATTATGTGATTTAAGTGTAGACTTTCAGTTTTATTTTAAGGGGTTTACCAAAAATATTGCATGTGCCATTTTTCCGTATAGCCCCCCATTTCCAAGGGCTCAAATGTATATGGACATTTGACTGACAAGCCAGGTGGGAGCAGTTTCCTCATTATTTCATTGACTATTAAGCAAGTAAAAGGTCTGGAACTGATTCCAAGTGTGTAATTTGCATTTGGAAGCCATCACAGTGAACTTTCAATATGAGGTTCAAAAAGCTGTACATGAAAGTAAAAACAGTCCATCATTAGACAGAGAAAAAAAAACCAAACGAATTAGAGAGGTAGCAGAAATACAAAGAGTGGTCAAATCAACCATCTGTTACATTCTTAAATAAAAGGAACATATTGGTGAATTCAGCAACACCAGAAGGTCTGGAAGACCTGTCCTTGGTCAAGAAGAACCCCTTTCACAACATTTAGCCAAACCAAGAACACTCTCTGTGAGGCAGGCCAATCAGTGCCAAAGTCTACAATCAAGAGAAGACTTCATGAAAGTAAAGACTACAAGGTGCAAACCACCGCTAAACGTCAAGCATAGGAAGGACAGATTAGACTTTGACAGAAAACATTTTTTAAAAGCCTGTTTAGTACTGGAACAATTTTCTTTGGACAAAGGAAACTAAGATCAAAATATATACGTGATATTGGAAAGAAAAGAGTATGAAGAAGAGAAGAAATGGCTTATGATCCGATGACTACATGATCATGCATGGCTGCAAATGGATGTCTGTCACTAGTGTTTATTGATGATATGACTACTGGCAGTAGTAGCAGGATGAATTCTGAAGTGTACAGGGCTATACTATCTGCTGAGATTAAGCCAAATGCTGCAAAACTGATAGAACGACCCTTCACAGTAGAGATGGACAATAAGCTAAGCATACTGCGAAAGCAAACCAAGTGCTTTTAGAGCAAAGTAGTGTAATATTCTTCAAAGGCCAAGTCAATCAACTGACCCCAACATAACTGGACATGCATTTCATTTGCTGAAGACAAAACTGATGGCAGAAAGTCCAACGAGCAAGCAGCAACTGAAGACAGCTGGAGTAAAGACCTGGCAAAGTATCACTAGGGTGGAAACCCAGCACCTGGAGATGGCCATGGGTTCCAGACCTCAGACAATCACTGACTGTAAAGGATTTTCAACCAAATATTGAAAATGATCATTATATTTATGATTATACTGTATTAGTTTGTTCCAAATACTTTTGAGCACCTGAAAAAGGGAGACCATAAAAATGGCTGTCTTTTCTAAACAATTCATACAATATTTTTGTTAACCCCCATGAATTAAAGTTGAAAGTCTATTCTTCAGTCACATCTTGATTGCTTTGTTTCAAATCCATTGTACTGCTGTACAGATCCAAAATTATGAAAACTGTGTCAATGTCCAAATACTTATGGATCTAAGTGTATGTTGTAACACACATAAGCCTAGGGGACATCTTCCTGCCACTGAGGAGGTAGGCAATACAGGGAATGATAAAAAGGAAACATAATCAGTAACTTCCTGTCCTTGTTTCCTTATAAATTTGAGAACAAAAGACTTCCAGACTCGTGACCTAATTTCCGGCCACTTATCCAAAATCCTGCCCTTTCCAGTCCACAAATGGTATAAGAGTGAAGATTGGAAGCAGAGGATCATTTCTAAATCAGCTTCTCAATAGGATGGAACCTGCAGCAACAAGGAAGCATTTAATTAATGCAACAGTTACTTTGTCACTAGCACTAAAGCTTTGCCAAATACACAGAGTACCTGTATAGCACCTCAGCCCTTCACATGAGTATTTCTCATTCCTTTCACAATGTTCAATATTGTCAAAATTTACTGAGTCACCTTTCAGGACCTGACTTTATAGACTCGATTAGGATAAGCATTTACTAGGCAGCTTATTCATTAAATTAGATTCATACCTGGCTTAACAGATAAAATTTAATGCAAACACAAATACAATATAGCTGAAGAATGTATATTTTAATCTTCAAGACTATTTCTTGAAAATGCAAGCAGTACAGGATTTCAGTGGCTCTAATAAAATCCTTCTTCAGTCACTATGAAGGATTTAAATGTTTTGTACGTGGCAGGAAAGAAGAGCAGTAATAAGCTGCTTTTCATAGCTTTGACTTAAGTGACCATTTTTATTTTTTTTTTTTTTGTGACCGCATTTAACATTGAGGTTAGATGTAAAGGATATATTCAGATGATTTATTTTTTGGCCATAGTATTACTTTCTCCTCAAACTTTATTTAGCCAAATCTGCAGTTTTAAAATGCTATCAGATCCGTTTACATTGATTGCAAATCTGTTTAGGTCATCCAAAATAAACAACCTGAACAGAACAAGAATTCTAAATCCTGTTTTTTTCTGTTACAGGGTCATAAGATAGTCAGGATCCATCCCTGGAGCACTGGGTGCAAGAGAAACACAGCACATATTCACAAGTACACCTCCTCTCGTTCATACAAGTCCATTTAGATTTTCCTAATGAACCTAACACGTATATTTTGAGGTGCAGAAGGAAACTGGTGAACTCTGAGGAAACTCCCTCAAACATGGTAGGGACTATCTGAGAATTTTATTCAGGTCCTTAAACAAACCTACTAATTTTAAACAGTAACAAATTAAACAAAAATGGCCTAATTACAATTTAAGGAGACAAAGGAATAATCAGACCTTAAAAGGAAAATCAATTGCACTCACAAACATACAGAGTAATTTTAGTAAGTATTCAGCTTACTGTGGTGACATATAGTTTAACAGGAATCTATGGAGGGAACGTACACTATAGAAAAGTAAAAGATATGCATAGCAAACAATATATATATATACGCCCCTTTGGCACTGAACCTGGGGGAGCAGCCATGGAAGGCTTATTTCTTCCCTGGGTTGCATCAGGGCCACAATTCTGAAACACCGGACCTCATCTCTGTTGGGCTCCGTGGTCACAGCCGGGGGAGCTGCACGGATTGCTGAGCCCGTGTGGGCTGTAATGCAGCCACACCCGGATGTGCAGCCTGAATTAGGTTAATTATCACTTGAAGCACTTCCTGGTGGGCTATAAGAGGAGCCTGCAGCCACTATTCAAGGCGCCAGCATCGGGAGGAGGAGGACAAAGCTGCCTAGGAGGAGTGGAGGAAGAAGAGTGTGTGTTGGTGTTTTTCTTTTGTGTATTTTGGGGACTGTGTAGGGCCTGTGGGACACAGGGAAGACGTGCCCCACGGCTAAAGAAAATAAAATCTTTCTGTTTAATTTTTATGTCCCTCCGCTGTCAGTCTGTGTCAGGTCGATGCTGACAGAGTGGTTTTTCCACAAAATATATATATATACAGTGTATATATATAGAGAGAGAGAGAGACAGAGAGACACACACACACACACACAATATTACAATAATATATATAGTGGATGAGTGACAGAAGTGAAGGAGTCCAAAAGTAAGTTAGGGTGCCAGCCAGGTCACCATGATTAATAATAAGGCAAAACTTGAAAATACATGGGCACATAATGGCGCTTAAAACCAAAAAAGGGGAGTCGCTGGTGAATCCACCTTGCCGAGCATCAAAAACAAAAGACTCAGTAGAGGTGGGAGAGCTCCATCCTATGGTGGCTCAAGTCCAAAATGCGACACCTCTTTCCTAGGATGTCTGGTTTTATACTGTTTCAACCGGAAGGAGATAAGCTCTTGTAGATCAATTGCCCTCATTGGGTGTCTCTTGGCAGTGTGAAGGGAAAGAGAGGCAACACTGTTAGTGACAGCACCCCCTCTTGTATCAGGATCGTATTGCATGCCTTAAAAGAGCCAGGAAGACAATCCTCTGACACACATGCATGACAATATATATCAAATTATATACAATTTTACATATATTCACATAAAAATGTAAATTTCACATATATACAATGGATTTAGAAAATATTCACAACCCTTCAATTTATTTGCAATTTGCTACTTTGGAGCATTGTGCTAAAATAATTTAATTTAATTTTAATACCTTAGAATGACTGCGGTGGGCTGGTGCCCTGCCCAGGATTTGTTCCTGCCTTGTGCCCTGTATTGGCTGGGATTGGCTCCAGCAGACCCCCGTGACCCTTTGTTGGGATATAGCAGGTTGGACAATGACTGACTGACTGCCCTTAGAATGACAAAATGAAAGCAGGATTTTAGAAGTTTTTACATGTTTATAAAAACTGAAATATCACATTGACTCAAGTATTTGGACCCTTTGCTATGACACCTGAAATTTGACTAAGGTGCAACCCATCCTGTTGATCATCATTGAGATGTTTGGAGTCCATCTGTGGTCAGCTTCATTGATTGGACATTTATATAGAAGGTCCCACAGCTGACAATGTGTATCAGAGTAAAAACCAACCCATGAAGTTGAAGGAACTGTCTGCAGAGCTTAGAGACTGGAATGTGTTGAGGTAGAGATCTGGAGAGGGTTTCAAAAAAATCCTCCAACAATGAAGGTTCCCAGGAGCATATTTGCCTTCGCAATTCCTAAATGGAAGAAGTTTGGGACAACCATGTCTCATCCTAGAACTGGCCAAACTGATCAATCATAGAAGAAAGCCCAAGATAAAGGAGATGACTAAGACTCCCATGGTCACTCTTGCTGAGCTCCAAAGAACCTTTTTAGAGAAGGAAGAAACTTCAAGTGGTACAGCCATCACTGTAGCACTCCACCAATCTGGGCTTTATGGTAAAGTTGCCAGACAGAAGCCTCTCCTCAGTAAAGGCACATGGAACAATGCTAGGAGATATACAGAAAGGAACCTAAATGATTCTCAGAGTGTGAGAAACAAGATTCTCTGGTCTGATAAAACCAAGATTAGCTTCATGTCTGGAGGAAACCAGGCACCACTCCTCACCTGCGCAATAGCATTCCATTGGTGAATTATGGTGTTACAGCATCATGCAGTGGCAGACACTGGGAGACTAGTTGGGGTTTAGAGAAACCTAAACAAAGCAAAGTAAGAAGATCTCCTTAATGAAACCTGATTTAGAGTGCTCTGGACCTCAGACTAGGCCAAAAGCTCACCTTAAAGCAGAACAATGACACTAAGCACAAATTAAAGACAACACTGAAAAGGCTTATGGACAACTCAAGGAATAGCCTTGATGTGCCCATCTGGAGCCTGGCGTTAAAACTTCCGGCTGTAATCTCTGCCAAAGATACTTTAACAAAGCACTGAGTAATAAATACTTGTGTCAATGTGATATTTTATTTTTTATTTTTTAACAAGCTTGCAAAATTACTATTATCTTGTTTTTGTTTTGTCTTTCTGGGGTACTGAGTGATGCATGATGAGGGAAAAATTAATTTAAATTATTTTAACACAAGGCTACAACACAGAAAAAATGTGTAAAAAATGGAGGTGTGAATACTTTCTGAATCCACTGTATACAGTACAATTTGTTAGGTTGCAATATTTGTTCTTATGATTGACTGCTCATCAACTTTATGGCTTTATAACAAATAATAATAATAATTCATTACATTTATATAGTTTTTTTTCTCATTAGTCAGAGCGCTACCACACAGGGAGGACCAGGACACAAACCCATGATCTCCTTACTGAGTAGCGCTAGTACTGGTTTGTGAGAAGACACTACCTTTGAATCTACTGGTGCAAATGGATCTGCACTGTTTGCCAGAAGGGAGCAGTTGGAAGAGTGGCTGTGCAGGTTGGCTGATGTCTTTAACTGTACTGCGAGGGTTGTTTATGTCCTGAAGATAAGGCCTCGCAAACTGGCATGCAAGCACAGGAGGCCCCAGCCTTACTGCCATCTTTTTATTAGACAGTGCTGCAAGTGAAAACAAGTAATTGTCAGAACTCTCTGTTTTTCATGGCTAGTTGGTCCTGCTCACAATACATTGTACATTTTACACAATACCAGGCCCACGTCAAGCACTTCTGTTAGAGGTATTTTAAATGGCCAAAGTCCAAAATGAGAATCTTTGATTTTGCTGGTTTGCAAAGGCTGTTACAAGTTTTAAATTTTCTGATTATTACATGGTAAATACAGTTAGGTCCATAAATATTTTGACAGAGACAACTTTTTTCTAATTTTGGTTCTGTACATTACCACAATGAATTTTAAATGAAACAACTCAGATGCAGTTAAAGTGCAGACTTTCAGCTTTAACTCAGTGGGTTGAACAAAAAGATTGCATAAAAATGTGAGGCAACTAAAGTATTTTTTAACACAATCCCTTCATTTCAGGGGCTCAAAAGTAATTGGACAATTGACTCAAAGGCTATTTCATAGGCAGGTGTGGGCAAGTCCATCGTTATGTCATTATCAATTAAGCAGATAAAAGGCCTGGAGTTGATTTGAGGTGTGGTGCTTGCATGTGGAAGATTTTTCTGTGAACAGACAACATGCTGTCAAAGGAGCTCTCCATGCAGGTGAAAAAGCCATCCTTAAGCTGCAAAAACAGAAAAAACCCATCAGAGAAATTGCTACAATATTACGAGTGGCAAAATCTAAAGTTTGGTACATCCTGAGAAAGAAAGCAAGCACTGGTGAACTCAGCAACGCAAAAAGACCTGGACGTCCATGGAAGACAACAGTGGTGGATGATCGCAGAATAATTTCCATGGTGAAGAGAAACCCCTTCACAACAGCCAACTAAGTGAACAACACTCTCCAGGGGGTAGGCGTATCGATATCCAAGTCTACCATAAAGAGAAGACTGCATGAAAGTAAATACAGTGGGTGCACTGCAAGGTGCAAGCCACTCATAAGCCTCAAGAATAGAAAGGCTAGATTGGACTTTGCTAAAGAACATCTAAAAAAGCCAGCACAGTTCTGGAAAAACATTCTTTGGACAGATGAAACCAAGATCAACCTCTACCAGAATGATGGCAAGAAAAAAGTATGGAGAAGGAGTGGAACAGCTCATTATCCAAAGCATACCACATCATCTGTAAAACACGTTGGAGGCAGTGTGATGGCTTGGGCGTGCATGGCTGCCAGTGGCACTGGGACACTAGTGTTTATTGATGATGTGACACAGGACAGAAGCAGCCGAATGAATTCTGAGGTGTTCAGAGACATGCTGTCTGCTCAAATCCAGCTAAATGCAGTCAAATTGATTGGGCGACGTTTCATGATACAGATGGACAATGACCCAAAACATACAGCCAAAGCAACCCAGGAGTTTATTAAAGCAAAGAAGTGGAAAATTCTTGAATGGCCAAGTCAGTCACCTGATCTTAACCCAATTGAGCATGCATTTCACTTGTTGAAGACTAAACTTCGGACAGAAAGGCCCACAAACAATCAGCAACTGAAAGCCGCTGCAGTAAAGGTCTGGCAGAGCATTAAAAAGGAGGAAATCCAGTATCTGGTGATGTCCATGAGTTCAAGACTTCAGGCTGTCATTGCCAGCAAAGGGTTTTCAACCAAGTATTAGAAATGAGCATTTTATTTCCAGTTATTTAATTTGTCCAATTACTTTTGAGCCCCTGAAATAAAGGGATTGTGTTAAAAAAAAAGCTTTAGTTGCCTCACATTTTTATGCAATCGTTTTGTTCAACCCACTGAATTAAAGCTGAAAGTCTGCACTTCAACTGCATCTGAGTTGTTTCATTTAAAATTAATTGTGGTAATGTACAGAACCAAAATTAGAAAAAAGTTGTCTCTGTCCAAATATTTATGGACCTAACTGTAACTGTCATATAAATAGAATTATCTTTGTTTCACTAAATGGGGATTGGGCTGAAACACTTTTATTACAGTTGCATTTCAAGATCTGAGTCTGTGTGTTACAGAGCTGTCAGATGTACAGTTTCTATTGTTAAGGTCAGAAGTGTCTTGCAGTTAATTAATAATGTTTCTGTGATGAAAAGGATTTTGGCAGATCATATTTCAGCCACTCAGTATTTATTAATTAGTTATTGTGTGGGAAATAATAATTCATGCCTGCTGTTTTTTTTCCTGGATTATAACCACTGACACGACTTTGCTGTTCTTTTCCAGACTAGTAAGTACAGAGACTCTTTAATACTTTTTTATCCTTTTGCCAATGGCAAATGCTGGCAGGCATGACATACTTTTTCTTTGAGAGATTCAAGTGCTCAATGTGTGGTTGATTTCCTTAATTTCTCCTTTTGTCCTTGGTATTTCTGTAATATAAACTCTCTTATGCTGACTACAATTGGAACAGGGTTGCTCAGGAATGGAAACTCCCAACCTTGCCCAGAAATTCTCTTTTTTAAGAGTTTTTCTCAAAACTGCTATAGTCAATCCCAGAAGCATTGGCTGAAAGGCAGTAACCAGAGCTTAACAGAGTGTCAGTTTTTAATAAGGAGCAACAAGGAGATTAAACAGTGTCTAAAGTTCAAAACCGAGATCTGCCCGTCAAGTCTAATCAAAACACCCGATATCAAAGTCAAAAGATAACAAAGCCCTAGGTTGTACCACCAGAAGATCTGCACTTGCCACTAAAGATTTTATCTAAAATGTGGACAACCAGAAAGTCTTTGAGCTGACCTTTATACCCTCACCTCATGACATCATGGATGGTGGCCTCTGGTCATTCTGCAACATGGCTAGCAACAGTACGCACACTAAACTCAAAATAGCAGCACCCACAGAAAAAGGCAGCTTGGAAAGATATTTATCATCATTTAATAACAGTGTTTACAACAAAATGCTATCAAAATAAGATTTGTCAATCTTCCAAACTCTTAGATGAACCAGAACATCCAAGAAAAAATGACAAACAGCTGTAAAAAATGTATAACAAAATCAAACCATGACAACCAACAATGTTAGTGGCATGTCTTTAGGGATGTGGGAGATAAAGGTCTGGGCAGTACTAATTTTACAATTCCATTTCCAGCTGCTTCTGGAAAAAATTCATACTGCTTCCACTCACACTCAACTGTTCTTGGAAAAAGTTCTATCTCTTCCATTTTTACAGCTAAAAATGCACTTTAATTGGGCACAAAGCCTATTTGATTCTTAAAACAGCAGAATCCACAAGGGGAGAAATATATGTGACTGAATCTGTTTGACTCTTTATTCTTTTTCATAGCACAATAAGAGAAGACTTAACATCATTTTAAGATCCATCACCTTTTCATAATAAATTTTGACAGAAAATTAGGTTTCAGTTTTGGCTTTAGACAACTTGAAATTTCTAATCTCTCGGTAACAAACTTTTAACCCTTATTGTTGTTAGAGTTTCATCTTCTGGTCTCTTAGTCCTACATACCTGTCACATATCATTTATTGGCAGGATAGGTGATGTGATGACATCACAAGACCAGGAACCATCTGGACTTTGCTAGAAACAACTTGGCAGTGTCTATAAAAACATCAAACTAAATGGTAGTGGCTGCAAGAAACGACAGTCACAAAAAAAATAAATCTCAACATGTATCTAAACATTTCATAAATGTAAAAATAAAAACACCCTGGGGAAGCTATAACACAGAATCATGCTGGCATTCTTCTTTTAGAGAAATACACATATTTAGAAAAACAAAAGGCTTGTCACACCTGAACCATCACACCCAATTATGGATGGTGTATGAATGAATAGCATGAAAATATTACCAAGCACATTTAAAATAATTTCTCGATGAAACAAAAAAGAAATAGAATCTAGCATTAAAGTTTAACTGGGGGCGGCCCAGTTCGAGACAATATCAGTCATTTATGTCATGGTCTTGACAGGATTTTATCTCTGACTGTAGTGGCTTTTCTGCTTATGTATTTATTTTATAATTTATGCTTTTTGATAAGTTTTTTGTTCTTTCAGTATAACATACAACAAAAGCGATTGTGTGTTACAGTTTATCCGTGTCTGAAGAGTATTTTCAGACTGGAATTAAAAACATTTAAGATAATTGTCATCTTTCATATCCCATTAGATCATAAATCAGTTTATTTCCAAGTTCTTACTTTTTATATAATTTCAACAAATTACTCAGTTTTAAATAATACTAGCCGACACCCAACGTAGCATAGAGCGGTGTAAGAATAGGAACGAAAATGGAGAGAAAGGAATTCAGGAATCAAGAAGAAATAAATACTTCTTGAAAGAAGCAGTTGTGAATAGGTGTTTTGATGGAGACGACAGATAATGGGTCGAAAGATCTAACCCTAGAAAAAGCCAAGTACAACAATAGTTTTGTTGCACATATCTTAGACTTCCTGGAAATGTGAACGGTAATATGATCATTTTGCCTACATGTACGTTATTTTCAGCCTTTGCTTGCAGTGCGTCTGAAAGTCCTTTGTATTGTTCCACGCGCAGATCATGTTGATGTAATCTGAGATAGTTGAGACGCGCGCCCTCTGTTTTAACATACGAATCTACGACGTACTGTTGGAATAATTTGCCGCTGGAGTGCAAAATACTAAATGTATTCCTCATTGATAATCTGTACGCGTAAAATTGGCATTGAGTAAGCCTGATTCGGTTGGCGGTTCTTTTATCGGGAACATGTAAATCTTTGTGCCAGCCAATGTCTCCGTAAGGGAATAAAAGTGGGTAAACCATAGGATCGCAATTCATATTGAGCGTGGAAATCTGTTTACAGGAGTTGCCCCTGGGTTAGATGCAAATGTCCCTTTCGGCAAGGGGTTCGACATCTTCTCCGACAAAAATCGCTGCAAGATCGGTGTGACATGTCAGGGCATTGCATCGTCGTAAATCCTGCCTAGGGGTTTCCTTGAAAACCATTTGTACAGATGCTGTTGGATTGGACTGAGCGATTTAATACATGTGTTTGTATGATTTAGCGAAGGAGTTGATGGTTCTGAGCATGAAATCTAGCTGGAGAAGTAAATTTTCGCTGCATGCAGAGTTTTCTTTATTTTGTAAGCGTACTTCAGTAGCTTGCACTGTGTCAAAACCATACAACTGTCCATATCCTGGAGAGGTAGAAGTGTTAGCGTATAGTGGAGAGATGTGGTGATAAATTTGCCCGTGTGTTTTAAAACAGTATGGTCTGTGGCCAGGAGGTTGAGTTATCTGTGCACCCATGGAAGCAAACACTAGAGAAGAGTTGTATTCTTGAATGTATTCACTATAATTTTTACTTTCTAGTGTTTGCTGTGTAAGAAGCTGTTGTAAAGATACAGGTGGCTCCTGCAAAGGTGGTAAAGCTACTTTACCGTCGTGACAGCACCTCGAGTATTTGTTGGATGTATTACGCTCAGCAGGCCAGTGTAGTGCATGACAGTATTTGCACTCCTGGTCTGGAATCCCAATGTTGTACTCTTGGATGGGAAGACAGGAATGAGGTGAAGAAGTACCTGTGGTAACGGGAAAAGGATTGTTTGTATGTCTGCTGAGGCTGCGTTAGTGGACTGCATGTTGGCTGCGTGTGGGCGGGACTGGTTTTGAAGAGGAGCCGCAGGCAGCATGGGGAAGGGTTTGGAAGAGGACGAATAGGAATCGAGAAATGCTGTGTCGGCTACGTGTGGGCGGGACCAGTTTTGAAGTGGAAGCAGGATGAACCAGAAGAGAAATATATATACGAGACTAGCAGAATACCCGCGCTTCGCAGCGGAGAAGTAGTGTGTTAAAGAAGGTATGAAAAATAAAAGGAAATATTTTAAAAATAACGTAACATGATTGTTAATGTAATTGTTTTGTCATTGATATGAGTGTTGTTCTCATATATATATATACTAGCAAAATACCCGCGCTTCGCAGCGGAGAAGTAGTGTGTTAAAGAAGCAATGAAAAAGAAAAGGAAACATTTTGAAAATAATGTAACATGATTGTCAATGTAATTGTTTTGTCACTGTTGTGAGTGATGAGTGTTGCTGTCATATATATATATATATATATAAATATATATAAATATATATATATATATTTACACACACACACATAAACATATATATATACCTGTACATATCTATACATATACACATATATACACACACACACATATATACATACATATATATATATATATCTACATATATACACATACATATACATACACACATACATACATACACACACATATATACACACAAATACATATATATATACATACACACACACATATATAAACATATATATACATATACATACATATCTACATATATACACACACAGCTATTTCGTATCA
Organism: Polypterus bichir lapradei; assembly: GCA_026402145.1. Lineage (NCBI taxonomy): Eukaryota > Metazoa > Chordata > Cladistia > Polypteriformes > Polypteridae > Polypterus > Polypterus bichir. Next base: position 53,484,548 of record JANRMT010062808.1, read on the forward strand.
GTGCAAGACGCTGCTTGTTAAAACGGATAACTCCCGCTCTTACGTGCAAGTCTGCGTGGATATTATGAACTATCGTATTTGTTCAAGTTCTATTTAAATTTTAAATAGAAGGAATTTTTATTTAGTCGACAGAAATATCTTTGTTAGGAATGGTAAAAACAGACAGGAATATTATTCCTGAATAAATCAACTCAAACCTTAAACAACTTATAATATTTTGCTCTCCATAAAAATATATCCTGTCTAAATTATACAAGTTAGAAATAAAGTAAACTTTAAAAGAACAAACATTCAAATTTCTTTACTCTTATGTAATTTTATATAAAAAATAAACTTAGATTTTAAATATCCCAAAAGATTTTGCTCTCCATAAAAATATATCCTGTCAAAATTATACAAATTCAAATATGAACATGCTGCATAACAAAACCTGGAAATATAAATAAAATGTGTTCCTTTCAGCAATAACAAATCAAATCATTCAGTTGTCTTTGCTCATATGTCATTTTAGACCTGGACGCCTGGCATCTTTTTTTGGCAACAAGTTCGTTTGTTTGGTGTGAGGTTCTGTGTTGTGGAGATTCTCAGGATGGATTGCAGGTGCTCATCAGTGAGGCGACTCCTATGTGCTGTTTTGTTAGTCTTTATCACTGAGAAGAGCTTCTCACACAGATATGTGCTACCAAACATGCACAAGGTTCGAGCCGCATGTAGACGGACTTTTTTTGTTCTTCAAAGTCACCAAAGCGCCGTGCAAACTCAGTGCGCTCAGTTTATCAGCAAAGTGCGTATTTGGGAACAACGTAGTGACGACTTGGTTCAACATTACTTGGCAACAGGGAAAGTGGGGCAAGTTGCACTGGTGCATTTGTGTCTCCCATAAAAGCAGCTTCACTTGAAATCACTTTGTGATTGTGCACGGGTAAAAACGTCCACTGAAGTGTCAGATTCTTATTTAATTCTTCTGCTTTCTGTATCTTCTGCATTGCATTCAGGTCTTTCAGGTTACCCTGATGTTTTGTCTCATAGTGCCGTCTTAGATTAAATTCTGTAATTACAGCCACTTTAGCTCCACAAATGAGACACACGGGTTTACCGGCAATGTCAGTAAACATATACTCAGCCTCCCATCGGTTTTTAAAGGCTCTATTTTCAGAATCAACTTTTCTCTTCAGCATCGTGTGGGCTAGCTTCGCAATAACTTGCAGCATCATAAGCTAGACTTGATTAACGCGGTAAGTGTTCGGCAAGGCAGCTGAAGCGCTGCATTATGGGATCTGTAGTTTATTGTGTTACCAGCGCTTCATATACCCAGGCCATTAATAACAATAATACAGTATATAAAATGATCTCGCGGGCCGGATATAATTACACGCCGGGCCGGATGTGGCCCGCGGCCCTTGAGTTTGACACATATGGACTAAATAGAACTTGAAAAGATATATTTTTTCAAATGTGATCGCGCAATTCAGATAGAGTTGACGCGCACTACAGCCTGCATGCCTCAATAAGTCATTCTCCCCTCGCTCTTACTTTTTTACCGTTCATCTAATGAATACACTGAGTATGGCTTTACCAAAACAATCATTGATGGCGAATAAAGTATCCATTATTCGAGTATGTAGATCGGGGTATATATATACATATATATATACCCGCGTATCGCAGCGGAGAAGTAGTGTGTTAAAAAAGCTATGAAAAAGAAAAGGGAACATTTTAAAAATAACGTAACATGACTGTCAATATACAGTATTTGTTTTGTGAGTGTTACTGATTGTTGCTGTCATCAAGGATTTGATTATCATTATTTCTTTCAATCAGGTTCGTATTTGTAGGATGTGTTGTGTTCAAGTTACATTCCGTGTTTGTCAATCGTTGTAAAGATGACAGGTTTCATTCATCGATTAGTTTCTTACTGCATCAATAAACAGTTGTCTTCTTCTTTATCTGAGACCTGACACACTGCATGCACGGGTTTTTTTTTTTACACTGTCTTCCTTTAGCGGGACATTGACTTTTCCACCGTGTGCTTTGTTTCCACAGTAGCTGGATTTATGAATATGTTTGTATGTATCAGACGCTTCATATTTTTTGCTGCCTTTTCAATTGTGTAATTCGGTTTTTTGTTCAGCGCTCTTTGGAACTATTGCTTTTTGTCTGTGCACTGCGTCAGTTCACGTGAGCCGCTCGGTGTACATGCATCGAAGGTTCCCAGCTGTGCTGGTGCCATCTCGTGCTATGTCCATGGCTGTATTTAATGTTACCGAAGTCCTGGCACTTAAAACTTTCTCTCGCAGTTTCGCTGAGTTTGTGCCAAACACCACCATGACCATCTCATCTTCCTCTGCATAAGCACAGTCCTTCACCCGTGAATATTTAGTGGCAGTTTGCTATTGGATTGCCGCTGACGGACGGCCTTATATGGGCAGGCACTAAATTACAAACGCCAGCGGCAGCCTGTCTATGAACTTAATTTAAAGTGTAGGTTTACATTGTGCTTTGTTTCCGAAGTAGCAGAACTCATGAATATGGTTGTATATGTCACTCGCTCGCTTGTTATTGTTTCGCTGCCTTCTCAATTATATAATGCATGTTTTCTTCAGCGCTTTTTGGAGGTCTTCCTGGTTTTCTACCTACTGCGTGATTATGTGGGAGGCGTGATGATGTCACACGAAACTACACCCCCACGGCGTTCAAGCTCATCTCCATTACAGTAAATGGAGAAAAACAGCTTCCAGTTATGACCATTACACGTAGAATTTCGAAATGAAACCTGCCCAACTTTTGTAAGGAAGCTGTAAGGAATTAACCTGCCAAATTTCAGCCTTCCACCCACACGGGAAGTTGGAGAATTAGTGATGAGTCAGTCAGTGAGTGAGTGAGTGAGTGAGTGAGTGAGTGAGTGAGTGAGTAGGGCTTTGCCTTTTATTAGTATAGATATATATATATATCTATATATCTATATCTATATATATCTGTATATATATACAGTAATCCCTCCTCGATCGCGGGGGTTGCGTTCCAGAACCCCCCGCGATAGATGAAAATCCGTGAAGTAGAAACCATATGTTTGTATGGTTATTTTTATATATTTTAAGCCCTTATAAACTCTCCCACACTGTTAACATTATTAGAGCCCTCTAGACATGAAATAACACCCTTTAGTCAAAAGTTTAAACTGTGCTCCATGACAAGACAGAGATGATAATTCTTTCTCACAATTAAAAGAATGCAAATATATCTTTTCTTCAAATGAGTGTCTGCATCAGGAGCAGAGAATTTAAGAGAGAGAGCGAGCGCTCGCAAAGAAAAGCAAACAATCAAAAAATCAATACGTGTGCTTTTAAGTAAAGCGGCATTTTTCAGAGGAGCGTCAGTATCTTCTAAGCAAACAGCCTCTGTGCAAACAGCACCTCTGCTCACACCCCCTCCGTCAGGCGCAGAGAATGTCAGAGAGGGTGAGAGAGAGGCAGAGACAAGCAAACAATCAAGCACCGCGCGGGAAGCATTGAGGAGTTTTAGTTAATATGTAATACATGCTCTGATTAGGTAGCTTCTAAGCCATCCGCCAATAGCGTCCCTTGTATGAAATCAACTGGGCAAACAAACTGAGGAAGCATGTACCATAAATTAAAAGACCCATTGTCCGCAGAAAAAACAGCGAAAAATCCGTGATATATATTTAGATATGCTTACATTTAAAATCCGCGATAGAGTGAAGCCGCGAAAGTCGAAGCGCGATATAGCGAGGGATTACTGTATATATATATATATATATCTATATATATATACATACATATATACATATACTAGCAAAATACCCGCGCTTCGCAGCGGAGAAGTAATGTGTTAAAGAAGTAATGAAAAGTTAAAGGAAACATTTTGAAAATAACGTAACATGATTGTCAATGTAATTGTTTTGTCACTGTTATGAGTGTTGCTGTCATATATATATACAAACCGGATTCCAAAAAAGTTGGGACACTATACAAATCGTGAATAAAAACTGAATGCAATGATGTGGAGGTGCCAACTTCTAATATTTTATTCAGAATAGAACATAAATCACGGAACAAAAGTTTAAACTGAGAAAATGTATCATTTTAAGGGAAAAATATGTTGATTCAGAATTTCATGGTGTCAACAAATCCCAAAAAAGTTGGGACAAGGCCATTTTCACCACTGTGTGGCATCTCCCCTTCTTCTTACAACACTCAACAGACGTCTGGGGACCGAGGAGACCAGTTTCTCAAGTTTAGAAATAGGAATGCTCTCCCATTCTTGTCTAATACAGGCCTCTAACTGTTCAATCGTCTTGGGCCTTCTTTGTCGCACCTTCCTCTTTATGATGCGCCAAATGTTCTCTATAGGTGAAAGATCTGGACTGCAGACTGGCCATTTCAGTACCCGGATCCTTCTCCTACGCAGCCATGATGTTGTGATTGAAGCAGAATGTGGTCTGGCATTATCTTGTTGAAAAATGCAGGGTCTTCCCTGAAAGAGATGACGTCTGGATGGGAACATATGTTGTTCTAGAACCTGAATATATTTTTCTGCATTGATGGTGCCTTTCCAGACATGCAAGCTGCCCATGCCACACGCACTCATGCAACCCCATACCATCAGAGATGCAGGCTTCTGAACTGAGCGTTGATAACAACTTGGGTTGTCCTTGTCCTCTTTGGTCCGGATGACATGGCGTCCCAGATTTCCAAAAAGAACTTCGAACCGTGACTTGTCTGACCACAGAACAGTCTTCCATTTTGCCACACTCCATTTTAAATGATCCCTGGCCCAGTGACAACACCTGAACTTGTGGATCTTGCTTAGAAATGGCTTCTTCTTTGCACTGTAGAGTTTCAGCTGACAACGGCGGATGGCATGGTGGATTGTGTTCACTGACAATGGTTTCTGGAAGTATTCCTGAGCCCATTCTGTGATTTCCTTTACAGTAGCATTCCTGTATGTGGTGCAGTGTCGTTTAAGGGCCCGGAGATCACGGGCATCCAGTATGGTTTTACGGCCTTGACCCTTACGCACAGAGATTGTTCCAGATTCTCTGAATCTTCGGATGATGTTATGCACAGTTGATGATGATAGATGCAAAGTCTTTGCAATTTTTCGCTGGGTAACACCTTTCTGATATTGCTCCACTATCTTTCTGTGCAACATTGTGGGAATTGGTGATCCTCTACCCATCTTGGCTTCTGAGAGACACTTCCACTCTGAGAAGCTCTTTTTATACCCAATCATGTTGCCAATTGACCTAATTAGTGTTTATTGGTCTTCCAGCTCTTCGTTATGCTCAAATTTACTTTTTCCAGCCTCTTATTGCTACTTGTCCCAACTTTTTTGGGATTTGTTGACACCGTAAAATTTTTAATCAACATATTTTTCCTTTAAAATGATACATTTACTCGGATTAAACGTTTGATCTGTCATCTACGTTCTATTACAAATAAAATATTGACATTTGCCATCTCCACATCATTGCATTCAGTTTTTATTCACAATTAGCTTAGTGTCCCAACTTTTTTGGAATCCGGTTTGTATATATATATATATATATACAGTAATCCCTCGCTATATCGCGCTTCGACTTTCGCGGCTTCACTCTATCGCGGATTTTAAATGTAAGCATATCTAAATATATATCACGGACTTTTCGCTGGTTCGCGGCTTTCTGTGGACAATGGGTCTTTTAATTTATGGTACATGCTTCCTCAGTTTGTTTGCCCAGTTGATTTCATACAAGGGACACTATTGGCAGATGGCTTAGAAGCTACCCAATCAGAGCATGTATTACATATTAAATAAAACTCCTCAATGATATACGATATGTTTGCCGTGCGGTGCTTGATTGTTTGCTTGTCTCTGCCTCTATCTCACCCTCTCTGACATTCTCTGCGCCTGACGGAGGGGTTGTGAGCAGAGGTGCTGTTTGGACAGAAGCTGTTTGCCTAGTGAATACGGAGGCACCTCTAAGAAATGCCGCTTTATCGCGGTGCTTCCAAAAGCACACTTATTGATTTTTTGATTGTTTGCTTTAATCTCGCGCTCTCTCTCTCTCTCTCTGACGTTCTCTGCGCTTGACGGAGGAGATGTGAGCATAGGGGCTGTTTGCACAGAAGCTGTTTACTTAGAAGATACTGACGCTCCTCTAAAAAATGCCGCGGCAAACTTAAAAGCACACGTATTGATTTTTTGATTGTTTGCTTTAATCTCGCTCTCTCTCTCCGACGTTCTCTGCGCTTGACGGAGGAGATTTTGAGCAGAGGGGCTGTTTGCACACAGGCTGTTTACTTAGAAGATACTGACGCTCCTCTAAAAAATGCCGGCAAACTTAAAAGCACACGTATTGATTTTTTGATTGTTTGCTTTTCTTTGCGAGCGCTCTCTCTCTCTATCTCTCTCTCTGAAATTCTCTGCTCCTGAAGAGAAGAAGATATATTTGCATTCTTTTAATTGTGAGAAAGAATTGCCATCTCTGTCTTGTCATGGAGCACAGTTTAAACTTTTGACTAAAGGGTGTTATTTCATGTCTAGAGGGCTCTAATAATGTTAACAGTGTGGGAGAGTTTCTAAGGGCTTAAAATATATAAAAATAACCATACAAACATATGGTTTCTACTTCGCGGATTTTCACCTATCGCGGGGGGGTCTGGAACGCAACCCCCGCGATCGAGGAGGGATTACTGTATATATATATACACATACATACATACACACACATCATATATACAGTATATATATCTATATATATATCTATCTATATGTAATATCTATATATATATATCTATATCTCTCTCTATATATATACACATTGTAAAAGACTTAACAGCAGACAGCAAAAAGGTTTGGGGTTTTCAGGCCCCTTATATTGTCTACACTCCACTTTCAACAAAATATTCAGGGTCAAAAACACAAACATAAGACATTCATGCGCGATGCCATACTGGGCGCCGGCGGCCATTTTTATATGGGAGGAGCCGGAAGTGCAGGAATGCT
>JANRMT010062808.1:53501555-53538311 GCA_026402145.1 Polypterus bichir lapradei
CCTGCGAAATTTCAGCCTTCTACCTACACGGGAAGTTGGAGAATTAGTGACGTTTGGAAAATTCAATATGGCGGCCGACTGTGGCGTCATACCACCGAAATAAGTACGTACATCGGTTTTTTAGCGCAGGGAAGCCACCTACCAAATTTCGTGAAGAAGAGGTGAGCCTTCTACCAACACGGGAAGTTGGAAAATTAGTGACGTTGGAAAGTTCAATATGGTGGCCGACAGTGGCGTCATACCATCAAAATAAGTACGTACATCGGTTTCGGTTAGTGCAGGGAAGCCGCCTACCAAATTTCTTGAAGATGGGGCCATAAATAAGAAAGTTCAACATGGCGGACGTTGTCGACCGTTATCGACCGTTATGACCGTTACGCGTAGAATTTCGAAATGAAACCTGCTTAACTTTTGTAAGTAAGCTGTAAGGAATAAGCCTGCCAAATTTCAGCCTTCCACCTACACGGGAAGTTGGAAAATTAGTGATGAATGAGTGAGTGAGTGAGTGAGTGAGTAAGTCAGTCAGTGAGTCAGTGAGTGAGTCAGTCAGTCAGTGAGGGCTTTGCCTATTATTAGTATAGATTAACAGCTAGATGTCCTCAAGTGCAGAAGAAATGCTCTGTCACACTATTTCAGTTGTTTTTCTTCTTTTATATGGTAATATTGATTGCACTTTCATCCTACTATTGGTCTTTTTGTATTAATGGTTATAATTCATTTGCTATTTACTGGGTACCACTCTATTGGGTATACTATGTTTAAGAAAACTGAATAACAGTTAGTCACTGATAACCCCCCCCCCCCCCTACTAACACATCAATTGATGCCATTTTTACATCGATGTAAACTGCTGTGTGTAAAAGCTATTGAGCCTTCACAAATCTATTTGTGTTTTAACTCCATTGTAATATTATAAAGCACATATTTGAAGTGGTCTACTAATACATGCAGTTTCATTCCGTTATTTCTGAATATGACTCTTGGATGGAGTAAATAAAAAATATGAAATACTTCAGCTTTCATATCAGTTAATTTAGTCGTTGAACGAATCTGAATGTTGCTCCATGCGTACATTGTCTAACTTGTTTAAAATGCTGCACCTATATATTTAGATAAATGATAATTATGTATGCATTGTGTATGACCAGAAACACACAAACGGTGTTCGCTTTCGCTACAGGAGGCATCCAGTAGGCAGAATCATAATCAATAAATATACAGCCATGCTTGAGAATAGCCAGAGCCTATCTTGGTCAGTTCAATCACAAGAAGGACTCCAAATGTACACCAAGCACTTAGTAGCACATGTCCAATTCACAGTCAACAATGGCCCTAAGTGCATGTATTTGAGATGTGACAACCCATACAGAAATATGGATATTGTCTGAACCAACAAAGACAGTGACCAAACTGGAAACTGAATTCAAGCCCCTGGTTGTACGAAGGGAGCAACATCAACACTTTCACTTATTACCACATGACACCTAATGGAAGGAATCAGACCCTTTGTGCTGAAAACATATGCCAGACAGGTCTGTGATGTCTTCCAGCACCCATTCTCCCTTTCCCTGAATTTGCAGAAGATTCTCCTGCTGTGGAAAACATCATATATGATCTGAATGCCAAAGAAAGGTCATTCCAGTGATCCCAAGGACGTCAGACCAATTTCATTTACTTCTTACATCATGAAGACCTTTGAGAAGCTGGTCCTAAAACAGTTATGACCCCTTGTTTCAGAACATCTGCATCCACTGCAGTCTGCCTATCAGGCACATATGGATGTAGAAGATGATCTCATCTACATGCTCCACAGAGCCTACCCCCACTTGGACAAAGCCAGCACCGCAGTCATAAATAATAATGTTCTTTGACTTTTCCAGTGTATTTAACATCATCCTCACCTGCCAGTTCAATTCCTGTAAGCGGCAGAAGTGACTCTACTCCGTTGGTCCCTTGAGCAAGGCTATTAACCTGCAATTGCTTCGTCTTAGGTATGACATTTATCTGCATCCAGCCCTGCAAGCAGGTCCTCTAACTTGCCACATTGGCACTCCAGCCACCCCTGAAAACCTCACACTATTCCAGTGTGGTGCTGAGGTGTTACCCGCTGCACATGGGTCCCAATCCAGGTGGTTCATTGTGTTGTGGGTGTGGCAATGTGCTATCAGCACACGCTCCTAACCTCTCTCTTTCTGCCACACAGACTGGAGAAAAAGCTCAGTGCTTTGAATCTTGATGCCCCCACAGTGTTAGACATACTGGAGCACCTCAGGGAACTGTCTCTCCCCCATGGTGGTGCTTGTGGTGGACGTCTGATGTGCCAAGAAGCCTCTGAGACCAGTCACCATCCAGAAGGTGAAGCTGGAAGTAGTGCATAGCTACAAGTACCTGGAGTTCACATTAACAACAAATTAAACTAGTCTGACAACACAGTGGCACTGTACAAGAAGGGCCAGAGCAGACTCTACTTGCTAAGGAGACTCAGGTCTTTTGAAGCAAACTGCTGGAAATATTCTACCAGTCTATAGTAGCCAGTGTATTGTTTTACACTGTGGTATCCTGGGGAAGCAACATGAGTTTAGAAGATACACAAACTTATCAGGATGTCCTGCTCCATTACAGGGCTAACCTTGGACACACTGGAAGCTGTTGTGATAAAGAGAATGGTATTAAAATTGGGTGGCATCATAAAAAGAATCTCCTCCATCACCTGCAGCAGCCGCTGTCTTGGAGCACTTGTAGCCACAGACTCATTCCACCACGGGGTGCTAAGAAGTGTCTCTGAGAGTCTTTTTTTTGTCCATTTCTACCAGGAAATCCAGTGCTTCTTCCAGATGTACTCTTTAAGTTAATTTTGAAATTTCTGCACAGTATTTATTTATTTATTGATCGATTTATTGTGTGATTGATTAGCTGTATTTTTTATCCTGTGAGTTCATGTTTCTGGTGCTGTATGCAACTGAATTTCCCCTTGGGCTTACTAAAGGTTATGTAATCAAATCTAATATGATCTAATCTAAATACAGTCAAAATACCAGTGCTTTTCAGTGTATGTTCTGGAAGCTACAGTAGATTTAAAAGTAAGCAGTAAAAGTAAATTCAGTTCTGCATCGGTCCTTGTCATGTTGCTGTCTTCTTTCTTTTGGCTTAATCATGTCACATATTTGCTCATTCATGTAATTATACTTTTCTTTTTAAAATGTTCATTTTTTTAAATTTTTTTAGGTCACAGAATGTTCAATCATTGTATCTACTAAGCATCATCAGATTAATACATGATAATGCAGTTTGGTTACTTTCATAGGTGAATGTGGCTTCACAACTTCCTGACTAAAACAAGAAATAAATAAATGTAAGTGGAGTGTTTTGACCACTGCACTCCACATGAAGGGACCACACTGTTTTCAAACCCTCACCAACTCCTCTTGCCCTGTGTGCTACTTAAAATATGCCAGGCAGTTTACTCTTTTTGCACTCTGTCATTGACACTAACGGCATTTCTTGCTGCATTCTCTCAAGACATTTCTCGACAGAAGATTACAAGCACTGAGAAGAAAAAAGAGTGTACATGTATTACAGCTTGTATCTGTGCAGGGACTTCTACACAACCATTTTTCAATGTTCCTTTGGAAATGCAGGACACTACAGTGAGGACCAATAGAGTAAACCAAAAGACTGCCAAGAAAAAGTTAAAACTAACACAGATAATGTTTTTTCCTGACAACTTGATGTCAGGAAGTGCATGCAGCCAGAAAAAACTTGCTACAATCTCAGAGTATGGGTTTGCAGGACAGGCATAGGACACACAGAGCTAGGGTGTTCTTCATAAATGATGCGCATCATCGACTGGGGGTCATGAGAAGTGAACAAAGGATGGCAAGGGAATTCTCTGTAAGAGAAGATCAAACAAATGTCAATATAAGGATAGCCACATGGAATGTTGGCACCTTAAAGGTGAGATCTAGAGGATTAGTAGAAGTTATGGTGAGGAGAAGAATCAATGTATTGTGTATACAGGAAGTGAAGTGGACAGGGCGAATGGGTAGGGAGCTGTGAGATGGATATGTTTACTTATAGTGGTGGTGATAGCAAGCAGAATGGTGTTGGTGTGATACTGGATCCAGAATGGAAGAGTGCAGTGGCTGATGTGGTCAGGCACATTGACTGACTGCTACTGGTGAAGACTGTAAAATATGGAGAATCAATAAACATTGCCTCAGCTTATGCCCCACAGACAGGGCTAGCACACAAGGAGAAGGATACATTTATTCAGGAGATTGAGGCTTTGGTCAGAGCTGTACTGGCTACAGAACGAGTAATAGGGCAGATATGAATCATCACGTTGTAAGTAATGCTGATGGGTATGAAAGTGTGCATGGTAGGTATGGTTATGGTGACAGAAATGAGGAAGGAAGTATTTTTTTGGAAATGGCACAAGAGTTGGACATGGTTATCTCCAACACTTATTCAAAAAGAATCCGGAGCACAGGATTACCTTATACAGAGGCCAAATGCAAGTCAGATTGACTACCTCCTAGTAAGGCAAGATGACCGGAAGCATATCCGGGACTGTAAATTTATTCCCGGGGAGGCAGCCATTAGACAACATTGTGTTCTCGCAATGGATTTCAACATTCAATGTAAAAGAAGGAAAAGAGAACAAAACAGAAGCCATGCATCAGAACTTGGAAACTGAAAGGAGAAAAACTGTTAGCATTTAAAGAGGAAGTAGAGCAGCAAATGGGAACAGTATCAGATGTGACATGTAACTTCATATCTGTGAAGTTAACAGGAGCCAAAAGCACAAGGAGAGAGAAATCAAAAAAAGCATTTAAGAGATGGCAAAGAGCATGATGCGATGATGCTGTCAAAACAGTATACAAGTAGGCATGCAAGGAGTGTCACAAAAGCAGACCACAGACATAAAAAGGTTTGGCGCAGCCACCCGTATATTATGCCTTGGCTGCAAATGGGTAGAAATTGATTAAGATGATCACAGGTTCGAGTCCAAAACAGAACTGAATGTAATAGGAAAAGATGGCGGCTTTAAAGCCCAGGACCGGAAATGACGTCATTGGGACCGAAACCAGAAGTGACGTCTTCTGGACTGGAACTGACGTCATTACTAGCACCAGAACCAGAAGTGATGTCATTCATGACGCCAGGACCGGGAAGTGACGTCATCTATGACACCGGAACCGGAAGTGACATCATCGATGGCACCAGGACCTAGCAAGATTTCCCGTGGATAGTCTGCAGAAGATTGAGAAGGAGAGTTAGTCCAGCTCGCCATCCCCTGGTCTGGCATGGTAGTACTATTCTTAAGGCCTTTCAGATGTCTCCCAATTGCACGTGTGTGACAGGAGGCAAAGAGAGCCATAGCAAAGGCCAAAAATGAATCTGTGAAACACATTCATGATGAGCTCAGTACCAAAGTCAAGCCAAGATTTACAAGATTGCATAAGCCATGCAGAGAAGCAAACAGGATAAGCTATCAATAGACATTATCAAGGATAACTAGGGTAAGATATTAACAGATGAAGAGAAATTCCAGGTGAGGTGGAAATCCTACTTTGAAGAATTACTGAATGAAGAAAACACCAGAGAACCACTGAAACCAGCTGATCCTACAGAAGGACCGGAGTTCAGAATTACTCATAGAATGATTGAGTTAGCATTGAGAAAGATGAAAAATAACAAGGCACCTGGTCCATCAGTAATTACCACGGAGATGCTTCAAGAACTTAGTCATGATGGATTAACCGGATGTACGTCATCCTCAATGAATTTCTGGAAGAAGAAAGAATTTCAGATCACTTGAAAGAGAGTGAAATTGTTACAATCTACAAGTAGAAAGGAGATGTTCTTGAGTGAGGAAAATACAGAGGGATAAAATTGTTGGAAATTGTATTGGATGTATATGAAAGAGTGATTCAAAGATGAATTAGAGAGAAAGTGCAAATTCACTCAGATCAATTTGGTCTCATGCCAGGGAAAGGCATGATCGATGCCATCTTCATCCTACGACAGGTGCAAGGAAAGATACAGGTAATAATAGCAGATATTGGACCTTTGTGGATTATGAGAAGGCATCTGACCAGGTGCAATGGTGATGTAACAGAGCTTGAGAAAGAAGGGAGATACCGAGAAACTCACATGGGTCATCAGGTCATGTTTGATGGTGCAAAAACAACAGTATAACATGGGAAAGCCACGACAGCAGCCTTTGAAATACGAGTTGGTTTACATCAAAAATCTTGGCTCAGTCCACTACTGTTTATAATTGTGGTGGATGCTGTTAGTGAGTTTGCAAGAAGAGAAGTGCCATGAGGCATGATGTATGTAGACAATTTGATTGTGGCTGAAGTTTCACCTGCCAACCTACAATCTAGGTTTAATGTATGTATATGTATACCTTGGAAAGTAAAGGACTCAAAGTCAAAGTCTAGAAATCTGAAACAATGGGGTGCTCCAGGATGGATGAAGTCCAGAGAATTACAAATATAAGAGGAAATGTACTGAAGCAAGTTGACATCTTCAAGTATTTAGGGTCACTAGTGAATTCCAAAGGGGGATGTGAGGAGAATGTTAAGCATAGAATTTAAGTAGCCTTGCAGAAGTGGAAAGAACTGTCTTGCATGATATGTGATAAGAAGATGCCAATCAGTATTAAAGGTGTACAAGACCATGATAAGACCAGTGTTAATGTATGGGGTAGAGGCATGGGTACTGAGAAGGAAAGAAGAGGAACTTCTAGAAAGAATCAACATGAGAATGTTGCAGTGGATTATTGGAGTTATGTTGAAAGACAAGAAAAGGAATTAGGACATTTGTCGTACAGTTGGAGTAGCAGGCAATAGAGAAAAGCTGTGGAAATCATGTCCGAGGTGGCATGGACACATGCAGCGGAGAGAGAACACTGCCTGCATTAAATGATTATTAGTAGGTGAAGTATTTGGGCATCGAAGTCGTGGACAGCAGAAGAAGAGGTGGAGGTATATGGTACAACAAGAAATGAAGAACTACAACTTACACCCAAAGACACGGAGGACAAAACCAAATGGAAAAGAAGAACCTATCCAGCTTACCCCTCACCAAGGGGCTAAAACAGCCAGGAGGAGAGAGAATTGGGATCAGAATTGTGGTACAAGTCCCAGATTTGTTTGTGTTTGATTGATTCATTGACTGATAGGCTCACAAGCTGTAGGTGCCACAGACATGCAGACAAACAAATATACTGTATATCATTATATCGTCAGAATATTTGTGAATGTGTTTCGGTCTTTTTAGGTAAAAAAAAAAGAGTCAAAGCACTTTTAAACAGGGAAAACCAAATGGCAAAGCCAAAATGTCAGAAAACAAACAAAAATGAAATCCTATTTCTTACTGGCTAATCAAAATTTAACTAAAGGTTAAAGATTTTGAAAATCAAAAAAATATTTTAAATTGCACAAACAATAAATGTGTATAATAGACATAACAAAGTAATTCCACACAAAATCCAAACAAATAATGACGAAACAAGTCACAACAATCCTGAAGAAGGAAAAACAAATGAAAAAAAATTTCCTGATTTGAAGAACCAGTTAAATGTCCAAATCAGATGGCAGGTTGTGATAGGACTGAAGTTTTCTAAACAAAAGTAAATAGTTCAGTCCCACTAGACTTTGTTACGGAAGTATCCAGGCTGTCATGTCCCTTTATTCATCCTAATTTCTACGTAAACTAAGTTGGTCTCAGCCAGTAAAACTGGCTTCCTTCATTCACTCTGAGTGACTGCAACAGTGCATGATGACATAATGAAGACAAGAAAGCCTTTGGAATGGACAGTTCTGTTTCAATGATAATATACAAATGATTATGCAACTAATCAGATCACAAAGATGGACTCATGCTGACTTCACGCTGCTCCACAACCACTATAAACATGAACATAGAACTTCATCAAGAAAATAAAACAAAAAATATTGACACAAAAGTAAAAAAAAACTATGTGGCAAAACAACAAATGTTTCTGTCAATAATGCATATTCCTTGATTGTTTCTTCAGGTTCTTTAACCCATAACCCTTTGACAAGTTTGCGATATTGGGGGTGGTGGGGTTCATAATATGGTTGCATTATCTTTATCACTAAACAAATAGAAGACACACAGTTATTTCCCTCAGTCTCTTTTTTAACTCACTACAACAGTGCACAATATTATGTAAGGTATATAGTACAGAAAAAATGCATTGGGCAAATACCTTTATATATGGTACTGTACTTCTATCTTATTCTGGAAGATTGGAGGTACTTGAAAAACTTTCAGTACACATTTCTACTACTGTTTTGCACCCAAATGCTCCTTTCTTCTTATCAGATCATCCTCAGAGGAGGCATTTTGTTATGTTAACTCCTAGGGTAAGGTCAGAAACCAGGAGTCAGGGCAAAAGTTACCAAAGCTAAGAGAGAGATGTTTCAACTGAAAGAGTGTATCTCAGGTACTGAAAGGTATGTTGCCAAGGGTAGTCTGATAAATTGTCTGTTTTAACTGGATGTTTGACTGCCATAAAGTGTGAGATCATTGATAATTGACTTCAGCTATATGAAGATAACACTGAGGAGCTGGTTGCTGCTCCAGAAAATTTCTTACTTATGATGAAAGAATCGATGAAAGAAGAACTAGAAGAGGTCATGATAATCTCTAAACCTTATCAGGATAGAGGCTTATTCTGTCTGTGGAGATGTCCAAAACCTAAGTGATAGGTACCCACAGTGTAGTGAGACTGATGCCTGGGCCTAAAATGTGATCTTTGGGAATCAGGGGTGTAATGTATTCTGTTGTTAACAAAAAGAGTCTTTGGTCTACAGAAATTGAATTATAGTTTTATCTGGGAAGTAATGCTGGCGTGACCCTCATATAAGAGTACAAACTATGAACCCCAGCCAATGTGTGGTGAGTTTAAGGCTATGAAGGAAGGTTGGGTTGAGAGACTTTACAAACAAATCCCTGAAGTGGGACCAAGCAGCAATGCAAAGAGAGTTTTTGGAAGTTCTTTGAGGAGGGTAAATAGATAAGCCAGGTTCATATGGCAAAACCCTGAATCTTCCAGGCCAAGAGGGACTGCTAAGAGTTGGGTTATGTGATTGTGGGGTTTGTTTTGATTATCACCTAACAGTATTTCAGTGGATGCTTATTTTTTTTCTAAATTATAGTTTGATCTGGGAAGGAAGAGGTCATTAAGAGGTCTTTAATAACCTCTTAGGCACAGGTGTCAGCAGTGTGTCTGTCTGCGGAGAGAATGTCTACCTTGGCAGTGACATTCATGTCTTGTTGACTCTTTTTATGAAGTCAGTAGACAGATTGGGAGAGCATGAGGGGTCATGAGGTCGCTGGAAAGGGGTGTTTGGTGCTCCTAGTATCTATGCAAAAGGACAAAGGTCCAAGTCTTTAGAGTCCTGATGCTTAATGTCTTGCAATAAGATTGCGAGACATGGACGCTATCCAGTGACCTGAGATGAAGACAGGACTCCTTCAGTTATGTTTCTCTTCGGAGAATCCTTGGGTACTACTGGTTTGACTTTGTGTCGAATGAGCGGTTGCTCAAGGAGTCCCAAATAAGGCACATTACTTGTATTGTGAGGGAGCATCGGTTACGGCACTATGGCCATGTGGCGTGATTCCCTGAGGGTGATCCGGCTCACAGAATCCTTATTGTTGAGGACCTGAGTGGCTGGACCAGGCAAAGAGGATTCCCACGTAACACCTGGCTTTCTGGAGGGTGGTACAGGACCGCATGTCTGCCTGTGGGGTTGCCAACCAGAATCCTGAGCTGTTTCATTGGGTGCGGCAACGAGCTGTACCAGTGCTTGCTCCTCAACCTGATCTGACCTGATGTGACTCGGGAAGTAATGCTACCGTGACTCTAATGTAAGAGTACTATTTCATGGCATGCAGAAATGACTACATCACATTGTTTTATTTAACATTTATCTTTTAAAGCATTATGATTATTCCTTTACTTATGTTTTCTGGTAGTTTATAGTTTTATTATGTTAAATAAAAAGAAGTACTACTCACTATTGACTGCTAGCATGAGCCGAAGTGGTTGTTTTCTTCCTCCTAGCCCCAGTAACTATAATCAGAATTATCAGTGCCGGCAGAGAAGCCCTCCACAACCTCACACTCCTCCCACCCCCTTAACTCGTTGCATGTCAAACAGTTGAGGAGGAAGTTACTTAATTGCATGAAATGACGCAGTCCTTAGATCACATTGACAGACTTGAAGCCATGCTCGAGGCACATCAAAGCATCTGGAAAAGCATTGTGTGAACCTCTGAATAAATAAATAATGTCTCAGTGACACACTTAACACAAAGTATTCCACAATGGGCATCCAATGCCATCCACTTGGTTGTTCCCTTAATATGTTTGTTACAGCGATGATCTTACAATATAAATCATTTTAAAATTAAGACCAGATGCTGTACTGAATGTCACTCTGTACCCCAAATGAAATTCTGCAATGGGGGACTGGGTAGAAAGTAAGAGATAAAGCAAAGTGCATTGGCTTTAGAATGAAATGTAAGCATCTATCAGGATGACATCTTTAATCTTTTTATATCATCAAATCTTAAATGAGTAGAACAAAAAATAGAGACACTGGGATGAGTTTAGAATTCTGGTTAGGGTGAATGTCCCATTCTGTCCTACAGTACATCTCTTTCTCTTTTTCTCTATCTGTGTTTGGACAACAAAAAATATATATTACAAAAGGGTGTAAAAGTGTGTAGCCCGAGTGAATCAAAACAAGAAAGACAGCACACACGAAAAGGAAATGAGTAAGACCATTTCACGCATGCCTGATATCAAGGGAGCCAGGAAGTCAGTGACAGAAGCATGCTTGTGTCTTGAATGGTCCGCAGACAGCTATGACAAAAGCAACCTGCCTGAAACTTCTAACTTTAATATTGATCATATTCATTATATGTCTTCCAGAGTTTTTCAACAATCAACGAAGTAAGTGGAGTTTTTATTTGATTGATTTATTTATTTATTTAAATTTGTTAGGTAACAATTAGCCCAATGCAAAAAGAGAAATATCTTCCTGTATGTGATGGTTTTGGAAGTCTTGGTTGTCAGTTGGTGGTAGAAGTGGCTGCACAAAATCGACTACCTTGTTGATGGCAGGTTTAAAGGAATGTTTGTTCATACAGTGGCAGTTTCCTGTGTTATATTTAAATTGCCCAGTTTATTCTGTTATAATTCCAAGTGAATGGCATGGTGGCACAGTCATTAGCTCTCAAATCCTGATGGTTTAGGACTACTGGCACTTGCACCAGTAGATTCTACCCATAAGCATTAAGGCTGGTGAATAGTCAATCATAAGAATTCAATTTATATATATATATTTGTGTGTGTGTGTGTGTGTGTCTGTGTGTGTGTCTGTGTCTGTGTGTCTGTGTGTATATATATTTATAGAGATATATATTGCTTGCTATGAATACTTTATATATTGTATTTTTGTCGACTGTTCTAAGGAAACATGTAAGTACAAATTCCATTGCACTATAGACACATGACAAATAAACTTGACTTGAACTTGAATCTCAGGTGGCTCACTATCCATAGAGAGTTTCATATTCTGTTCACTTTTCTGCCAACTCAGTATATCAGTAAATGCATATGTGAGTGTGAGTGTGCTCTGCAACAGACGGCTACTTCTTGCCTTGCACTTCATACTGCCTGCATGGCTACCAATTCCCACCATCCCTGAACTTAACCATCTGATTAGAAAACAGACAAGTGATTATTGAAATGTATGATTAGTATTTACTTTTCCATTTTTGCACCACCAAATTCCTGAAAAAGGTATCTGGATGGCTTAAATCATGCAAAAAAGTAATCCCAGTTATTTGTGAGCAGTTCATGTTTCTCCTTTTCAGAGTGAGTTTCCCGGGAAGATTGAGGTTGAATGGTGACATGTATTGGTGGTGTGTTCGTTGTTATGACTGGCCTCTAAGGTTTTGCTTCTGCTAGTATTTTTTCTGGCTGCCTACCTCTGGACAAAATAGTGGTTTAAATGGCTAGACAGATGAAACAAGTATCTTACTTTTGAATGAGCAAAATAAAACTGGGGATCAAAATCAGGGTTCACTGATTATAGATTTTTTATGGAATGTATTGTTCGTGGCACAATCTGTGTATTTCCTTTTAACAACAACAACATTTATTTATATAGCACATTTTCATACAAATAATGTAGCTCAAAGTGCTTTACATGATGAAGAAAAGACAAATAAAAAACAAAGTAAGAATTAGAATAAGACAACGCTAATTAACATAGAATAAGAGTAAGGTCCGATGGTCAGAAAGGACAGAAAAACCAAAAATAACTCCAGACGACTGGAGAGAAAAAATAAAATCTGCAGGGGTTCCAGGCCACGGGACCGCCCAGTCCCCTCTGGGCATTCTACCTAACATATATGAAACAGTCCTCTTCGTATTTAGGGTTCTCTTGGAAGGACTTGATAATGATGGTCATGCAGACTTCTGGCTTTTAATCCATTCATGTAGGATTTTAAAAATCCATTCATTCTTCCTTCTAATTTCTGTGGAAATTGCTTACCCAATTACCCTGCTTACCCAGTTCAGGGTCATGGAGCCTGTAATCCATGCTGGCAGCAATATGTGCAAGGCAGGAACTAAAACCTGGTGGGTTGTCAGTCCATTGTAGGTGGCATTGCTACCATGATACTGTATTTACGGGACTGATTTAATTAAAAGCAATACTAAAATTGAAGAAACACTCTTTACAGATTTTTACATATATGGAACAAATGTTGTTATGTAATTTATGGATGCATCAACTATGGGGGGTTAAGGAGCCCATTTGAGTTGCCAGTGCAACACTTGCCATTTGAAAATGAGATGACCATTAAATTCACCCTTTTTAAAGGCCATAGTCATTACATTTACCTTTATTAGATCTAACTACTATCCAATTCTCTACTCAATCCAAAAAGTATGACATGAAGTGAGCTTTCTCTCTTCCTTTCTTTATCCATGGAGCTTCTTCCTTGTCACCATTTATATCCAAACTGAATGTTGAAACTCTTCTTTGTTGCATTCAAATACAAACAATCATACTTTAAAGTGGTGATATTTCTTTTCTGTTATTCTTTACTAAACGCACTCTTGCCATGCTTGATGCACTTTTCTGTTTTCTTAACTGTAAGAAACTGTCAGGCAGGCTGATCTGTTTATTTTTCCAGATTTGTAGGTAGGATGAGTGTCATGGGTCTTTGCATGCCTCAACCTGACTATTAGTGATGAGCAAAACAATTCATATGAAAATTGAATTTGCAGTGAGGCTCAGTTTTTGTTAACACTTTAGTGTAGGTACTGCAAAAATGCATCTATTACTCATTTACTCTTATGTAACAAGACCTTAACATACATTTCTTCATAACATTTACAAAGCATGAGTAAAGTGTTGATTTATCTTTGTAATGTGACCTACTAATAAAATTTCACTTTGTAGTGGTCTGAGGTGGCCTAACTGAACACACATTTCTCTTGATACATTACATATTTAGTACAAGACCTGTGAATCCTTCATATTAACAAGTCATTTTACCATCATGTCAATATGTCACACTGCACCGAGATGAATAACTCGTCTACTGATGTTTTAGAAGTGTTATGAAGTCCAAAAGAAGCCTTTGGGAAGGTCTCGTTACATAAGATTAAATGAGTAATAGATGCATTTTTGCAGTACCTAAATTAACGTGCTTCCCAGTTTTTGCTTCACAAAAAAATTAATGAAATTGTGTTTCACTTCCAGTGAAATTTGTTATTTTCGCACAAAAAGAAAGGTTTTAATTTCACATAGGCCTGCTTGTCATTTAGCATTTAAATAAAAATCTGTAGTGGAAGAAAAATCACTATAAGCGAGCATGACTTCAACAAGAATAGGCAGTAATGGCAGGGGTTGGGTTGGGTTTTCTGGCAGCAACAAACTAATGTGCCCGATGGTTCATTTTGGTGTGTCTTAGTTTGAAAAATATGTCACTTTTTAAAAAAAAATGCACTTTACTATAGTGATGTGAAAAGGAAACATAAATAGAGTTGATTTTGTTGGGGTGGTACAGATTACAGGATTTAAGTAGTTGTAGAATAGAACAGACATAAATACGAGAGTATGAACGAGGCTTGAAGAAGCAGCATTCCCTGTTTTCCACCAAAAAAAAAACCCCTTAAACCTCAAAAAATTCTTAAGTGAGTTTGATGTTTAACAAATGCAAAATCACCTATGAAACGAATTCTAGTGTCAGGATCACAGAACTGCATGCAAAACAATCCTTACCTGCTTTGCTCATCACTACTGATAATGCGTTTGCATGAAACGTAAGCCCTGTGGAATGTTCTCCACACCTGGAAGTGCTGTTTACAGACACCTAAGCCTTTCTAGTGTTCTTTAGGAAGTCACTGTTCAACTGCTTCATTTTGAATAATGTTGTCAGATTCCAATATTGCAGAAAACATCCTTTGTTCAGGTTTTAAATCTCCAACACATCTAGTGAAAACACGCTGTTAACATCTGAAGGACCCTCTCAATACATCTCCTTTGCTGGCATATCAGCTCCTCCCTGCTTGAAATTTGATTTGCATTACCACCCCATTAGACTTTTTATTCCAGACCAAACATGCTTTGTGTAGGGTGTGCAAGCTATTTTAATGGCCTG
Organism: Polypterus bichir lapradei; assembly: GCA_026402145.1. Lineage (NCBI taxonomy): Eukaryota > Metazoa > Chordata > Cladistia > Polypteriformes > Polypteridae > Polypterus > Polypterus bichir. Next base: position 53,516,285 of record JANRMT010062808.1, read on the forward strand.
CTCCAATTTGGAGAATGTGCTTTTGAGCTGAGTTGATGGCCTTATTTTCCATATCCAGCCAATCCTGCCCCAGAAAGATCTTATACAGAGGTTCAGGAGAACCACCACCCTTAGAATTTGGCCTCTCAATTCACTATGATCTCACACCACAGACTGGATTTAGGAGAATACACTGCTTAAGTACAATACCATTTGCAGAGGGTGCAGAAGCACTGCATGGGTTCCTCAGTACAGAGTCAGCAAGCTCATACACACTTCACGTTGGTGACTCTGGTATCAGCCTTACTTTATTTAAAAGGCTCCAGATCTTGAAAACCAAATGTTGAAAGTCTGATCTTAATTTTGTTAGCCATTTGCTCTCCTTCAGTTCTTCTTTTGGGCAGTATCTCTTGATGGCACTTGACTAACTCAGTGAGCTCCTTCATGTTCTTCTATGATTGACGCTACACCAGCATACAGAGCTATTGTAGTAGATAATCTGCTACCATGAATGCTGCAATCAAGGTACTTGCTTCTAGAGACTGGACGCTTGGGCACTAATAGGTTTGTCTTACTTGAATTTCCACTTGTGACAACTAAGGGCCAGACCATGAAAGCTGACGAAATACAAGGCCAGGATCTCTTTGTGGAGGTTATTATAGTCATCGGTTAGTCCTCCATATTGTAGTAGGCCTGCAGGGCATCCCCATCAGGATCTGGGTGAGGATGTGAACCCAATCTTAGGGTGACAAGCAGTAGTGGGCAGATTTAAATTCAAGGACCCAGAAGGAAGGCTTCAGTATCCACCAAGTCTGTATATTAAGTCAACAACTGTGCTGGGTTTTCAAACGGGGATCTGCTGGAGCCAATCCCAGCCAACACAGGGCGCAAGGCAGGAAACAAACCCTGGCCAGGGCGCCAGCCCACCGCAGGGCACACACACACACCAAGCACATACTAGGGACAATTTAGAATTTCCAACACACCTAACCTGCATGTCTTTGGAACCTATACCTGGAATTGCTGTAAGAGCGCTGCCATATGTCTCCAGGATTTCCCAATGCTCAGTTACTGTAGCTCCAATATATCATCGTGGATCCTACTGGCTATACCACCAAAAACTATCCCTGTTTAATTGCTGAGTGAAATTGCAGGAAAGCAACTAAAAAATAACTATGCTCCCTGGTGTACAAAACACAACTCATGTTCGTTCTCATTACACCAATGCCATCTTAGGTTGCTGGCTGAAAGTGATGATCTGTAGCTGGGTCTTCAGACTGAAGCGGGGAGAGATGGCAAGAATTCAAAGGTGATTCAAAAGTAGAGCTCTTTCTCTGCATGACAGTGGAAAAACAGCCATATTGGTAACTTGTGCAACAACCTCTAAAACCTCACCTGGTGTTACCTTTTAACCATTTCCCATAAGGTTTGTGATATTCTCTTGCACATGACAGTTCTCATTGGCAAAAGTAACCATAGAACAGCCAAATGCTAATCAGAATTACTTGCTCTGCAGGCACTGGAATAAGAAAAAAGAGGTAATGAGATACTTGAAGACGGTAAGGAGAATTCAGTCAAATTATTAGGTGGCAGCAAAACTTCTCCAGGTAGACCACACATGATAATGCTGTGTAACTTGAAAGGCAGGCAGCATCAGAGCAATAAGAGCAGGGTCTGGTTAATTGGCAACACTAAGTTGGCCTGTACAAGTGAGTGTTGGGCTGCCCAGTAATGGCATGGCACTCCTTGCAGGTTTGTTTGCTGCCTTGAACTTAACAGTACAATACTATATTAGAATAAGCTAATTTTTGAAAATGAATTCATGAAGAAATGTTGATCATACAGCCCAGTTAACTTCTAGATTAGCTATTATCTTTTAATAGGTAGGAGTGCAATGATGTGACGGGTTGTGTCACTGTTGGCCCATCCATCTAACAATGGGTGCCATTGCTGTCATCAAGATGGCAGTGACCACGGGTAAAATACATTAAGTACTGGAAGATACCTTTCAATAAAATGCTAAAAACCTGGCACCTCAATAATGTCACGGAAAATACAATAAAATATTTAAAATAAACTAAAATAAAAATAAGAATTCAGTAGAATAATTAACTTCATGTCTAATTATTTTCTGACAAATGTCAATGATAAAACGCAGAAGGTTTTTTAATGGGATAGTGACACTTTGCTTAGTCATTGATGTCCTTAGTTTCACTGTCTATTCTAATCTCTATTAATTTATTGAATTCTTCAGCTGCATTTACTGTAATAATTGTGTCTTGGATTTTTATTTAAAATGTTATATATAAATATTACTGAGCACATGTCCAGCAGATATTGCTTTTTCCAGGCTGGTGATGAATGAATGAAGTCCACCATTTGCTTTACAATTCTCCACAGGTTAACAAATGACATTAGGCCATATCTTGGGGATCGAATTAAGGCGAACTTATGAATAAATAAAGGAATAAAAGTCCTGCCTACTCAGAAGGCTCACTTTATTCTTCAAAAGTGGATGTGAACCCTGATTTTCCCATGCTGATTCTAAAAACAAACCTGGTTACAGATGTGAGAGAGCAAGAAAAAAGAATAGACTGGAAATTTATATGAAACTGAATTTTGGAAGACAAATTTTCATATTTAACCTTTAATCATCAGAGGAACCCTGTTCATCATTTGCTTAATTATAGTTTTATGCAGAATAATGCCAGATCATTTTCCTATGGGCAGATCCTTGACAACGGAGGCATGTCTTCAGCAAGCTTCTCAGCAATTTAATTAGCACTCAGCCTCACATTAGGCAGAAAACCCCATTTCTGAACGTGTCTAAAGTTCACAGTCCTATGTGTACAACAGAACAAAATCAGTTAATTAGAACACCTCAAGGAATCACCTATCATGCTCAAAAGTTGAAGTATGGAAATAAGCCACCATAAAATGCACACTCAAGTGTAACAGAAGAACAGAGTAAAACTGCTGCTGCCATATCAGTATTCTTAGAAAATGTCATCTCATCCTTTTATCATTTGTCTCCTTTATATGTACTGAGAAAAATGCTTTCCCACACGTTTCCCAGAGCACCAACACCAATATAAATGAAAGTACACCACAATTCCTTCTCTTTTCTTCCTTTAGTTTCTCTTCTTTCGATCTTTCTCTTTCTCTCTCCACCTCCTCCTTCCTCTAACAAGCTTTGTCTCCTCCTTCCCAACTCTGGCTTCTGGAACTGTGGCAGCAGGCTTCTTTTATGTGACACCCAGGAGGCCGGTTAGCATGGTCCAGAGGCACGTCTATGTGAGGTGGGAGCCCAACAAAGTAGGTACAGTAAATCCCAGCTATTTGTTTACAATGAATTCTACAACAAGAACACAGGGACACAGTTGGAAACTAACAGGGCAAAATTTGGACAATTGTTAGGAAAAACCATAGAGACATGTGGTGCAGAGTAGAAATTTAGGGACCTTCAAACCTTGTCTTAATGTTATTTTGAACAATCTAGGTGAATAGGATGGATGAGCTTAATGGGCTGAATGGCCTGTTCCTGTCATAATTATCCTAATCTTATAAAAACCTCACACAGACCTGGGAAAACATGCAAATTCCACAGAGATAATAACTGGAGTGGGACTTGACACCCCTTCTATTATATTTGTGAGACATCATTATGCTGCTCAAGCATGAATACTAAGATTGTGATTGATTTATTGCCAATGAGGAGTGGTGGCTCTGAGGCTAGGAATCTGAACTGGCAATCAGAAGGTTGCTGGTTCGAATCCCATAAATGCCAATAGGGATTCTGTTCTGTTGGGCCCTTGCACAAGGCCCTTAACCTATAATTGCTGAGCGCTTTGAGTAGTGAGAAAAGCGCTATATAAATGCAAAGAATGATTATAAAATGCCACAAGATGTAATTCTTTCTTTCAAGGAACAATGAAATATACATATGGGGGAAGAAGGATCTTTTTGCATAGCAAAATTGATGCACCTAACGTGATTAAAATGATTATGGGAGTGTGCTTGGTTTTGCAGATGAAGAAGGAAGCAGCTTACTTTGTCTTAAAGCTTCACTTTGACATTATGTAATGTTAGAAAAAAAAGTCTGCTCTAGGTGGCTTGAGCAGTTCATTCAACTTACATAACTGTTAATTGAGCCTTCTCCTAACAGTGATGATATCCAAGTACTATTTGTGACCACTTGCTGTATATCTTGTTTTATTGTCTTAATTATCTTTAATTTCAATAGGCATTTACTGTATAGGCACAATTCAGCAATTTCTAGAAGGGAATTCTCCAGCTATGCAATCTGTAAAACTTCATTCTTTCCTAATCATACTACAGTTGTATACTGACACCAATAAGGGTGCCATGTCATTTTTGAAATACACAGAAGGCAGCAGTCACTTCAGAGTTTCTAGTTGCTGCACCACAGTATATGATAGACCACAGGAGCCAGGCATACAGTGATCAGAGACCTGCTGTTGTCCTTATCCTTTGGACCATTTCCCTCAACGACTTAGTTTGTAGCCTGCTGTTTAGACTGCCCCCTTCTGTTGTGGTGGTTCTGGTACCTTGATATTTCCGCACAGGGTTGTTCCCCCTCATTTATCTATTTGATTTGAAATTTTGAGAAAAGAAGTTTCTGGAGGTTTGAAGGAACACTCCATGTTTGATTAATTTCCTTTCTGATCATGGGGCCTGTGAGTGCCAATGTGTTATGTGTAAGAAATTAAATTGGAAATATATTAGAGAAAGAAATCTTGTCCTCAACTAGCACCTTATAGAGTCAGGAACCAGGCAGGAGGAAACTTGACCATTGCGTCTTGAATTTTGCAAAGAGGGAGTACCTCCTTTCAGCAAACTGATAAGAGTGTCTCTCAGAATAAAATGATTCATATATTTTTTATATCTTTTAGGGTGGCTACATGAGATGCGCTGATTTATATAACTTTCACATATAAAATGATTGGTTAACACATTACTTACACCTTATGACCTTATTTTTCCCAGCATACATGACTTAAAGTTACAATATTCTAGGTTTCGCCCCACACCAAGTTCCTTTTTTAAAAAGCATCCTTACCACATTTTATCTTAGCAGATTATCCACACCCAGCTCAGACTTACTGCACCCGTTTTACTTTTTGCACAATAACTTATTTGCAGAGTCTTATATTGCACACCCAGGTGGCTTAGTTATCCTAATTGACCTGTTAATGCCATTGATTAATACTGTGCAACTTAAAACATATACAAATAATCCTGCAGTTAAGGTGTTCATCAGGTTAGAATCTCACTGTCCTCTGTGTATGAATTTAGTTGGAATCTCTCATTTCCAATATTTGTAGGATTCAACAAACATTTCATCAAGGAAAAAAAAACATAGGAGAGATCTCACTGAGACATGTAGTTATAAATGATAATTAAATATGTATTTGATTTCAATAATTTGTATGTTTTAACTTTTTATGTACTGTTTATTAGAAAGCAGTCTGTCAGACTGCCTATAGGAAATGGAAGTTTATTTTATTTAGATGCTACTGAACAGTAAAAGCCACCTCAGTCTTGGTATTCTTTATTATCTTGGGTTTGTGAGGTTGACCCATACTCCTCTATGGCCCATTAACTGTTTCAGAATGTTATTTCCAGTACATTTCCACCATGGCTCCATTTCTTAGACACCCTGCACTGTTACTCTATGGCCAGATGACTGTGGGTTTGCATCAGTAAAGTCTACAGAAAATGCTTAAAGCACTGGCACCCAGGCAAACAGACATTCTCCTTAAATGGTAACCATAACACGTATCAATGAAGATCTCAGTAATTATAATAAAAAAGATAACTTACTTAAAAAGAAGAACATACCTAAGACCTCTTGTTGGGGCTTCCTGTTTTTCACCCTTTTGTTGTACTTTTTGATCATTGAGTAATCTACAAAAAAAAACTCCACTTAAGTAGAAAGGACAATTTTCTTGCATTTGGGTGAATTTCCTCAGACTTTGTCTAGTTACTTGCAGGAATGCACATTCTTGGCCAAGAGACATAATGTCCAGCTTTTGCAAACCACAACCAAACTGTACTGTCACAAGTCAGGTGAGGTCTAGGTTAGGCATGTAACACAACATTATCAAAACCATTTAATCCAATTTAGGCTTGAAAAAGGCTGCAGCCCATTACAGAAATATGTGGTGCAAGACATTACCCAGTTCTGGACTGGGGGCCAGCATGTCACAAAGGCTAGTTGTGTTTTCTGGATTAAGGCCACTGTGGTACAACCCCACCAGATGTTTTGCAAAAGAGGTAACAAGCTTCCCTCTGCAATTTATCTTAATTGTTAAAATGCTTACAACAACCTTCAACATTGTCTTCTTAAGCATTTTGTACATAATTTTCCATCATATTCTCACTTTAGTTACTTTCCTAGAAAAATCTTGCTTTTTGTAGCATGCGAAATTCTCTTTATGCTGGGTGCTGCAAGCCTGTTCTGGCTGAAGGGCTGGACCAATTGGCCCTGCAGTGTTCCCTGTACCTTTGTGTGTGTGTGTGCGCATGTGCAACCTGAACTTTCCAGTTTAGTGATGGGGCTTGTTATTCATAAAAAGGTCACATTAAAAAGAATACTATCTGTTGTTGCTGTTTGATTTTTTTATCGTGCATTTGAAGTTCCAGTTCAGGCTTTTCCCAGCAGCACACACCACTGAAGAGGTACAACAAGTCCAGTACCGGTTGCTCTGTTAAAGGTAGATACAGTAATCTGAAAGAAAGGGAGACATTATGCTGCATCCTGATCTTTATCTACTGCTGAAGAGGACTACACAAAATGTGAAAAAGCCACTAACTAAGCTTATGTGTGTTGTATAAGAAGCCAGCAGTATGATACCCTTATTTAATAGATGTGCAGAACCCTTGTGAGAAAATAACAAGTGCAAATGTAGAAAATCATTCTTTCAATTGTTTGCTGGACTCATACTGTTGAGCAAACACCTGTCCACACAGTGGTTAGAGCTACTACCAGGCAGCCCCTCAGTCCTCTATTTGAGTCATTCAGTCTGGAAAGTCTGTGAATTCTTTCTGTATTATTATGGCTTGTTCTTTTTCACCTGAAAGTCATTCAGTTCTAAACTCAAGATGTTGCTGTTTCAATTTAGGCAGTTCATAGTCAATATTTTTTTTGGAGAGGCAGGTAGTTGTGAGGCTCTCAGTTTGCTTAATGTTAAAATCTATTTTGTTGTATTTTGTCAGATGGTGATGATATCAGAGGGTGACACAATGCCAATCTACACAGACCAGGTGTCAGCATCCCATTGTTTGAGTCATGTTTTTTACATGAACAGTGTGCAAACTTTCAGATTTTGCTAGATATCACCACAATACAGGGTGGTCCAGATCTAATTATGCAGATCCAGATCGTCTGGATGACTTTGATTTATGTGGGGACGATTCCAGTTTGGCACGAAGACGATTCTTCATGTCGTCAGTTTGCACATTTCTCGATGGTCCGGGATTTTTCGGGTGATTTTCTATGAAATAAACTGAATAAGTTATAGCGTAATGAAAATTGCATAATTAGATCTGGACCACCCTATAGGGACATATATTAATAGTTATATAAATGTTCGAGAAGCCTGCACAAATAAAGTGCAATTTTGTCTTGGCCTCACCACAATTTTCATACTAAAAATGCCACTTTAAAACAAGGCACTGCATTTGTGACTGATGTGTATCTCTTATTTAGATACATAGCAGGACATTCTCATGCCTGCTGACGAAGCGTCCCAAGAGTGTGAAAAATGCCCAGTGTTTCAATATAGTGCCTTTGACCTTCCAGGTTAAGAAAACTTTGTCAACAATTACTGGTGTGGATTTCCTGTTTCTGTGATGTGATCACTTACCAGAATCAGCTTTTTATGTGTTCTCTTAGCTTCTCAGTAGAGTTCATATTACCCAAGTAGCTATTGCAAAAATGACAGCATATTACATCAGCCTTACAACATTTCTCATTTCCTTTCATTTAACAAGTACTTTGTCTGTTCTATAAAGAATATACAGTAATACCTCGCTATATCGCGCTTCGACTTTCGCGGATTCACTCTATTGCGGATTTTAAATGTAAGCATATCTAAATATATATCACAGATTTTTCGCTGGTTCGCGGATTTATGCGGACAATGGGTCTTTTAATGTATGGTACATGCTTCTTCAGTTTGTTTGCCCAGTTGATTTCATACAAGGGACGCTATTGGCGGATGGCTTAGAAGCTACCCAATCACAGCATGTATTACATATTAACTAAAACTCCTCAATGATATAAGATATGCATCCCGCGCAGTGCTTGATTGTTTGCTTGTCTCTGCCTCTATCCCACCCTCTCTGATATTCTCTGTGCCTGACGGAGGGGGTGTGAGCAGAGGGGCTGTTTACACAGAGGCTGTTTGCTTTATAAGATACTGACCTCCTCGAAAAAATGCCGCTTTATCGTGGTGCTTGGCATATTTAAAAGCACAAAAGCACACGTATTGATTTTTTGATTGTTTGCTTTAATCTTGCGCTCCCTCTCTCTCTCTCTGACGTTCTCTGCGCCTGATGGAGGAGATGTGAGCAGAGGGGCTGTTTGCACAGAGGCTGTTTGCTTAGAAGATACTGACGCTCCTCTAAAAAATGCCGCTTTATTGCGGTGCTTCGGAATGCTTAAAAGCACACGTATTGATTTTTTGATTGTTTGCTTTTCTTTGCGAGCGCTCTCTTGCTCTCTCTCTCACTCTGAAATTCTCTGCTTCCTGATGCGGGCACTCCTTTGAAGAGAAGATATATTTGCATTCTTTTAATTGTGAGAAAGAAAAAAAGATGATCTCTGTCTTGTCATGGAGCACAGTTTAAACTTTTGACTAAAGGGTGTTATTTCATGTCTAGAGGGCTCTAATAATGTTAACAGTGTGGGAGAGTTTATAAGGGCTTAAAATATATAAAAATAACCATACAAACATATGGTTTCTACTTCGCGGATTTTCACTTATCGCGGGGGGTCTGGAACGCAACCCCCGCGATCGAGGAGGGATTACTGTATACATTATTTGTAATATTATTTTAATTATTCTCACTTGGAAAAACTGCTGGAAATAGTTTAACTTTGTTTCTAAAATTTGTAATTTTCTCACTTGGCTCTTATATATGGTCAGGCTCACAGGGGACAGGCCAACCCCGCTAGCACAGGGTGCAGAGTAGGAATCAATCCATTATACAGTAGGGCCCACACACACTCTCACACATACGCTGGGTTAACTTGCAACTGCCACCTAACTAACTTAACACACATGCATGCGGCTCTGGTAATGTTAGAGGAAAACCAGAAAATCCAGAGAAAATCAATAGGAATATGCAGACTCCACACAGACGCAACACCTGAGCATTCGAGCTGAGCCCATGATGCAGGATCTGTGAAGCAACAACACTAACCACTGCACTGCCCTAGTTTAGTTACAGTAAGCAACAAATTTACCTGCTTGGTAAAATGGATAAAGAAAAGTACAGTTTACTTTAACCTCTCCCTTATTAACTAGAGCAATCAAATCTGCAGTAAAAAAAAAGCTAAAATAGAAATCTTTTAGCCACCTTACACTTCACAGCAGAAAATGAATAAAATTATTCAGTCATGAAAGGATTGCAGTCAAAATGGTGTAAATCTAGCAGAAAGCAATTATTCTAAAATCTAAAATCTACAATTGGATTTCTAACTTAATGGTCCCTGTAGGGAAAAAAAACAAAAACTTTCTTCAGAGTCATTCAGATGAGATTATATGGCATCATCAGCCTGGCTACAGAAAGCAAATATAACAATTGTGACATGCAGAGGGCGTTCCTGCCACCCAAACCTAACACAGACAGACGTAGGACACCAGTTCAGAAACGCCTTCCCCCGTTTCCCACCTGTACAGCACAGTTCTCCAGCACAATACAGAACACTAAACACACTTTTCTTCTCTCTTTTTCCTCTCTCTCTTTGCCTCCACTCCTCCTCCAGCAGGAGGAGTGGTGGCTGGTTCTTTTTATAGGAAACCCAGAAGAGCTCCAGGTGTCCAAAGACCTTCTTCCGGCAGCACTTCCGGGTGTGGCAGAAGTGCTGCAACCAAGGGCTCAGCAATCGTCAAGGGCTGCCCTCTAGTGCTCCAGGGAAGATAATGTCGTGGATAAGCTCTCTCCCCTGGTCCTTCCAGTACAGAGGCATTCTGGCAGGCAAGGACCCTAGCTATACACCACACAATCTAACCATAGACCCCTGGAATTAAATGAGCAAATAGTGTGGTAGACCATAGGAATGGAAAGTGGCTATGATAACCCGAGTGTTTTGTTCTCTGTGGTTAATAAACTACTTCAACCTGTAATCTGGCCCAATCACCTCTTCCACTAAAGACGGAAAAATTCCTTCACTTTTTTCCATAATAAAGTTAAAAAAGCTAAACAGTTCAACTAATAAAAACCCATAATCCTTTTATATTTTTCTGTATCTTCCCTCTCTATCCATTGACCTTATCAAATTTTCACAAGTCACATCTGCATTTAATAATAACTTGCTTTGTAAGATGAGGCCTGCTACTTGTGTACTGGACCCCATCCTCACACACGTATCAAATCCTTCCTTTGTGCCAAAATCCTGACTGTTACAACAATCATAAACTCATCCCTTGACACAGGCTCCATGCCAGCTACTTTGAAAAATCACTTTTGTAACCCCAGCAATAAAAAGTCTGGTCTTGGTGCTGACAATCTGAACAATTTTCAGCCTATTTCTCACTTACTTTTTCTGTCTTTAGTTCTTCATTATGTTGTGGCCTGTCAACTCATCAGTTACTTAACTTGTAATATATTGATGGAACCCTTTCAGTCTGGTTTCAGAGGGTAGCATACATTAGCTGCGAAACTGCCTTGCTTATAGTAACTAATAATTTGCTTATGGCAGCAGACTCTGGACAAACCAGCATATTAATTCTGTTAGGCCTAAGTGTAGCTTTTGACAGTGTCAAATATGACATTCTACTGTCCACAATGGAGAACATTCTGGGTATCTCTGGCACTGCCCTCCAGTGGTTTAAGTCCTGTCTGACTGATAGGCAAGAGTTTGTTAGTCTTGGCAACAGCAGGTCCAGCTCAGCACCAGTCACACAAGGAGTTCCTCAAAGCTCGGTCCTCATGGCTCTTGTTCTGTATCAACACGCTTCTATACTTTGTAGCTTTGAGCTGGCTTATCACTTATATGCAGATGACACTCAGATCTTTTTCATTGTTAAAAGTTCAATAGAGGTTTCTCAGCTCACAACTTGTCTCAGTGAAATTCAAACCTGGATGGAATATAACTCTTTAAAATTAAACTGAAACAAAATTGAATTCCTGCTAATTGGCACTAAAGCTCATATTAAGAACAGGAGCTCCTTTTCAATCACTCGTTGGATGATGCCAGAAGACTTTCTTCTTCTGCTAGGAATCTTGGTGTCATTTTTGTTTGCTCCCTTTCTTATTCTACCCAGATTCATCACATTGAAAAAGTTTCTTACTTCCACCTCCGTAACACATCCCATGTTTATTCATTCCTCTCTTTTTCCAATGATGAGAAACCTGTCCATGCTTTTATTACATCCTGTACTGAGTACTGTTACCCCCTACTGTCAGGTACCCCTTCTAATCTTTTATCACATTTCCAGTTTGTTCAAAACTCCACTGTAGGAATCTTTACACAAAAACCCCAACAGCGAGCACATACTGTAACACCCATCCTGCTCCAACTTCACTGGCTCCATGTGTTAAAGGATTGAACATAAATTTATATCAATAACCTACAAAGCTTTAAATGGCCTTGCGCCAAACTACATCAGTGACCTTTTTCATCGCTTTTCTCCTGTTCGCCCACTAAGGTCCCTCTGATTCTGGCAATCCTGTTGTGCCCCACACTAATGTGCACTCTGTGGGTGACAGAGCCATCAGTCGTATAGCGCCCAGACTTGGGAATGGCCTCCGGAAATTAATTACATCTGCTGACTCATTCATTCTTTCAACAAACAACTTAAAGTTCATCTGTTCAGGAAGGCCTTTAACTTGCCCTGACGGTTTATACCACAAATTGTGTTATTTGTTTAGGGTATTCTTGTAGTATTTGTATTTTTTTATTGTTTTCTGGCTTATTGTCACTTATTGTATTTCAATGCTTTGTATATCCTGCATATACCTTTATTTAGTATTTATGCAGGTATTATTTGTATACAATGCTGTATATGCCCTTTCTGAATTTCTGTGAAGTGCTTTGAACAGGGGAATCATGCTATATAAATAAAAATTGGGTGTGACGAGGATGGACAGGATTAGAAATGAGGACATTAGAGGGTCAGCTCAGGTTGGACAGTTGGGAGACAAAGTCAGAGAGGCGAGATTGCATTGGTTTGGACATGTGCAGAGGAGAGATCCTGGGTATATTGGGAGAAGGACGCTAAGGATAGAGCTGCCAGACATGAGAGAAAAAGAGGAAGGCCTAAGTGGAGGTTTATGGATGTGGTGAGAGAGGACATGCAGGTGATGGGTGTAACAGAACAAGATGCAGAGGACAGAAAAATATGGAAGAAGATGATCCGCTGTGGCAACCCCTAATGCGAGCAGCCAAAAGATGATGAAGATTATTATTATTTTATCATTAATTGAAGGACCTTTAAATCTCAACTCAGTGTTATTTTAAAGAATGATGGTGAACAGGATTGGTGAGCTTGTTGGGATAAATGCCCAGAGTTGCGCACAGGGCTTTCCTATAACACGTTTTTTTATCTGGTGAGTGTTCATTCTTTTGCTGACCTCAAACATCAAAGCTAAAGCACCAAATCCTTCTTTCTCCTAAAGCTTTCAAATACTCTGGCTGCACTACCACTTTGCTGTTGTGTAGTCAGCAAACTGACAATGAAAGTTTTAATAGGAAAGCCAGGAGATGTATGTGAGCGAAAAAAGGGTGAAAACTGGGAGATTAAAGAGTATTGAGCAAAATGCCAAAGCATGAGCCAAAAATTGATCTCAAAAACAAGCAAGGGTTCACAGCCAAGTACACGTTATGAGATAAAGAAGGGTAAAGGTTTGTTTTTAAGGTTCATAACTATCCATCACATCGATTGACCTGGTTATCACCTCTGAGGACATGTCCCTGATAATATGGGCACTGTCCTAACAATGGTTTCACAAAATGGCCACGGCTGGAATGAACCAAAATGGCAGCCAAAACTTTACAGAAAAGAATACAACTTGCAGGAGAATTGACTACTCAAAGACTAAACTTTAGAACTGAAACCTCTTATCTCAAAAACCCATAAATCAAGTACATGATCGACCCAAATGGAGAAAATATTAACAAAAGTAACATTACCACAGCCACCAGTTGAGCTCTTGGCCTAAAAGACCTCCGGACTCCACATTACTCACCTACAGCACAAACAGCAGAACATTTATGCTATACACAGAAAATATAAGAGGAAAAACCTTTAAAAAGTGGCAGACACAAAAAATCTGACAGGGATTTGATGTGGACCTTTCAGAAAAGACAGGTACAAATTCAACACTGAAGAAGATTGGTGGTTGGTGGAAAATTGTCAATCACTCCTCAGTGGAGTCTTTCTGACAATAATGGCATTCAGAGAGTAAGAAATTAATTCTTGTACTTTTCTAGTTGGCTATGCAGTTATTATTTGTTATATATTTCAATATCTTTCTGTCATGAACTTTCTCAAACACCAAGGAAAAAATCTTCAAAAATATGTCCAACAAGATACTTAAATTTATTTAATTTAAATCTCCTCAGTACATTAAGTAAAGAATCTGAAGTTCCAACAACAATGACAATAAACGTAAATGAATAAAGAAAGAAAATAAATTCGAGAAAGAAAGCAGAATAACCACTAAAAAAGGAACTAAAGAAGAGGGTTTTTTAAAAGAAGAAGGAAGTGAAATAAGTAATAAACTACCACTGAGAATGCTACAAAGCCTAATTATCACTATTTTCAAAGCTTAAACCCTAGTAGCTAAACACAAAACTCAGACGGAGAATTAAAAACGACAATATGGTTGTTTGTCTGTGTGGAGTTTGCATGTTCTCAATATGTCTGTGTTCATTTTTCTCTGAGTATTATGTTTGTTCTCTAACATCCAATTTAAGTGACCTGTAGGTGTCTGTGACTGGAAGCCCCATCCAGAGTTGGGGTCTGCAGGATCTCCTTGATGAGGAAGGTTATCTAATACATTTTGGCTTGCTCAGCTCCTGAATTTGGATAATACAGTTTGAACTAGTTAGGGTTTTTGTTAATAACTGATCGCCATAAATTCATTTTATTTAAAGAAATGAAAATGCATTTCCTCATTGACCACAAATGTGTTTGGAGTGAGATGATTACACAAATGGTGGTGCAGTTGGTAGCGCTGCTGCCTCGCAGTTAGGAGACCCAGGTTCACTTCCCGGGTCCTCCCTGTGTGGAGTTTGCATTTTCTCCCCGTGTCTGCATGGGTTTCCTCCCACAGTCCAAAGACATGCAGGTTAGGTGCATTGGCGATCCTAAATTGTCCCTAGTGTGTGCTTGGTGTGTGGGTGTGTGTGCCCTGCGGTGGGCTGGCGCCCTGCCCGGGATTTGTTTCCTGCCTTGCACCCTGTGCTGGCTGGGATTGGCTCTAGCAGACCCCCTGTGACCCTATGTTAGGGTTGGACAATGACTGACTGACTGATCACACAAATACATTTACCATTAAAAGGTACCTGTGTTGATTCAAAGGCTTCTCAGGATGTCAGTAAATGTAAACCCTAGGAATGCAGTAGGCCTGATCCACTTCAATACCATTGCCACTCACACTTGTAGATTTTAGATTGCCCACTGCCCTCTTACTTAAGTCACTTCCTAAAAAAATGTGAAGACTTCATTTTAAAGCTGATGACTCAGCAGAGAAGTGGTTACTGCTGCTGCACCTCATCACTAAAATGTCCTAAGCTTTAACTCTCTGTGTGTGTTCTTCTAACAGCACATGATAGGTTGAACTGGCTACTCTAAATTAGCCCTGTGTTGCTAAGTATATGAGTAAGGTGACATGTGACGAATTGGCATCCCATCCAGGATTGGTTCCTTCCTTATCCTCATTGCTACCAGGACAGGCTCTGCTTCCCAATAACTGTGAACCTGATTAAGAAGCTTGAAAACGTTTTGTTAATTTCAAATCTTATATAGGCAGCAGGGCAACAATGAAGTACACTGGCCATTCACTCCACAGGCTAAAACAGGAAATTTACAGTAACTGAGAAAAGAAATTGAACTGAAAGATGGAGAAAAAATATTTTTTAGATTATATAATTGCATGTTTGGATCCATCTGCCAATTCTCGTACAAAGGAGAGTAGTATCCTCTTTTGCGATACTTCATGATTTAACTTCTTACTGAAACCCTAAAACCTTAACCACTTCCTTTTCAGGTTTTCCTTTTTGCAAAACAGATGTTATACTGACTTCTTGAGAAGACAGTTGCAGTAACGAACAAAAATGTAATAAAAATCCAGTCCCTAACCACATAGCACTGTTGTTAATAATGGCCTATGAGTGAATACAGCTTTATAATTAGGTCAATAATTTAAGATCTTCCTCTTTAGATTGCAAAGTTGATAAATATTGACACTTACCCCTGACCTACAATGTACATTTCTTTCTAAGAATACTCAGGCTTTTCAGTGCAGAGCAGTATGAGTATGGCAGCTCAGCTGTCTGACTAAGAAGATGATTCTAAAACTGCAAGAATACATAAACTTCAGATTCTACAACTGCCCTACAATTAGAGCCTTAGTTTGAAAACAAACCACATTTTATGCCATTCTATTTGCAGCAAGGAGTGTCAAGGGTGGGCAAAAGTAGGTTTACAGTTGTTCGTATGGAAGAAGACATGCAGTTATGATTATTACAATAGCTTTATTAACTCAATAGCTTTAAGAAGAAGAAGAAAAATAATACAAATAAATTATACAATAATTAATAAATACTAATACAAGAATAAACTCTGTTTTTTGTGCATTCCCAACTGTAAACTTACTTTTGCCCACCCCTGTTAGTGGTAAGCTCTGGCATATGACAGCCCCAGAGTTTAATTTTGAGCCCAGCCAGTGTCACTGTAGGGTCAGTACTGCACATTTTCTCCGGATGCTCCATTTTTTTCTCCCACATCACTTTAACCTGTGTTTTAGGGCAGGGTCCATTGGATCCATATGGGGGAATGTACCCTACGGATTCCTGGTCTGTGTGCAGTGCCACTGAGATAAGCAAATGTTCCTGGCAACTCTGAATATTTGCGTTAATACATCTCTCTCTCTATATAAAATCCAATGTCTGTCTGTCTTTCTGTATGTCTGTCCACTTTTCAAGAGAGAACTACTTCACAGATTTAGATCGGGTTTTTTTCTATAATTTGCATTCTGGTTGATTTTGGGAATTCTCTCATCACGCTATGTATCGTAGTTTGCTTGTGGTACCGATTTATTTGCGTGAATCTGAGAGAGACTCATCAGGCTGCAGGGCGGGGCCCTCCTCACTCACCAGCCAGCCTTGGGGTGTTCCTTACCTCCGCTTAGCTAGCGAACAAGAGAACTACTTAACAGATTTAGATCGAGTTTTTTTCTATACCTTGCTTGAACATTAGAGATGAATTTGCGACTTCTCTCATCACGCTAAGAATCACAGTTTGCTTGCAGGAGCGACTTATTTGCGATAATCCGAGACAGAGGCTGCAGGCTGAGGGGAGAAGGAAACGTGACATCAGGAATAGGGAGTCGGGCAGGGCCCTCCTCACTATCCTGTTTCCTAGCCGTAGGGGACAGCTAGTTTATAATAACATTCACCTTGAAAGCTAATATATTAAACTTAATTCACTGTAGGGCTGTTTGTAAGACAAACCTGACATTCCTCAGCCAGTTTGCACTAGAGCTTACTGGGGCAGTAGTTGTGTATTCTAGGTGGTGTGAAGGTCCCTTTTCTCAGGCCAACCCACAACAAGTATCTCTTTCAGCAAGCAAGGTCTCATCAGTCTTAGGTGAACGTAAAAGGACTAAAACAGCTGCCTGTTTTATTAATACTTATTATACAAAATTGATTGTGTGACTGAGAAGTAGAGAAAGAGAAATGCTAAAATGGGAATAATCAGGCACAAAGGAGTAAATGAGCACAAAAAAAGCAAGCAAAGGTCAAAATGTACACACACTAGTAGCGACAGATATGCAAGGTTGAGGCACATTCAAAACTGAAGCAGGATTTTGGGCTTCCTAAGCTCCTGAAAACACAAATACAAGAAATGACATAAAAACTTGGCAGTAATACATGTAACGTGTAATACATTAGTTTTGAATAAAGAGACTAAGGGTATAAAATAGCATAGCTAAGCTCCTCATTTTTAAGCTCATCTAATGAATGTGACAGAAGACATCCCCTGCTGCCTATACCCAAAAAAATGCCCCCAGCTTCTTTGAAATGGATGAAGACGATCTTCAGGGACCCCACTTCTGCATCATTTTCGTCCAAGAGCTTCTTAAAAACAGATTATTTTTGGAAGTGTAAACCACGATTAAAAATATAAACTACACAGTATGTGTATCCTTTCTGTTGTGTTCTTTTTCTCTGCTGTAGGCACTGAGGAGTGAACTAAGACAGGCTTTCAGGGAGGAGAACAGGAACTAGCAAGTGGTGTTACCAATAGAGCTGTAGAGGATGAGACCGTCCAGGCTTCCAGGTCTTTGAACTGATGGCAATCATTTTTTTTTAATCATTTTGACCTTGTGCAATTTGTTTTTCCAGTTGCTAAAATTCTTTATTGTTATTGTCATAAATCCAGGTTCCTTATTTGATTGATTTTGTTTCTGTTTTGCTGATTTCATTTATTTTCTAGTTATTACTCTAACAATTTTGTGACCATGTTGTATACGATCAAATCAGGAGATGAATATTTTCTTCGTTTCCTGTCTAAGATGGGGACACAAACCAAACTTTGGATAAAACTACAGTTCATTTGATTTGTGTTGCATTTTATTGTAGTTTGAGCTTAGGACTTTTATGTATGGTTAGGACTTTTTTGCATTTATTTTTACCTTTAACTTTGTTTTTTTTGTAGTTTTGATTGACAATCAGTCTTTGTTCATTCTGGTACCACTCACTCCAGACTATGATTGTTTTGTCCTGCTGCTTTTGTGCCATTGATTTCCTGGTCCTTCCTTGCTCACTATTTTTTGTTGGGCATTCTGTTTCCTCTCATTGTCCATTATAGTGACCAGATTGCCAATAAAAGGTAATCTTCTATCCAGCTGCTGTTGGGCAGAAGTAAGAACCTGTTGTCTACTTTTATGAAAAGGTTAATATGGAAACTGATAGCCCTTGTTATAACTCAAAATGTTTATAATGTTTTTATTAATATATAATGTACGTTTTTTGTTTCTTTTACTCTCATAATTTTGAAACACGCAGAATTAATTTCTCCCCTTCAAATATTTTTTGAATCTGTTTATAAAGGCATCAAAAGTTTTTTCACATCTCTCCAGACAGTTCTATTTTTATTATGAGTGCTGACAACTTTGTGACGTTATTGATGTGACTTCATAAATGTCAATCCCAAGGATTGCTGGGTTATCCCAGTTTGCATTGAAAACATAATTCTGCTTGTTTGGTATGGGCTGTGGGAGAACAAGAAACACTGCAATTATTTGTACATTACAATTTTAGGGTTCCAATTTTTGGTTATGAAAGATAGTACAGGTTATTTGACTGTTGGTTGTGTGTCACCTTCCAGTCATTGTCAAATAAAATATTGTTTTTTCTCAGTAATGGAAGAATACTCCTATACTCAAAACATTTTATCCATAACTCTAGGCTTGCAGTCAAGGGAAAGTAACTCTGAACGTAGTTTAAAAAGGGATTGCATAAGACCAGAGCTGTGTCGTGTTTAGAGTTAGACATAGTGGTTGGACAAGGGTTCACTGGCTAAAGGAAGAGAGGCTGAAGTCCTCAGAGAGAAACCTAAAAGATGAGCAAATCGGCAGATAAATAGGAATTAACAGCTATAAAAGATGGCCTAGAAGAGAGGAGCCGTAGTGTTTTCTTTACTTTTAAGTATGGTATTATCTTGTTTAGTCTTATTCTGAAATAAACATGTTGATTTGTTTGAGCCAGAGTTTCCCACCTGCCTGGGGTTTAAATTTCTCATGTATGTGTTTTTTTTCTTCATTTTTTATGTTAACACTGTTGATTTAATTTCTGTATGTCTATGTATCTTTTTGTATGGGCCATGTAATTTTGTGCGTGGTCTCCTAAGAGGTCAGGCCACCTGCCCAACATCGTCAAGGGAATGCCCTAAGTCCTGTAAATGCTGAGGAAAACCAACAGTTTCTACCAGCTCATTGAATGTGCTAGTGTTGGTGAGATGTATTAGATTTTTGATTATCATTGTGCTTTTTTCAATTTTGTGGATTTTTGACCTCTGTGCTCTGTTTTTTCGTCTGTTATATTTCAGCTAGCGTTTAAGTCCTGGATGGGGTTCAAATCTCATATTTGTGTCTATTTTTTATTTTTATGCCAGGAGTGTTGATTATTCAGTACCTATACAGTATGTCATTGAGTATTCTGCCATGTTCCTTGTGTTTGGTTGGTGGTTCCCCAAGAGGCCAGGCCACCATCATAATCAAGGGGTTGCCCTTAGCCCTAGAAAGGTCGAGGAAAACCCGTATTCCCTTGTGGTTCATTGAATGTGCTGGAGTTGGTGAGTTTCTATTGTCATTTTTCTGTGCTTTTATGAATTTGACCTCCGTGCACCTATTTTAAACAAAAGAATCTAAGAAGCACTTTTTCACTGAAAGCATAATGGAAATTTGTTACATTACTGACATGTAGCTGAAATAGAAATCTTGGCTTTTTAAATAGAGTTTGGAGAAGATAATAGGACTTGTCAAACTAGGCTTTATGGTCTAAATTATATTATCTCCTCTTCATATGCTCAGCATTTCATGTTTCTGTGCCACAAACAGTTTTAGTTTCTTACTCCATAAAATAACGATGTCTTTCTCTGATTTGTCTATTTTCTGACAGGTTTTACATTCTCATGTGTCAGCATTTGTCCCAAGGAATTTTCAGTTCAAGATTTTGTCAACATCTCCCATCTCTGGTTCTGTCAGAAAGACCATCAACAGGGAAACATCAAATCTGAAAGCTTCGCAAATATTTCTTCTACCACTGGCCGAGGTTGGAATATCTTCTGTATACTAGGAGACATGAAGAAACACACCTACTCACAGTGGTCATCAAGGGCTTGTAACAATCACACTCAGGTGCTCTGTCATGAAGCTGTAGCAGTTGGTGAGTGGAACCCATACTTGGAATTTCTTTCTTCACTTTGTTATTGAAGGGCGGCATGGTGGCGCAGTGGGTAATGCTACTGCTTCGCAGTTAGGAGACCTCCCTGCATGGAGTTTGCATGTTATCCCCATGTCTGCGTGGGTTTCCTCCTACAGTCCAAAGACATCCAGGTTAGGTGCATTGGCGATCCTAAATTGTCCCTAGCTTGGTGTGTGGGTGTGTGTGCCCTGCGGTGGGCTGGCGACCCTGCCCAGGGTTTGTTTCCTGCCTTGCACCCTGTGTTGGCTGGGATTGGCTCCAGCAGACCCTGTGACCCCTGTATTTAGGATATAGCAGGTTGGATACTGGATGGATGGATGGATGCTTCTGCTTTTCATGCCATTTTGTAGCTCAATTGTTTTAGGTTTCCAACTTTGTTTTTATAATGGTACAAAGATCATTGCCATGCCCTTCTAGGTACTACAAGAGCATAGATAAACTGACAAAATTATGCATGGTTTTTTTTTTTCCATTATAACAATCCAGTAAATAGACCTGTCGCCACAACCATTTGACTTTGATTCTTGTTTAGCATTTTGAGCGTAGTGCTTGGTAACCTGAACTCCTGGTTTTGAATTTCGGTCCAACTTTTTAATCTTTGTTTTTATCTCCTGGCCTTTTTATTTAAGTGCCATTGTGGCCCACCAAATTTGGAATCTTCTGGTAGGACATGTGTCACATGACCAGCGATGGGCATATGTTGTGTTCACATGGTCTTGGACAGACAGTAAATCCGAGATGTCACGCTGGACATACAACCTTGATGAACTTGAAATTCTTTTTTTTTTAATTTGAAGAACATAACATTGCATACAATCAAGTCGAACTTATACAACATATGACTTCATAGTGAGCACACAAACATAAAGCAAAAACTAGAAAAACAAAAATGAAAAGAAAAAAATATCAGAAAGTTAAAAAAGGAAAACAAAACTACCCGAATTGTCCGAGCTGTGACGTACCACTGACCTTTCACCTTATTCAATTGCTTATAATAAAACATATATCCTTATCAGCCTGAAATGCCATTTTTTGGTCAATGTGCATTTGGAGCAAAGTGACACATATATATGTTGTTTATTTTGCTCTTTATTTCCACAAAAAATGGCATTTACCTTTTTTTGCAGATCAAGTAACATATCAGCTTTAACCTTGCATTTCTCTAAATATTGTAACCAGAATGCACTGAAGTGGAAAGGTGAAATGTCACAACCTGGAGCTCTGAATTGGCCTACAGCACATGAATGCCGCAATAATGAATATAAATAATGTATCCGCAGCCATCAAAAAATATTGATGCCTGAAGAAAAGCGAGCATATAAATGCTATTGCTGTACCATAATAGCAACAAAATAAATAAACCAGTTGGAATTGAACATACAAATGTCCCAAATATAAAACAAATTAAAATTCATCACATTTCCATGTCTTTTGTTAGAGAATTGAAGGTTGGACACCAAAAAATATAACCAAATAAGTGCTTTTGTTTGGCCCTTGCTGCTGCTAGGATAGTCTATCCAGAACAATAAAATGGCTACTAGATTGGGAAAAACAGGTTCATAAAATGAACAGCTAGATAGATAGATAGATAGATAGATAGATAGATAGATAGATAGATAGATAGATAGATAGATAGATAGA
>JANRMT010062808.1:53538321-53571799 GCA_026402145.1 Polypterus bichir lapradei
AGATAGATAGATAGATAGATAGATAGATAGATAGATAGATAGATAGAATTTATTTTGGATGGATGAGTTTTTGAATTTTTAGGAAACTCAAAATTTACGTATTTAAATTTTTTCTATTACCTCTTCTCAGTATCTAAAGTATTATTATTATTATTATTATTATGCTTTTATCCAAGGTAATGAAAATCAATGGAATTTCTTTAATCTTATCATGTTGTTCCTCCAAGTCACCACCACATTCCAGTTTTCTTTGCTCTTTCTTCAGCATTCATTAACACCTTTCAATAGACTGTCAAAACAAATGTAACAGAGCATGTAATCCTATAAAGCTGCTACTGCTGTCCCTGTGGATTTACCAAAGGAAAGCATACTTTGAAAAGCTTACATCTTGTTATATTCTTTATTTCGGATTCCTTCTGCAGGACTTTGTATTTGTGCTGCTGATGTGTCTCTCTCATGCTGTCTCTTATTGTGTATAAGTAACAAGTAGTCTTTTGTATTAGGCCCATGACTTAATTTCATGTAAAGCAAAATAAATTAAATCTGTTTGTGTACAATGCAGTGGGAATTTTGCTGCTGTGCTATCGTTTCTCAGGGTGCTCCAGTTTACCCCTCACCTCTCAAAGACATGCAGGTTAGATGGACTGGTGACACTAAAGTGGCCAGCTGAGTGTGTCAGAGCTCTGCAATACACATGCAGGGGTAGTTTCTATCCTTAATTCCAGTTCTGCCTAAAAGACTCCTGGCCTGGCAACCCTAAAACTGAAACTTTTTTGTCATTCTTCACTTTGTAGAAAAAAAACAAAAACATGCAGCCAGATTGCTTCCTGGCATAAGTGAGTTAATCCACCGCTTGGTGCCTGTGACCAGTGTGGAGCCCTTCAACCGGATTGTTTTGGATATATGTTGATGGAGAAATGCATTGTATAATTGTTAATTGGCTGAAACATCAAATTTTGTTGCTAAAATAACAATAAATGGGAATAACTAGAAGGAAAACA
This sequence comes from Polypterus bichir lapradei, assembly GCA_026402145.1. Taxonomy (NCBI): domain Eukaryota; kingdom Metazoa; phylum Chordata; class Cladistia; order Polypteriformes; family Polypteridae; genus Polypterus; species Polypterus bichir. The sequence goes on from JANRMT010062808.1 coordinate 53,539,323, forward strand.
GTACAACAAACAAAACAAATTTTAAAAATTACGAATAGTTGCCTTGTGTGAGCGCCTCTTGTAGGTACTATTGCTTGAGACCTCACAATGACTTAAAGGGAGAGAAGAGCAGCCAAAAGCCCTGGCATAAATAGGCAACACCTTAAATATTTAATTTATTAACTTAAATAATGAACAGTCCATTAAAGTAAAAGAATCAAAAAATGTAATTTCAAAGATGTGCAATTCAAGAAATAATAACCAAATCAAATCAAAAGCAAGGTTATTAAAGAATCAAAGAATTCGAAATGTCAAACTTAAATGCACAAAAGAAAAAAACAAAATATAATCCAGTATATACTGTAAGTATAATAATTTGCAAAGCCAAGAGAAATACAGGGTGGGCCATTTATATGGATACACCTTAATAAAATGGGAATGGTTGGTGATATTAACTTCCTGTTTGTGGCACATTAAGATATGTGAGGGGGGAAACTTTTCAAGATGGGTGGTGACCATGGTGGCCATTTTGAAGTCGGCCATTTTGGATCCAACTTTTGTTTTTTCAATAGGAAGAGGGTCATGTGACACATCAAACTTATTGGGAATTTCACAAGAAAAACAATGGTGTGCTTGGTTTTAACGTAACTTTATTCTTTCATGAGTTATTTACAAGTTTCTGACCACTTATAAAATGGTGACCACTTGATTATGAATTCTGAACAGGCCTGTACTGTGTCCTGGGGAATTATCAATAGATATGCTAGTGGGCACCTTGTCTTTATTACAATAAAGGTTTCTGCCCATCAGTAAAGTGGCCACAGGGTTGCCGTGATCAAACATTTTTTTTACATTTCAAGAACATATCAGGCTATATTTAGGATTACTTCTTGCTTGTCAGTATGTGTCGATGTCTTGTCTGTTTATTCTTTCATGGTCTTCGTCACTTAATCATCTTCTTTCTATCTATGTTGCATTCTGTAAGATGGACTTTGTCCTACATGGCTATTAGACATCATTTTTGCCTGTTGCTCACTTGTTCTGTTTTCAGGCTTACTTCTTGCTTGACACTTCAGTGTCTTATCTTCGTATGGTTTCTCTGTCCTCATCACTGAAGTGCCTTCTGCAGTGTTGCCACTCTTCTTCTTTTTGCAGCATTATGGTACTTAGTACTTTCTTTGGCCATCAGTTTGCTGTTGACACACAAGCACAGATCTTTATGCTGTCCCTTAGGTATGTGTAATAAAGTGTGAAATTTGCAAAATCAGTAAATACGAAGCATGCCAGAATAGGATGTTGTTTTTCTAAGTACGTTGTTTTAAAAAGGCAAAGTAAGAAGTGTTTGTGTTAGGGAACGGGTTATGCGACACAACAAAAGGCTAGATATAAGCAACATTATAATTTCTGCCAGTTGCTTACACATGTCAATCTGCATCCTGCACTTGACAATTAGCAGATGGTGATGTGCTTCTTCTTCAGTATGGTGTTCTCCGGCTACTGTGATTTGATTTGATTTGATTTTGACACTCAGCAGATGTCGCTGGTCTTTTTTTTTTCTTTCCCTTATGCTGATCACTTTGCTGCATCAAACCCAGGGCTATTAAACAACAGTAAACTCTCTGCCAGTTGTTTACACGCATAAGAACTTGCTCTTCCTTGTGGATTCTGACCATGAACGCAGGTCACTTTTCCAAGGTTACCACAACCAAGATCGAGGTTCTAGATCCAGTAGTTAAATTTCTCTGTCTTTCTTGTTCTTGCATACTCTATCCTTCATTTGACACTCAGTTAATTGATGTTTATCCAAATGTCTTTGGTTTTATTTCCACCCTTTCGCTATCTGAATTTTTTTGTGTTAAAGGAACATATTAGGTCATAGGCTTCATCAGGCGTTAAACTTTCAATGAAGAACAAAATTGAGGTTCTTGCCCCAGTAGTTACACATACAGTAGACCTCAAGTTATGTGCATTTCTTCGTCTTTCTCGTTTTTGCTTTTTTAATCCCAGACTTGATGCTCAGCAGATAGTGCTGCTTTTCTTGTCCTTCTTCTTGTTCCAATTATGATGTTCCTCATCACATCACCGGACTCTGTGATTTGCTTGATGCTCAGTAGATGTTTCTGGTCTTCAATTTTCTTTCTGTCATGTCACTTTGTTTGCCTATCATGTTGCTGTAAAAAAAACTACAAAAGCAGGTCATTTTGGCGAGATTGGTGCTATCAGAAATTGTTTGCATTGCCTGAACATATCAGGCCATAAGCTTTTGATCAAGGTTTTAGACCCAGTAGTTGTACACACACCTCCTGTCACATAGGCTTTATCAGGCGTTAAACTTTCAATGAAGAACAAAATTGAGGTTCTTGCCCCAGTAGTTACACATACAGTAGACCTCAAGTTATGTGCATTTCTTCGTCTTTCTCGTTCTTGCTTTTGTTATACCACATTTGATGCTCAGGAGATGGTGCTGCTTTTCTTCTTCCTCTTCTTCTTGTTATGATGTTCCTCATCACATAATTGGACTTTGCGATTTGCTTGGTGATCAGCAGAGGTTGCTGGTCTTCTTTTTTTTCTGTCATGTCACTTTGTTTGCCTATTATTTTTCTGTAAGAAACTCACAAGTGCAGATCAGTTTGGTGAGGCTGGTGCAATCTGAATTTTTTTGCATTACCAGAACATATAAGGCCATAAGATTTTGATCAAGAACAAGATCAATGTTTCAGATCCAGTAGTTACATGCAGACCTCACATGCATTTCTCCATCTTTCTTGTTCTTGCTTTCTTTATCCTGCACTTGATGTTTAGTAGATGGTGCTTCTTTTCTTCTTCTTCTTCTTTCTGTTATGATATTCCTTGTCACATTATCAGACTCAATTTGCTTGATGCTCAGCAGATGTTGTTGGTCTTCGTTTTCTGCCAATCACTTTAGTTGCTTATCACTTTGCTGTAAGAAATGCACAAGGACTGGTCAGTTTTGCAGGGCTGCCAGAACCTCAAATTTTTCATGACACCAGTATATATCAAGTCATAAGCTTTTGATCAAGGTTCTAGTTCCAGTAATGTGCAAGTAACCACATTACAGACAGAGTGACCTTATCATTCTACACATGGATTTAATAGAAGATAACAGTTTCAATAATCAGGTCTATAATTTTATAAATCATTGCCATCAGTTCATTTACTACAAAACCCAACAAACATCAGCCACAGCAATAATCTGCCTTGGGGACTGCAATAATCCATTGTATTTGCAGAGAAGAGCCAAGCAAAATGACACCTTTTATTGGCTAACTAAAAAGATTACAATATGCAAGCTTTCAAGGCAACTCAGGCCCCTTCTTCAGGCAAGATGTAATACAGAAACTGAAGTTTCCTGTGTTTATATCCACACACTAGGACAAGAAACAACAATGGTAAATCTTTAAAGGAAAAATCTTAAATGTAAAAAATTAATAGGTTCACTCAGGCTAAGATTAATTTAACAAGAGAGAGAAAAACGATGTATGGTCAAGAGATTTTTGGATAAGATAACTGTCCAACAAAGTCCTTTGAAGTCTGTGATGAGTTTTTCAAAACAATATGGGTCTGTAGTCAGGTTATCTGTGTCAGTCTGAGAGATGCAAACAGTCCTCATACCTGGGCATAAAACTCTTGTCTCTATTCAAGCCATGCTGTAATGTATTAAATTTTAACATGAGCTTAACTTCCCATTCTTTTCTCTCTTGCTGTGTTTTGAAGTTGCCCATAAGCACTGTGACTTTAAAGTCCCTCTCACAGTGTCCATGGCTGTTGAAGTGGGCCGCTACAGGAACATCTGTGTTGCCATGTTTAATGTGGAATCTGTGCAAATTCATTCTCTGGCGGAGTGTTTGTCCAGTTTCTCCCACAGAGTGCAGTGTCAGGACATTTCATGCAGAGAATTAGGTAGACAACATTGGATGATCTGCAGGAAAATGATCCCTTTATGTGATGTTCAAGTCGGCAGTGTGGTATAACTATACGGTCTGTATTGTAGATGTGGGCACACATTTTACATCTTTTCTGTAGGCAGGGAGATGTGCCATTTGCTGTCATTTCATTTAGGGAGCTTCGGACAATAAGTTGCTGAAGGTTTGGTGGTTGTCTGTATGCCAGGAGGGGAGGTTCAAGAAATACATTTTTCAGTGTTTGGTCGCTGTTTAGCATTGGCTGAAGTTCTTTTATAATTTTTTGAAGTGTTTCAAGATGTGGGTTGTAGGTGACAACAAGGGGGATGCGGTTCTTGTTGTCTTTGTTTTTATATTCCAGAAGGTTGTCTCGGGGCATGGCAGTAGCTCTTCTTATTTGAGTGTCTGTTGTTTTGGGGGTATAACCTTGTCTGATGAAATCTTGTCTGAGCTCCTGCAGTTGTTGATCACGGTCTATCGGGTCTGAGCAAATACGATTGTATCGAATTGCTTGGCTAAAAATAATGGAGCGTCTTATATGCTTGGGGTGGCAGCTGTCACTTCTTAAGTAGGTGGCCTGTCTGTTGGTTTGTGAAAAACAGAAGTTACAAGGGTGTTGTTTTTTAGTTGAACAGTGGTGTCAAGGAAGCTGACTTCTGTTTTTGAGTAATTCAGCTTCAGCTTTATGTTGGGGTGAAAAGAATTATATTCATTATGAAAATGGAGGAGGTCCTTCTCACTGGCAGTCCAGATTATGAAGATGTCATCTATGTAACGGAGATATAACATTGGTTTTATGATGCACATTGTCATGAAATCTTCCTCCAATTTTGCCATAAATAGGTTTGCATAGTGAGGTGCAAAACGACAGCCCATTGCAGTCCCCATTTGTTGTAAGTAGCAATCTTGTCCAAAAGAGAATAGATTATGTGTCAGAGTGAATTTTATCATTTCTATTACTGACTTTGTGGGTAAATCATGTTGTCTGAGGTACGTTTCACATGCCAATATGCCATCATCGTGGGGGATGTTTGTGTACAGAGCCTCAACATCCATTGTGGCCAGTAAGGTTCCCTCAGGTAAGGGGTCTAAAGCAGACAGTTTTTTTAAGAAGTCAGTGGTGTCCTGGATGTAGCTGGTTGTGTTGCGGGCGAGGGGTTTAAGAATGTGTTCCACCCAGCCTGAAACCTTTTCTGTAAGGGAGCCAATTCCTGAGATGATAGGCCTTCCTGGGTTCCCTTCTTTGTGGATTTTAGGAAGCATGTAGAAGTAACCCATTTTGGGGTTATCAGGAATTAAACTGTTTACATGATCCCTGATGTCAAGAGGAAAGCTACTTACTATCTTTTTTAGTTCCTTTTTGTAGAGATCTGTTGGGTCTTCTTGCAGTTTGTGATAATGCATAGATTGTACTTTAATTTCCTACTTTGGTCAGTCAGTCATTTTCTAACTGGCTTAGTCCTGAACAGGGTAGCGGGGGTCTGCTGGAGGCTATCACAGCTAGCATAGGATGCAAGGCAGGTACAAATCCTGGACAGGGCACCTGTCCATTGCAGGGCAAACACACACATACACACCAACCACACACACTAGGGCCAATTTAGGATCGCCAATTCACCTAACCTGCATGTCTCTGGATTGTGGGAGGAAACCCACAAAGACACGGGGAGAACATGCAGACTCCATGCAAGGAGGACCATGGACGTGAACCCTAGTCTCCTTACTTGACATAGGAGCACTACACTATGCTATGCACAAACTTGTAACACATTTTTCTAACAAAACACTATTTTTTTATTTTTATTAAACACACACTCCATAATCAAAGGGTGTCAGGAGTGACTTCTGTTAGGTAAACCTAGCATTTTAGAAAATCCCACGCACAACCATCAGACCATAATGACCAGCTTTAAAGGCAATAAGTGAAATCAGCCCCCTCCACTTGAGCTGCTCAATATGCCTCCCATCACTAATATGTGTTTAAAAGCTGCCTGGGCTTTGGGTGATTTATCTTTGAGCCTCGGTTGAATAGTTATTGATTAGCCACTGGGTCTTGATGAGAACAATTCATTGTAATTAAAACAAACATGCAGGAGCTAAAACACATTTTGCTGGGGAATTTAGTATTTTTACCAGCAGCTAATTATTACTTGGGGAGTACCTAAACACATTAAACTACGTTTCCAAAGCCATAGAGATATTTAAGTTTAGGGCTGGCAGTTAGCCCACAGAATGTTCTCTCTTAAAGTGCCACTCCCCGCAGGTGACAGGTTAATATTCAGTGGTAAGTCCCTAAGTGGGGTAGTGACAGCCATGATGTTTATCTTCTTAGACAGGCAGTTTCTGTAGTGCCAAGCGGGACACATTATTTGAAGGTAAGGCTCATAAATTATTATGCTTTACTATGCTGTAGCTGATATGAGGGTGAGGCAGTCATCTCTGTCTTCTTGATTTCCTGTAGTAGTAGGGTGCTGTACTGTTTTAGCCGTTATGGATGCAATGAGAAGTCAAGCAAAATGACACCTTTTATTGGTTAACTGAACAGTTTACAATATGCAAGCTTTCGAGGCAGCTCAGCCCCTTTATCAGACCCCTTCTTCTTCTTTCCTCAGCTGCCCCAAAAGCTTGTATATTGTAAACTGTTCATTTAGCCAATAAAAGGGGTCACTTTACTTCTCTTCTTGATTTCCTGTCTTACTCATCACAGAATGATGTTTGTATAAGTAGATTTTTGCTGTGAGTTATCATTAATGAGTCTTGTTTCCAGTGTCTTTAACAATGGGTGCACACTTTGCCCCCTGATCTAAATGCAGAATCTCACATTATTAACACCCAGTTCTGATAAATCTCACTCCTCTTACTCAACTGAATATGCATTATGAGAATTTAAAAATGTGTACTCATTCTTAGCTTCACACTACATTCATATACAGTAGGTAGGGCAGCAGATCTTTATACGTTTAGTACACTTAAATAGATGAATGGTTGTAAAAGTAAGCTGGTGACCATACCAGTTTTCTCCCATAGCACAAAGTCATATTTTACAAGGCACTTGGCGTGGGATGTTGGCCATACAACCAAAAGGCTTCTCTACATGTTTATAGATTTTATAAGTGATACCCAGAAAAGTTAGGAATTGGAAGACTTTCTGTGGCATGCAACATTTCAGTTGGGAGGTGAATTTTGAACAAAATCTCAATGGGCACAAGGAAATGAAGGTCAGGTAAGACAGGTGGTGAGTAAGGATGGATTTTTTGAGAGGTGGAAAATTGATGTCCAGGTCTTTATTGCCTGTGTATTTGCCACCCGGGAATAAAATCGAAAGTTAGGTAGTGCCGTGCCATCTTCTGCTATAGGTTGTTGTAAAGTCACCCTTTGGATGCGTAGATATTTCGAATTCCACATAAATGAGGTTATGATTGAATGTAATTTCTTAAAAAAAGATTTGTTAATGTATATAGAGATAGTCTGAAATAGAAGCTTGGGAAGGATGTTCATCTTAACAATGTTGATTGTTCCTGCTAATGTAAGATGGAGGGTAGACCATCTATTCACGTCTCATTTAATTTTTTTCCATGCAGACAGCAAAATTTTGTTGAAAAAGAGCTTCATATTTGCTTGTTATATTTAGCCCTAGATATCACAACTGATCTGCTAAGACAGCGTTTCTCAACCTTTAAGTAGTTGCGACCTGAGTTTTCATAACAGTTTTAATCGCGCCCCCCCTAACATTTTTTTGAAATGTAGATGCATATTTTATTATACCTACTTAACTTTTATCGACATTTATCTAACTCTATATTTATTTTTCTAGTATCAGAATGTAGTTTAAGTTAATTTGTTTTGGTTTCAACAGATGTTTTTTTCATATTTTTGATTCTTGTTTTATTTTTTTCACATCTTCGCGCCCCCTTTTTGTTACTTTGTGCCCCCCTTGGGGGGCCCGCCCCACAGGTTGAGAACCACTGTGCTAAGATAAATGGGAAGGAGTTCAGTCTAATATTGTGTGCTAGAGTGAAAAAGCTCACTTTTATTCAAATCAATTTTGAGCCCAGATATCTTCTGAAAATCTTCGAGTTCTTTTAGGACTGCTGGCACAGAATTTTGTGGGTCTGATATGTACAGTGCCATATCATCTGCCTTTAGTGATATTTTCTGTTCAAGTTCTTCTCCGAATATCCCCTTTATCTCTGATGCATTTCAAAAGTAACCAGCCAGTGGCTCAATGGAGATTGCAAAGAGCAATGGTGATAGGGGACATCCTTGTTGAGTACTGCATTCCACTTGTATTCTGCCTTTTCTTGTTTTCCCTTTTGCTAAGTTTGTAGTCTCTTCCGAACATTTTGTTTTCTTGATCCTCAGGCATTTCAGAATCTTCTGAAATTAGTAATTGTGTATTTTGCAACTTTGAGGCATATCTGCTGTATTATTTTGTTAATACATTTATTTTCGTTATATTTATCTTTTTTCTTTAAATTCTTTGTTATAATTTGGACTTTTGTTTAAATTTTTATGTGCTTTGTTGCTATTATTTTAAGAGTTTTTCTAGTCACTGATTTTAATTCTGAACTCAGTTTTCTATTACTTTGTGTAATTTTGTTGTTGCTAAAATATTTCACAACTGATCCAGCCACCATTTTTTTTGTTCATTGTTCATTCCCTACAATAGGATGGAGTCCCACATTGTTAGTGTGGTGCCCTGTGGAACCATGGAACAATTATATGACAGGTTAATAAATAATAATAATAATAATAATAATAATAATAATAATAATAATAATACATTTTATTTATATAGCGCCTTTCCCATTCTCAAGGTTAAAAGATGACCCAACAAATTTCTTTCTCGTCCGAGCAAACAGATTTCAAACAGTCTTCTTACATTTCCAAATTAATAATTTGCTTTGATTTTCTGTTTTTTTGATTCATGAGTTTGACTCTTATCTCACGTTTTAGTACTGTGCGGCTGTCTTTTCAGTATCGACCTTTTTTGTCTTCCTGACTATGTCTATTCTTCTGATCACATCTCAAAACTTTTTGTTAGTGTTACTAACCTCACATTGAGTACTTATTTTGTCCATTTTTCTCAAGTTCAATAATCTGCTATTTTAGAAATGTAGATTTTCAAATTTGTTTTTTTGTTTTTTTCGTTTTAGATTAATTTAATTCTTGAAAAATAATTCATTATTGTGTCAGGATCAGATTTTTGGAAGTTTTGACTTTCCATTCTGAACAAACTGTAACATTAACATTTTAATAGAAACAAACCTCTAAAGCAAATCTTGGGACAGTCTTGGAGAAGAAGAAAAAACCTCAAACAGTTGGGTGTTACAGCTCTTTAGATGTGTGTAAATTTTAGATGCTGGTTGCTGTTATGAAGAAGTGAATATAGTCCATTGAATTAATTTGCTTGTTTTGTTTTTTTTTGGTAGGGTCTAATGACAATACAACTTTGGAGATCATTGTGACAGCCCCTCTTCAGCCAGAAAGTCACATCTTTTTAAACTACATGAACAACAGTTTTTGCTACAGTGTGGAAAGTTGCCGTGTTCACCCCTCAAACATGACGCAGCTGACTTCATTAAACTATACCTGTCGAGTCTTTTGTGAGGAGCAGATTTCTGGAAGTGTGACTCTTCTATTCCAGTGTTCCACTCAAAGTACAGGTAAATGTTACCTTTTCCACTTGGTTTTCAGTGAAAGGAAAAAAAAGTAGTTTTAACATAATTTCTACTTACAAGTACTTCATATCCATACTCGTGCAACAGGCTCACTTCCCAAGCTCTTTCTCTAATGGTTTTTCATGGACTCGTGCTGACTTACAATACTGAGTGTACAAATTAAGTAATTAATTAATTAATTGATTGATTGATTGATTAATTCATAGATTGGGACTGATGGCCTGTGGGCCTCTTAGCCAGCTGGGACACCTTTGTGATGGCAAGACTGGGGTAGAGAGCATACACAAGACATTATCTCCCCCCCTCGGATCACTAGGTGGCAGCCCCCCTGGGTTGCTGCAGCACCACAGATTCCCGAAGGGTGCACTAGGAATTGAAGTATGCTGGCTCAGCCCTGTTGGATTCTGGCGGTGCTACCAGGTGGCACTGCGGGGACTGCAGAGTCCTGCTTTGTTGGGCTTCTGTCGTACCCAGAGGTGCTTCTGGGCTACGCTAACAAACCATTGGAAGTACTCCCAGGTGCAGCATAAAAGGAGCAGCCTCAGTTCATTCCAGCAGCCTGAGTCAGTAGGGAGAAGACAAAGCTTGATGGAGGAAAGAGGATGCGGAGAGAGACGGAAAAGACAGAGACAGAGAGTATTGACTGTGCTTTGTACTGTGCTTGTGACTTACACTTATTGCTGTGTTAAATGACTGGGGAAGAGTTTCCCATGAAAACACACAATAAAAAGCCTGTGTTGTGTTGGACTTGTGTCTGTGTCAGTTTATGTCAGGTGCTGGGGAGCTCCAGTGTCCACAAGATATACTTTTGGGGGAACTGATGTTTTATATTTCTACATTGTTTTAGCTGATACAATGACTAAAATAATAGCAAACAAAAGTGCATCTGTTACCAAATGTCATGACAGACTTTGTTTTGCCTGAAAAGTGAAGCTGGTGAAGAGTTTTTTTTTTTGGCAGAGTATACTGGGACCTACAAAACCAGGGTGAATGCCTGCTTACAAGAACTAGCTCCTAAACTACAACTTTAATGAAGCAAAAAAAAAAAAAACAAAAAAACAAATGTCACCTAAGGGAAATAAAACAGCCCTTGTTGCCTCAGTTCTTTGTGGTGGCACTTCACATTAGCCTTTCTTTTTGCTTCATAGAATCTGTTGTTTTTGACTTACTATAGGTGGGCTTTAATGAATATTGCTATATTGCTATTTGCTTGATATTGTGATTTTTCCTAGATAGAATTAGGATTATTGAAATATTAGGTGTTGGTTTTAGTTTTGTATGGTTTTGTTTTAAAGGATTATGCCTTTGGATTTTTTTTTGTTTTGAGTGTTCTAAACCCTAGATACCTGTTTCTTTACTGCTACCTGTTAGTTAGGGCTTTTAAGGTAAGTAGTTAGTTCCATTTATCCCTTTGTGCAAATTAATTTCTTAATATTCGTCATGTCCTTCTTCATATTTGTCCTATTTATTATGCTGGGTGAGTCAAAATTATGTTAACACTAATGGTACTGCTATGTATATACTTACTGTATATACAATTTCTGAGGACAATTTATGTGCCACATATGGTACATGTGTTGAACATGATAGTGAACAGGTTGAGAAATCCCTGTAAATAATCTTTGTGAATAAATTGTTTCCGTCATTCAAATGTTAACATAATTTTGACTCGCCCTGTACTTGAAATTATATTTGATTACTGTGAAATAATAAAAATAAACATTTTAATATTTATTTGTGCGTTCATTTTTGAGAGGTTATTATGATTTTGCCCATCACACTAGGAATATTCTCAACAACTTCAAACTGATGCTTGATGTTTGCTGAAAGGTTCAAATCTATCTAATGATGTTTATGGCCACATTGTTGCAGTCTGTACAAGTGAAAACTGGCTCTGGAGAGGACCCCCATTTCAGATCACAAAAACTCTTTTCTTTTAACTTTCATTCAGCCAGAGAGGCCAACAATAGCATCCGATCCCCACAGCTTCTCCATTCAATGGCCCATGAACTGTATCCTGCCTGGAAAAGTAAAACTCTTCTCTGCCATCAAATCCAAATATACCTGAGAGGAGTCATTATTGTGGCATTGGCTATTTCTGGCTCACTAATCATTATTTAGTATTCTTATCTTTGCCCATCGATAGTTTTTGGTTTCCTGTAATGTTAAAATTATTGGTTATTTGGCGATTGCTTCTTTCTAGTTCATATTTTCCTATTTGTTTAGTTTTGTTTACATTTCTTCCTTGAAGTGTATTGATAAATTGCACTCCTGGTTTATTGACCCTCCTTACTTGCTGCTAGGAAGCATTCAGAGTCCTGTTAATCCAATTTCACATCCTCACATGGAAAGGCTGGCCGTGAACTGGGGTTCTCCAGGTGACTTTCGCACTGTGGCTGGGAGGGTATCACATCACACCGCAGCAGGGTCTAGCTCTCTTTCAGCCTTGCTGCCCTATCCTACACTTGATGTTTATGACAATCCTTCTGATTAATTTACATTTTATTTATTAAGACTTTGTTCTTATAGTTTGGATATTTGTTCATTTTGCACTAATTAATGGTTAATAAGAACAACACAGCTGCTCCAGGCGTAAAGGCGAAAGTCCGGCGTCATCATGCCAATAACCTGTCCTTCAAAGAAACAGCACAGTTTACGGAGCCCGCCAACGCTACACCGTCCAGATCTAAGCACTAGCATGGTGTATGTGCCCAAAAAAAGTCTAACTGCATTCTCGTACCATTGCTCGTGTACTAAAGTGTCAGCATGTATTTTTCGTGGCATGTGTAATTTGTGAGCATGCCCTTGATGATCAAACAGAGGAAGCTCTGCACAGTACTTGTGACTTTATGCTGTAGGAAGATGAGTAAATAAAGTAAAACTAGTAAAACTAAAAAAAGACGCTAACTTTGACAAGTACTATACATTTACAGCGGCTGTTACAGACGCAAATCAAATGTATGTTTTTGTTGTATAATATTAACAATAAGAACAGCTCACTACTCAAAACGTTTATTTTGGGAGACGTTAAGACTCAAACCCACAACCTTCTGAATTGGAGTCAGCAGCTCTAACCAGTATACTACCCGAGAAGTCAGGACAGCACGCAACACTAACCTGGTTTCTTTTTCTTCGGTTATAGTCTTGGGAAAAAAGCGAATTTGTTCTGTTATACTTGTATCTTTTGTGACAGTGTTTCTTTGATATTTGGAATTCAGGCTTCACACATTATACACTTCATGTCTTCATTTTGTCAATTATTACTAAAACATGAAAAATGTTTCTGTTTTAATGATGTGTTTACTGTGCATAGATCGTTGTAAGACACGGAACACACATGAAATGCATGTGTTCCAAATAACGATATAGTATTTATAAAAGGTGTCATTTTGCTTGACTTCTTACTCTATACAACTCTAAGCAACTGACATGCAGGTAAACAGACTTGAGCTGAGAAAACTGTGTCCTGGTGGGGGATGTAATAGCAGACTGCTTGCTGTTTGCTGCTTATCAACACATTTAAAGGACAAAAGACGCTCTTGGAGAGGTGAGAAGCGTTTTAAGGTGGGACGGATCTACGAGTTTTTTCGTAGGCTCTGGTAATTCTAGTGTTAAGGGTTTATACATCTATATGTTTGGGTGATTATATGCTGTTATTAGAGTGTATGTGTGTGTGTGTTGTACAGCAGGCAGTGTGGTGTAGGGTTAAGGCTTTGGACTTCAAACCCTGAGGTTGTAGGTTCAGATTTTGATACTGATACTGTGAGAAAGTCACTTGACCTGCCTCTGCTCCAATTGGAAAGCCAAAAGAAATGTAACCAATTGTATCGTAAATGTTGTAGGTTGCCTTGGATAAAGGTGTCAGCAAAATAAATAAATGTAAATGTGTATTCACCCTGCAATGGACTAATGCCCTGATTAGGGATTTTTCCAGCCTTGTGCCCTGTACTTACCAGGATAATCTCCCAGATCCCCACAATCCTTGCTCAGGATAAAGTGCATTTGAAATATAAATGGATGGATGATATTAATCTCAGTGTGAAAAAATATGCATATGCTAAGATTTCTATTTTTTCTTGCTATTCATCAAGAATTCAGTTATTTGAAAGGTAATGCAAGTATTTTATAGTTAAAGGTATGGTGATATGTAGTTAAATAGAAAGGTTTTATAAGTTTAAACTGGTATTGTTCATTGAGAATTTAAAGGCTGAGAATATTATAGTTTGCAAACCTCATTTGTTTATTTTATCATTTGATTAGTCAACTGGGTTCTGACAGGGTGGGGTTTTTATGCCCCAACCAGGAACCCCTTCTGGGTGAATAGCCCCAGTCACACATGGGGTTAGAAATCCCCTCTGGGACCGGCTATCCGTCTAGAACTCCCCCTATAAGCTCCAGATGTTCTTGCAGTCCTAAACCCCTAGCATACATTTTAACCTGTTTGGCCACCTCTGATGTACAGCTTTAAGTACAAACAACTCTCAGAACAGTATTCTGCTGCCATCTAGTGGATCAAATAAAATCATGCTGCAAGAAATTATGAATACTTATGTGTTTTGCCCCACTCCATGGTAACTGATCAATATACATGAGTGGGGTGAAGCCTTCAACCAAAGCATGCAATGGTGTGGAAATGAAAAAAATGTAAAGCAAGTTTTAGAACAAACTGAAACTTAGCAATTAGTTGAATTGAGTGATAAGTGATGACAATGTGAATTGGTCATCAGATGTTGGCACGAATAGTGAAACTGATGCATATGGCACTGTAAATATGAACCATCATGATAAGCCCAATGAATATAGTTGGGTGAAACTTAAGGGTGGCAAAAAGGTAAAAGGATTGCAATCAAGTTGAAAGACAAGAAAGACGTTAACCCCCTAAGCACTGTTCATAGTGCAGCAATTGTCAATGTCTGTATCAGGGAATATGTGGAAGTAACTGTGGTAGCACACAATAACAAGGACTGCATCAATCGTGTGGATCAGGTACTGATATTCTGCTCTCTCATGCACCAGCAACTGAAAATATAAGAAACGTGTGCAAAGAAACACACTTGTACAATCCCGATTGCAACATCGGGCTGCAAGTTTGTGACCGTCTCAAAACATATCACACAAACGATGTGTACTAAATCCACATCAGAACAGCAGTGGATTCTTGACATACCTTTAATATGGTATTTATGTTGATGTTTTGGTATTTACAAGTATCTGTTAAACATAGTAATTTTTTTTTTAATTCAACATTTTTGGCACACTTTTCTAGGTTAAACATAAAACTAAGGAGACTACAGAGCTACACAACCCCAGGCAGCTAAACACCCAAAGTTTGGAGCATAACATATTTGTTGAGAAAGGGTTCATTGCTGATTTATTAGTTGTTTTTCTTTGTCAGTATAGGCACACATTTTAGGGATTTCTGGAGTCCTAGATTCCGAATCCCTTATTGCCTGAGATTCTGAATCTATTAGTTTTTCAAAGGAAAGCTGACTTTTGTTGTTGTGAATTATTTTGTACAGTTTGAACCACCATTTTGGTCATACCATTGTTAGGACAGCTCTGAGTTGTCGGGGGAGTGTTATCAGGGGTTGTGAACTGCTAGTGGCAATGCAACTGGGTAAAAAGGTCGTCATGTCAGGCACTTCTTCATCCGAGATTGTGGATTCGAAAATCCTTTTTTGATGATCGGCATTTTATTTAAAGCAAACCTTTTTCTAAACTACTTTTTTGGTCTCGACTTGTGACTGAATTCATGATTAAGATTTTCTTTTATTTTTTTAATTTTATTGATTTTATTGTAATCATTCCATACAAATAGATAAATTTTTACAAAAAATAAGATTGAAAACAAATCAACCCCCACCCCTGAGAAAGAGAGCATGGCCAACGGAGTAAAGCTAGTAAAAATAAGTAAATTGATGAGTTTAATAGGCAGATAAAGATAAATTGAGAAGAAAAAGAAATGGGAAGAGAATCTGCTTCCTCAATGCTTTAAGATTGATTAAGATTTTCAATTCTCATTTTGGTTTTGGTAAGAGTCTTTTTGGTTTTGACCTCTTTTTCTGTATTTAATTACGTCTTTTCTCCCAATCACCTTTAAAAAAATCTTCCTAGCTAGTACCCTAGTATAATAATGGGG
This sequence comes from Polypterus bichir lapradei, assembly GCA_026402145.1. Taxonomy (NCBI): domain Eukaryota; kingdom Metazoa; phylum Chordata; class Cladistia; order Polypteriformes; family Polypteridae; genus Polypterus; species Polypterus bichir. The sequence goes on from JANRMT010062808.1 coordinate 53,555,045, forward strand.
ACATGAATACTGTTATTCTCTTGAAAAATTGCAGGTACCACAGAGTCCTCTCCTTGTTCCTATATTCTGAAGTTATTACTTATGTGGTACTCTTCAAAAGCATAAGGGTGCAACCCTAAAGTCAAACCTGGCTAAATCTATCTCTCTCACCAGTACCACCTTTCTTGTCTTTTCAGGACCACTGTCCATATCATACAGCTCCCCTGATAGTCTGCAATGAAACCCTGGTACCCCTCTATCACACCTATTATTCGTGTTCCTTCGAATGACTATGGAGGCACAATGGTTAGCACTTTTGCCACTGAGCTGAAGAAGACTGGGTTCAAATCCATACCTGGTTACTGTCATCATGCACTTTGTTTGTTCTTCCCATTTTTGTGTGGGCTTCTCTCTGGCTACTCTGGGTTTTATTCGCAAATATATGATGTGACTCTAATCTAGTCCAGTAAAAGGGTGTCAAGTGGTGGTCTGGTGGCCTGTCCAGGGTCAGTTCCTGTTTTTGCACCTGATACGGTTGTGATAGGACCCCACTTAGACTGGATAAAGTATGCAAGAAGATTATTTTTGCAACTCACACAGATTGTTCAGGATTTCTCAAGCAGTCATTTGTAACTTTGTAGTACCTGTTTATGATTTCTGGGCTCACATCTCAGATTTTAAATAATGTAATTTTCTTTTTTCTTTTTTTACAGAAGATTATCTGACTCTACGAATAGTTTGGGTGACCCTAATGCTAACAGTCATTCTAATGATTCTCTCCGTTGCTTCAAGTCAATTATTGTGCCCCAGAGAGCAAGGGTGTATGTATTTATTTATTTATTTATTTTTATTACTCATTAATGTTACATTTGATATATGCTGATGTGAAATAAGAAATCAGCTGGCTTTAAGCTAAGTGTTTTGGACATAACGTGTCACAGCACCTTCATTAGGCATATCAACATGTCTGAAATGGACATATTAACTAAAAATAGGTTAACATCAATCTAATGTTGAAAAGCAGAAAACAAGGCCTTGTCTGCTGAGCCTTCAGACATGGATCTTTCACTTTTATGCTGACCTCTTTCTAACTCCTACAACTAATTATTCTTCTCTTAAAGACAGAAGTACTGCATATAAAATGGAAATTTATGCTTTAGGAGTCACAGGTGATGATAGCGTAACCCTCCAGTCATCCATTTTCTGACCCATTGGATCCTGTTCAGGATCATGGGAGCCAGAGCCTATCCCACCAGCGTGCCACGGCGTAACCAATCCTGGGTGCGCTGCCGTTCTATCGTCAGTCACTAGCACACATGCTGATGTTTTCAAATCCAATATTCCGACCACCAAGTATTCAAATAAGTACATAAGGTGCCTACTGAAAATCATCACACCCCTTGAAAATAGTCACTTCTTCTGTCTTTCTGCCTGATATCAAAACCTCTTAAAATGTCCTCCTCCAGGTGTATTTATACACTAGCCATGCTACCTGTAAAAGGCAAGTAATATAATAATTTAAAAATATTTGCTATCTCCTGCCCTATGCGTATCTTCAGTGCTTTTCCTCTGCATCTGTATATGTCTAAACTGCTCTTCAGTTTCACTCCTTTTCTCAGGCATGTTCCCATAAAGCCTGCTTCTTATACTTATTTTTGAGGCACATTTCTTTCTCCTGTCTAGTTTTATACTTACCATCTTTTCAGCTGACTCTCTCAGCATGCCTCCTATATCTTGTGCGCCTCACACTCCCACTTCCTCTTTGGTCACATCACCAAAGCCAAACTTACCAATCTGATTGCTCAGAAGTACTGAACACACAGACCTTAGTATTGTATTATACACTGTAGTAGATTTTGCCTTACACCATTAAAGAAGCATAAACTGCAGCAGTTCTGAAAAATCAATAAAAAATTAAAAAAAAAAAAAAACCTAGAATAACCTTGTTGAAAAAGTGACCACTTCCTTGATTTCCTTTTACTTTAATGACTGCCATTGGTCTGTTTGGATATGGGTCTACCAGCTGTGTACACCTAGATTACAGAATATTTGGTCATCTTCCTTGCAGAATTATTGAAGTTCTGTCAAATTTCATCAACCCCAGAATTGGAAGCGTTAAACTGTTTTCAGGTGCTTGTGGTCCTTGACAGTGTCTCTGAAGATTCTGAGGTGGTAGGAAGGCATGAAGAGCGCCAACAGGCCACCTCAAAACCAGTTCCCAGAAAGACAAAGGTAGTGATAGTTGGTAACTCAGTCATTAGGGGTTTTGAAGTGCAGGTTTTCTTCAGAGACATAGAGTCTCACACAATGTGTTGCCTTCCAGATGTAGAGGTTTGACAACTCCTTGGAAGGTTTGATAGGCTCTTGGCCAGAGCACGGATTGATCCAGTGGTCATTGTCCATGTTGGAACAATGACGTAAATAAGGGTAGTCTGTCAGTTCTGCAATCCAAATGTAAAGATTTAGGTGCCAGACTGAGGAACAGAACTGACAAGGTAGTCCTCTCTGAAGGTCTGCCTGTGTCACACACCACTCTAGGTAATATTGTGGAGATTGGAAGGCTTAACACATGGCTCAAATCTTAGTTTAGGGTAGAAGGGTATAGGTTTACGGGGTGCTGGTATTTCTTTTGGAACAGACGGGGCCTGTTCTGCCGTGATGGGTTGCATCTGAACTGGAGGGGCACCAATGTGTTGGGGAGGCGTATCAGTAGGTTAGTTGAGGAGACATGTTTAAACTAGACTATGGGATGGGGCAGGGAGTTTAGGACAGGCCAGGTTTAAAATATTACATGCAAACAATAGTGTAAAAACAAAAATGCACAGTAATATAAATTTTAACCCAATGTTTAAATGCAAAAGTATTATGAGTAACACATTAAAAATAACTTGCCTTAATGCAAGAAGTATCAAAAATAAAACATGTGAGTTGGAGTCGTATGTCAGTGGTTCTCAACCTGTGGGGCGGGTGCCCCAGGGGGACACGAAGTAACAACAAGGGGGGGGGGGGGGTGCGAAGATGTGAAAAAAAGAAAACAGGAATCAAAAATATGAAAAAAACATCTGTTGAAACCAAAACAAATTAACTTAAACTACATTCTGATACTAGAACAATAAATATAGAGTTAGATAAATGTCGATAAAAGTTAAGTAGGTTTTTATAATATGCATCTACATTTCAAAAAAATGTTGGGGGGGGGGGGGGCGCGATTAAAACTGTTATGAAAACTCAGGTCGCAAATACTTAAAGGTTGAGAAACTCTGTTGTATGTAGTGGAGCATAATTATGATGTTATAACAATGACAGAAGCCTGGCTAAATAAAAAGAATGAGAATGAGTATAACATAGAGGGATGCACAATTTTAGGAAGAATAGACAGAACAAAAAAGGAAGAGCTGTTGCTGTTCATGTCAGACAGAATTCATGTCCTTTTCAATTGGATGATAAGCCCCATCTTAGTGAGGACGTCTGGCTTTGTCTGGAAAACATTATGGCAATGAGGCCTTATTTTAGGAGTGTGTTATAGACTGCCCAATTCAGACAGTGATTTCAGTGCACATCTTTTAAGTAATATTATAAGGGCAAGTTTATAGGGGGATATTATAGTCATGGGGGACTTTAACTACCTGACTATTAACTGGGATAACCTTGCAAATAACAGAACACAAGAGCAGGAGTTTTAGAAGCAATCAGTGACTGTTTTTTAACACAGTATGTTAAAGCCAAACACGGGGGGGAAGCCTGTCCAGATTTAGTATTTTGTAATAATCAGGATAGAATTGAAGATGCAGAGGTGATTGAACCACTTGGGTCAAGTGACCATAATATAACACAGTTCTCAGTGTTTTGTAAGAGTGTGGATGCAAAGACAAAAATTGTTAAGATTTACTTTCGTAGATTAAATTTTGAACAGGTGCTACAAAGTCTAAGGAGAATAGACTGGGATAAGCTTTTAAGTGTGGCGACAGTTGAGGAGCAGTGGAACAGGTTTAAAAATGTTTTACATGTAACGCAGGACTGGTACATACCTAAATTCGGAATTAATAGGAAATTATAAAAACTCCACAGTAGGTTAATAAAGAGGGGGCGAAGTGCATTAGAAATAGTTAAAGAGAATTAAAATATACAGTGTGAAGAAGGTGAACGCAGCCCCAAGGAGACGTGGCCACTCCTCCAAAACCCCCTTTTAAACAGTGATTCAATGGGAAACGAATACAATTTTTTATCTCCTCTTTGCTAGATCAGCTGCAGGCTTGCTGCTGCTGCCATGCCGCATGATCTGCATCTCGCGCAGTGCTTCGAACATTTAAAAGCCTGTACTGCAGCTCTCCTTTGGTTCACTGCCTTGTCTATCTTCCTGCAGACATCCTCTGCCTCTGCTTTATGCTTTATTATGCTGTTTACGAATGAAGTTTATGTTTCTTGAAAACTCTGAATGAATCTGTGCAACTGTGTGACCCAAGCTTGACAACAGATAGTGAAATAGCAGATGCTCTTAACTCCCATGTGAGGAAGTGGATAACCTCTCAGTGGTAAAAGGGACTACTAAGGAGGTACTGAGTGATTTGGAAATTGCAGAGGGAGAAATGCTGCTTAGATTAAATAGGCTTAAGTCAAACAAATCACTAGGACCAGATTATACTTACCCTCGTTTTTAAGGAGATTAGCAAGTACATATATAAACCCTTGATGCATATTTTTAGGAAGACACTATGCAATGGGGAAATTCTGAAGGCCTGGAAAATTGCAAATACGAGGTGGAGTCAAGCTAAAGTTAGACAATGGAATTTACTAGAAAATGGAACAAACCTTAACAAGACTGATAACTTAATTCCTCAATGTAATCTCCAGCCTTCTCAATGCAGTTGCACCATCGGGCTGGAAGTGCCTGGATTCCAGCAGAATAAAAGGTTTTGTCTTATCCTCGCAACCATTCGTGCACCCGAGTTATTGTCGGACACTACATGCTGAGGGGTACTACAGTCACTAGTGCAAGTTACTGTGACTTTTGGAGACCAATGTGAAGCCTGCTATTCGATCCAAGTGGCGGGGACTGCTGTCTCAAGGAGTCATTTTTGCTACAAGACAATGCCGGCCCACACACTGCTAAGAACACCAAAGCTTATCTGGAGAAACTGAAGTTTGAGGTATTGCCACATCCTCTTTATTCCCCAGATTTGGCACCATGTGATTTCCACCTTTTTGGACCACTAAAAAACATCTGGGTGGTTGTCAATTCAAGACAGATGACGACGTGAAGAAAGTCGTGCACGAGTGGTTGCGAGGAAAAGACAATAAAACTTCAGGCTTGATGTTCTTTTAGAAGAATTAAGTGGATAGGACTGATGAGCTTTGTTGGGTTGAATGGCCTGTTTTCATCTTTATTGTTCTAATTTTCTAAAATGTTCTAGTTCTCTGCCCCATCCCTGCCTGAGCTGGATTAAATAGGTTTGAAAATATGCTATGTTATGTTAGGGCTTGTTTGTTTCCTGCTTTGTGCCCTTTGTTGGCTGGGATTGGCTCTGGCGGACCCCCGTGACCCTGTAGTTAGGATGTTGCGGGTTGGATAATGGATGGATGGATGGGTGTTAGGGCTCCCGTAGAAGATTTGTGGTAAGTGAAATTTTATGTAAATAAATGTAAAGCATTACATATAGGAAGTAACAATGTTAAATCTAATTGTGCAATGTAAGATGTGAAACCTGAAAGTGCATCTTATGAGAAGAACCGGGAAGTCATAATGGACTCGTAATTATCTACATCTAGACAATATACAGAAGCAATCAAGAATGTGAACAGGGTATTTGGTTATATATCAAAATGTGTAGCGTATAAGTCAAAGGAGGTTATATAATGCACTAGTGAGGCCTCACCTGGACTAATGTGTGCAGTTTGTCCTTCATCTTACAAAAAAAGACATAGCAGCACTAAAGAAAGTCCAGAGTAGTGCAGCTAGACTGATTCCAGAACTGAGAAGTACAATGAGGAGACACTGAAAGAGATGAACCTTTTAAGTTTAAGCAAACAGAGATTAGGAGTGTTTCAAATTTTGAAGGAAATCAGTACAGTGGACCTCTGCTGTTGCTTACTTCTTCGACAAGAACTCACCTTGAAAACTTGTTAAGGGTAAATTTCCCACAAATGTAAGAAAGAAAGAGATTTACCAAGTAGTGTGTTGGAGAGCAGAGCTTGGGGGATTCAACGTTATTTTGGAGAAATTAGATGAATAGGATTGACCAACCTGTTAAGGTGAAGGGCCTGTTTTTGTCAAAACTACTCTAATATTATATAATTGTGCATTAGATATACATACATAAATGGAGAGAACCCACTGATATCATACAGAGACACTATAGCTTACCAATTCATAGCAGTTACACTTGATGATAGGTTATACCTCCAGCCCTTGAGTCTTTAAACTGTCCTTCGGTGTTATGAGCTTTGTTCTGTTATTCTTCTGTATTATTTATACTTTCTCTATTAGTATTTTTGTTAGATGGTCACATAATTATTCTGTACATTCTTCATATGGATGTGCCTACTAACAAATCCAGTTTGCCAGTCAATTGATGGGATGTCTGTGCCAGTGTTTATGTCAGATATCAGATGATATACAGCATGCATCGCAGTTTTGGTTCAATTTGCTTTTAAAAACAAATCTTTCAATATTTGGACAAAGTGTAGCGTTTTCTCCTTCTCTATCTATAACCTCAGGCAAATAGACAGAGTGAAAGAACAGGCAGGTGAAAGAGCTACACTTTTAACTTTGTATTATAGGTAATACATTTTATTATAATTAGTGACATACAAGCAAATAGAATGTGGCTTTGCAAATCAAGACGCTACAACCTGATAATGCTAGATATGCAGTTTCAGGTGGCACAATAATCTATAGTTTCATTTGATTCTTCTTGGTTAGCTCATCATCTGCACAGGCTCTGGCAACCTGCTTTTATCTGAAGGCAATATGGCAGAGAGTGCATGCCTTTGCAAGTGTCCCTCTTTATTGTTCCTGTGCAGCTCCTGACAAACACGCACACCATCCATGGGCCATTCGCCAATTGAATATCTCAAGCGCATCCCTCCATCTCAAGTAATTTTGTCAGCATCCTTCAAACAAACAGCCAAGAAAGGAAATGCAAGTCATTTTGCAACAAAACTAGCCCTCTCTGTCACAGATGGCCATCAATTCAGTCATAAAAAGCAGCATTCCTTAAAATTTGGGGGTGGAAAAAAAAAACAGCTTCTCCATCTTCTTTGCTCTTTAAACATTATAACAAGTAAAAGATATACAAAATATTTATTAATCTATATGCCACATATTAACTCATTAACATGTAATTACTGTAGGTGAAAGATTTCAGTTAGTGCTTAGGCATTTTGGTTCACTTATTTCTGACTATTCCTTTTGTGTCTCATTTTGATTTTGATGCCCTGCCTGATCAAAGACCTTTCTTTTGCCCTTACATTTAACTCACTTATCTCCTGGTCTGGTGGCACGGTGGTGCAGTGGTAGCGCTGCTGCCTCGCAGTTAGGAGACCTGGGTCCGCTTCCTGGGTCCTCCCTGCATGGAGTTTGCATGTTCTCCCCGTGTTTGCGTGGGTTTCCTCCCACAGTCCAAAGACATGCAGGTTAGGTGGATTGGTGATACTAAATTGTCCCTAGTGTGTGTGTGTGCGCACCCTGTGGTGGACTGGTGCCCTGCCCGGTGTTTATTTCCTGCCTTGCGCCCTGTGTTGGCTGGGATTGGCTCCAGCAGACCCCCGTGACCCTGTAGTTAGGATATAGCGTTGGATAATGGATGGATGGATGGATCTCCTGATCCATTCTTACAGTATCTTTAGAGGTGCATGTCTCTGCCTAGGCCACAATATTCAGTCCTAAAAAGTAAGACATATAATAAAATATAAGCTAAACCCTCCTAACTTTCTTCTTTAAATACACTATTTATTGCCACTTGAGCTCTTGGTTAGACCATAAATATGAGAGATAAGAGTTCAAGGCTGGTCCAGCACTGCTTGTTGGTAGTGTGCCAATGAAAATGAACCTGGTGGTCTAGGCCTACCCTGAAACTCAACTGTAAATGTCCTAAGCTGGTGTTAGAAGCAGAAGGTGAGGAGTCACATAATGTTTAATGGCAGCTTCTACGTCAACTAAGAAGACGGTATTAGAAGTGGTCACGTAGTTTGACAGGAATAACGAGTTCTCAAATAGAAGAAGTGCTTCTTTAATTTTGAAAATTATACAACAGGTCTTAAGATTGACCTAGTCCAGTCACTGGGTACAAATCCCACCTTTGAAATCCTGATGGTACCTTCTTGAACTTTAACTGAACATAAGATCTTTTTCCAGTATGGTGCTGTTGAAATTAAATGAAAATCAGTGCACTAAAAACAGACCTTTCACTGGAGCCAATTACCTGCCTCCATATTTTTACCATTTGCTTTATTTTCTTTCAGGTGTGAAATGTTGCCCATACCATAAGGTACTACAGACATCAGGTAAGATGACGAGAGCCCCCAGAATGGTGAATGTGCATGAAGGACCGGTGCCTCAAATAATGATAATTTTCAATATATTAATCTGTTGATGAGTTACCTGAGATGTTCTGTTTTGTGTTACTCTTTCATCTAAATGAATCTGTTGATAAACGGACTGATTGAAACTTCAGGAAGATTCAATCAGAGAAAGGCTGATGATGGGAGAAGTGCAAAGGTTTTCTTTCAGGAAGAAGTAATAACTGTCCTGCACGTAAAATGTATGGGAGGTGAAGGATCTGTTCATTTATTAGTTGTCAAGTGCACACTTGCTACATGCATTATGAGCTGTGGTGGACATTCATTATGTGCATATTATACCAAGTAGACAAATAAGCCTAGTGGGAGGGCCATGTATGATTTCCATTCAAAAAACCATATTTATGAGAATTTTATAATGCTTTTTAAATAAAGTATAAATTACCCAAGCAGATGAGATGGTCTGCTGTATAGAAGATATTACTCCATTGCTGTCTACGTGAGAAAAAATTGCCTGTATGAAGTGATTCACGTAACAGCACTAGATTCAACCTAATTGGTGGAAGGCCTCATAGATGTTTACTGTAATGGTGTTCTTCTTCTTATTCTAGGGCATGAGCCAGTGGGTGAGGAGACTTTATACGTGAATGGTGAGATTCAGTAGGGGCATTCAGATTCTAAATAGAAATATTTAATTTCACAATGCAAACCTCTTGAAAACAGAGAGAGACTAAGTACCTTACATTTATAGCATATCGTTTAAATCTACTTTAAAGGAATACTGGTGACTGGATGAGCTGATAGAAAGGCAACAATAACTCAAAAAAACACTCGTTACAACCGTGGTATGCATAAGAGCATCTCTGAATATATTTATACCAGTAACGGCGTACTGCACGATAACGTGCAGTGAATACACTTGACTTGAGCATTCCTAGTTTTCATACTTTTTCTCTGTCTCTGTTTAGCATTTGTTTGCTCAGAGGTTGATGCTCTTGCTGCTTCCTGAGCAGCTCTTCTTTACTCCACCCTTGTGGCCCGCTGCTTCTCTTCTTTCGTCGGCATCTTTTCGCATTAAAACTGATTAAGTTAGTTTTTGTGTTGCAATTACTTAGTACATTTTCTTTAATTTTTCACTTAAGATGGCACTTAAGTCTTCAATCTGCCTCAAGAATGATTGATTAGCGAAGGTGGTAGGGAATGAAAACGGTGCCCATACACATGCGCTGCACAGCCGCCCTGCTGCGCTCTGCCGAGAGTTGATTCTACTATAAAATAAAATAAAAATAAAAAGTGTAATAAAAATCATCACCCCAAAAGCGGATAGTAGACATCATGTAGTATATGTGTACCAAATTTCAAGTCAATAGGTGAAACGGTTTGCGAGCTACAGGTGATTTAAAATCCTGGACAGACAAACGAACAGCCACGGTAGCGTATTATATAAGAAGATATTTTTTAAACCTTACCCCATATGGTTTGTAGTGATGGCGGAGAAAAATGTTTAATTTCATGTTTTTTTGCATATTTAATAATGTTTATGCTTTATTGGAAGTGGGGGGTGACCAATGCTGGACAACTGCAAATAATATGAAAATATTCATAAAAAATACTCATGTTACTTGTGTTGTGTAATACATGTAAAGTCACCTAAAACGTGAAAAAATGGATGCACCTTTTGCTAAAATAATGTTAACTTGATTTCTCTGGTAAAATGAATGTAGCCCACAACCCAGAAGCTCTTTCTCTTTTTTTTTTTAATTGAATATGTATTTTTAAAAACAAAAAAGAATCACAACAGGAATAGACATAAGGGAAAATAAAAATTCTCAAAGAGCTATCATATTAACACCTATAACAAAAAAAAACTACACAAAGAAAGGGCAACACAACAAAACTGAAGTTTTCAGAAGGAGGCACACTAAACAAAGTTAGCAAAGCAGCAGCAAGGATCCTAGATGGAGGTCTTTCTTAAGGGTTTAGCAAAACATTTGTCAGGGTTATAAGCCATGTCAACTCGTTACAATACTAAACTCTTTAGTTACAAAATTTGTCAAAGTGTTTTTTGCAACGAATATGATATGTGCACTGGTGACCTTATTTAAGAAATATTTTCCAGGAAATTCGTCATGCAGCCGGCTTAGACAAAAAAATTTTTCCCAGTGCCCCATGATGCTTTGCGATGCCAGAGAGATATCACAGAGCTGCACCAGCAATGCACAGAACTTTTACATATACATACTGTAAGCGTTCTCCCTCTCACATTTTAAGTCACTGTTCAATCTGCTTCACACATACATGCTGTTACTACTCGGTCTGTACTCTTCCTGCAGTTGAACCCCGTGTGCATTTAAGAAATAGAACAAAACACTGCAGTAATTTCATTTGAGGGTTACATTAGCTGACCTTAATGAGAATATTAGGAGTACTGTCACTGAAAATGTCATACTGATCAATGCGCACTCATTCACTGGCCCCACACAGGGTGGCTAATTTCAAATGGGGGCTGAATGCATGCGGAATTAGCCACATACAGCAGCTACAAGTCAACACAAGCCTTCAAGGAACCCCCATTGCCTTCCCAAGTGAGAAAACACATGAACACCTGTGAAATAATAATAATGAAACATTCATTACTATTTACAAGGTGTTTGTTTCTTTTTGATGTAAGAAAAAAGTGCAATGCATCTACATAAGTAGAGCAGAAACAAAAAAGACACTCCAGCTAAGCCTGGAGCCACGACCTCAAACATAAGAACAAGCCAGTCCTATGCTGTTTCTTTGTGGCATGACCAATCATTCCTTTGAAGACTGGAACTCGGCAGGCTCAAATTTTTTTACTTATTGATGATTTGTAGTGATTTTTTATACACTCAACAGCCACTTTATTAGGTACACTTGTCCAACTGCTTGTTAACGCAAATATCTAATCGGCCAATCACATGGCAGTATCTTAATGCATTTAGATAGGTAGACATTGTCAAGACAACCTGCTGAAGTTCAAACCACGCATCAGGAAGAAAGGTGATTTAAGTGACTTTGAATGTGGCATAATTGTTGATACCAGATGGGCTGGTTTGAGTATTTCACAAACTGCTGATCTACTGGAATTGTCATAACAACCATCTCTATGGTTTACTGAGAAAGTTCTGAGAAAGGGAAAATAACCAGTGAGCAATAGTTCTCTGGATGAAAATGCCTTGTGACTGGTTCTAGCTGACAGGAAGGCAACAGTAACTCAAATAACCACTCGTTACCACCGAGGTATGCTGAAGAGCATCTCTGAACACACTACACATTGAACCTTGAAGCAGATGGGCTACAGCAGCAGGAGACCACACTGGGTGACAATCCTGTCAGCTAAGAACATGCAACTGAAGCTACAATTCACACGGGCTGACCAAAATTGGACAATAGAAGATTGGAAAAATGTTACCTGGTCTGACAACTCTCAATTTTTGCAGCGACATTCAGATGGTAGGGTCACAATTTGGTGTCAACAACATGAAAGCATGGATCCTTCTTGCCTTGTATAAACCATGGACAGGGTGCCAGCCCATTGCAGGGCACACACACACACACACCAAGCACATACTAGGGACAATTTAGGATTGCCAATGCGCCTAACCTGCATGTCTTTGGACTGTGGGAGGAAACTGGAGCACCCGGAGGAAACCCACACAGACACGGGGAGAACATGCAAACTCCACGCAGGGAGGACCCAGAAAGTGAACCCAGGTCTCCTTAGCAACGCTACCACTGTGCCACCGTGCCACCCTGAATATGATGTATAGACTCTAATTTAGTTTCTTTTGCAGTGAAGATCTTTTTTGGTTTTTCTTCAGTTTATTTTTCAGCTAACTGTTGTGACTTCACAGGAAACAGGACAACAGGTCAGGTATATGTTAGCTAAGCTTCCACTCCATCAGGTTGCCATTAACCAACATTTAGTTTTCATATGGTGTGGGTGTACTTACATAAAACATACTGATGGTGCTGTACATGTTGGCTGGCTTGCTGGTAAGGTAATTGGCTGAACACTGAGTCTTTCATATGGCCTGTACTATTTATCAAACAGCAAACATGTCATTACCTGTGCCAGGTAGAGGAGAGGCACTACAGTTACACAAATGCTCTTAGCATGTGGTTGTTGGGTGCAGCATAAGACTCCTCAAATGTAGATGTTGTCAGGAGGAGGCAGCTCTATCAGCCAATGAAAGGCTGCAACATTGTGACTGCATTTGTATGAAGTTGATCAAAATAGTTCATATATGGTTATTTGAGGGTGGCAACTAGTTGGAATTCAAAATGTATCCATGTACGCACATCTCTCTATTATAATAAAAAAATCTTGGGAAGAGAGGAGACGTGACTTTCTCAGAGAGACACTTGAACATCCCGTGAGACGAGACTTTGTGCCAAGAGATTTAACCACGCTCGGGGCCAGAAATAAAAGACAAAGAGTAGATGACAAAGTAGAATGTCGTAAAGAATTCAAAAACGTTGGTGCGGTACACATGCAGAGCAGGTTAGAGATAATAGAGGTACGAAAATTCGAAAGTCTCAAAAGAATGATAGTAAAGATCACATTAGCACAAACAAATGGAAATTATTACTCGGTGAAATAACAGAACAGTGAAAAGAGATCAAATATATTGTTTGGATTTAAACTTTAAGTCGGAGTCTTGTAGATTGTCTAATTTTGTGTTGGCATCAGGGAAAAGTAGTGTTTCTTCCCAATGAAGAGGCGTATCCACAAGAATTAAAAGATTTGTTGTTTGGTGAAAGTGAAATCCTGTAAGACAATACTTTTTGGAAAAAACCTGCCCACATCTAAAACATTTAAACCATGCAGACAGTTCAATCATTTCTCATTTGTGTGAATGCTATTGTCAGACACAGTTCGTGTAAAGAGAAAGAAATGATATTCACTCACAAGCAGTGATACATTGCGTTGTCACAATGTAATTCCAAACACGGAATCAAAATTCAATGAGATATTGACAAAAAGGTAAAAGCGAAAAGAGATTTAATATATGGACATAGGTGATATGTCAGAAGTATGTAGATATTGTTTGGCTTTAAACTTTAAGTCTGAGACTTGTAGCTTGTCTAATTTGTGTTGCCATCTGGGAAAAGTAGTGTTTCTTCCCAATGAAGAGGCCTATCTGCGAGAATTAAAAGTTTTGTTAATTGGTTAAAGTGAAATCCACATATGCGAGTGGTAGAGATGTGAAGTGAGCGAAGCGAGCAGGGGGCGAAAACTCCTAGTTTACAAGATGATTGTGATTTATAAAGGGTAGATTGAGTAGAAATGTGTGTACATAAAGGCTTATATATTATATTTTTTTGTGTATGCATTTTCCTGTTTTTTGGTGAACACGTTTCATTACCAAATCCATGAAAAATTTTATAAATAACCGAAAGAAGAAACATCAGAGAAAGAGCTGATAGTGACAGACAGTCCTATTTTTCCTCACACCAAATCATTAAACCAGAAATCAAAGTTGAGGTCTGAAAAAAGAATTGTAGACACCAAAAAAGAACACAAATAATAACACGCAGCTATTTCTCCGAGTTAACCACAAACTCAGATGGAACATGGCCGTCAGTGCTGATCTTTAAACCCTTAGCTTTCTCAACGTCAGATATAGAAATTGTTTCCTAAAGATTAGTAATTTGTGATGCCTTTTTCAATGGCATCTTGGTTTTCAGAGGCACCCAGGCTTGGTGCCAAGAATTATTTTAATAAAGTATTGATGTTAAAAGAATTGAAATCAAAACACAGCAGCAATTCTGATGCACTCGAATGAAGAGATGGTCCATAATAAGAGATCAGAGCCACGATGAACAGAGTTCCCACACTCCAAAAGACTAATATCAACAGAAAAGAATGGCAATTCAAAAATTATAATGGATGGACCTAGCATTCTGATTGGATGGAATGGCCCCAGGAGACCCTCCCACAGTGACTCATTGTGTTTACATTTTCAACAAAAGTTTATATATATTTTATGCGAAGCACTGTTTCATAGAAACGGGCCCCAAGGCCCTCTCACAATGACGAGACTGGAATAATCCAAGCAGAGGCCACATGTTAGCAACACAGGCTTTTGTACACCATTAGTTACTTATAAACATGTGCTTTACATTTCTAGAATGGTGTGGATGACTAGTTTTATGTGCACTTATGATTAAAAATGTAATTCATTGTTATTGTTTTAGATACTCACACTTCTGTGCTGTCTCCATTTAGGAACATTTATAATCAAATGGAGCTTAAAGACCTACCTGTAGCTTCTTTGAGTCTCCACAAGAGAACAATAAAGCAGTTTACTGTTTGGTGTAGGTGGTCAGAGCAGAGATGCTGATATCAAAGGGAGTAGAAAACACATTTATTGCCATTTGCTTTAAAAATGTGGTTTTCTGATTGGTCACCCTTCATAGAAGAAAAAGATATTCCAGTATAATTGGCATTAAAGAGTTGCTTTCCATGGCACTTGTTGTGCTGCTTACCTATATGCATCTAAATTGAATTTTGTACAGTTGGAATGCTGGCAAAAATGCAAATAAATTACCAGCTGGTACAGTTTTGTGATAAATCTTGTTGCCGGCGGCAGTTCTGTCCCTTCAAAGATTTTCCCACAAATCCATTCACTCCCAGTGTAGTCAAATATCTACGTCATATGCATTTTCAGACATCTTTTAGTATGGACGGAGTTATTTCAGTAAACGTTGTGAAAACGCTAATGTGGACGGAGATCGTTTTCATTTAAAATGAACATGCAGTCGTGTGGACATAGCCTTTGTTTGCCACATTTGTCCTTTGAAAGCAGCCCTTCATCATGACAATTTTGTTTTGTTTCAATGCAAATATGTGGGTTTATGTCATTAAAAAGTATTTCTCACTTTGATGTTATTGTAGAAGCAGGCAGGCATGGGCACCTGTAGCCCCAAAGAAGGCACTCGCAGTCTCAGGACAGGCAGCAGAATCAAGAATCAGAATCACTTCTGATGGAATGAGCGCCCAGCCATGGGCAACTCTTACATTTATTACAATTCTTAACATACAAGCCATTATTCCTTTTCATCCGACACCTAATTTTCCACTGCTCTAATCCTGCCTCTAATTGATTCCACCATTATGTCTCATCTGGGGGTGTCAAACCCCACTCTATCATATCTGTCTAACAAGGCTTATCTTTACTCCCTACTAGCTCAGCAGTCACCACTGATATTTATAGTTGGAAAGTTCACATTCCCTCTCTGAAAGAAGGGGCCCATCCTTTCCAGTTCTCCTGCATGTCTAACCTTTGGCTTATGAAATGCTGGCAGTTTCAAAATTATAGAGAATAATTAAAAATATGTAGGCATAATTATTACATTTTTAATGCTTAGTGAAATACAATACTTACTTTCTCATGTGCTTATAATACTTTTGTAGTACGTGCAGATTACCAATTTTAAGAAAACACTTTTCTATATTATTGAGAAAAAAATGTCACCATTTAACAGGAAGGATACACCATGCTGGCAGATTTGTTTCATCAAAACTGCCACCAACACTGCAAAAGCATGCAGTCAATTAACATGCATCCGCAGTGACTTTGAGACTCTTTTCTTCGTACAAGTAAATCAACAAAAAAACTATATAAAATAAACTAAAAAAACAGAGTGGGACGTCATGTCACACAATGCATTGCACAGATAGGGAGCGTCTAATTGGAGGTGTTATATACACTGAAAATGTAATGCATGCAGGTACATAAAAAGTGAAACTGGCATTTCAGATTTTATATATCAATTAATATTTTACCAAGCTTACTTTACATGATATTAGACTTAATATTACCTTTCAGTAAATTTGAATATGCATGTTGTATTGACCATATTCGAAAAAGCAATAAATAAACATTGTTTCATTGTAAATGAAGAAACCCCTATTAACCACGTTTCCTTCTAATTATTTTGCTTGCCAATATTAACAAAGGCTTCTGTTACAATTTTAAAATGAACATTTGATTAATGGAGGCTCTCTCTCATTTTGCTTTCAGTTGGAGAAGCACAAAGGACAAATCAGCAGTAAAATGCATTTTGTCACAGCTACTCTCTCAAGCGGTTGTAGAAGGTGTGTATGTATCTACAATAAACATGTTTACATAGATAGATGAGGAAAGACTAGAGATAGATAGATAGATAGATAGCTAGATAGATAGATAGATAGATAGATAGATAGATAGATAGATAGATAGATAGATA
>JANRMT010062808.1:53577257-53626196 GCA_026402145.1 Polypterus bichir lapradei
GAAAGTCGAAGCGCGATATAGCGAGGGATTACTGTACATCAGAAAATGTATAAAGAAATTGAATTGCTGCCAGCATCAGCCCTGAGGAAGATGCCATGTCTAGCTGCAAACATGACTGAGAGAGTAATATGATAAAGGAAATTCTGAGACCATCTTCTAGTCTTAAGAAGACAAAGAATGTGTTTGAATGGATGGGATTATGGGTGTGAATAGAATCAAAGTTTCCTTAAAAGAGAAGTTTAAAGTCAGACATACAAGTTTCAGGCATACAAGTGACAAAATGGCTACAAACACTTTATAAACAAGCCTCATGAGCGTTAAAGTACAAATATCTGCTTAGTAGTTTCATGATTTGACTCTCACATACAAGTCGGAATTGTCAAAGGACAAACAGAGATTAAGAGATTGGAGATACCTCTCCAACAAAGCTTTTCAGTTAACCTTAGTGGCAGTTCATCCTCCTCAGCTCCACAAGGGTCCATTCTTGATCCAGTTCCTTTCCCCCTATACATGTTTCCCTAGCATCTAGTTTTTATAAACATGGATTCTCCAATCAAGGCTCTGTGAAATGCTGAGTGGACTGTTTGGAAGACAATTAAACTTGGATGTCACAGAATTTTCTTAACCTAAATTAAAGTAAAACCGAAATTGCATTGTTTGGATCCCGTGGCTTGGTTGATACACCAAAATGTAACCTTGACCTGCGGACGTCTATCAGTAAACCTACTGTAAAAATTTGGGTGTACTATTTGATAGCACCGTTAAGTTTGAAAAGCAGATAAATCCAGCTAAGGGTTTTAGCCAAAGTTAAGACTTTTCTTACTTTTAATGAATTGGAGAACATGGTCCATGCTTTTATTAAATCTTGGCTTGAATACTTTAACTCGGTCTATACGGGAGTCAGTCAGTCATTCATCTCCCACCTGCAGAACAGTTCAGAATGGCGCTAGTCAGAGAACACATTACTACCGTTCTAGCTTCCTTCCATTGGCTTCCAGTTTGCTTTAGCATTGATTTTAAGATTTCACTGTTTGATTTTAAAGTTCTTGAATGGGCCATCAACACCTTACTGCTCAGACTTTGTGCATTAGCACACCCCTGAAAGGTCACTTAGGTCTTCTAACTAAATGCTGCTGAATGTTGCCAGATTGATGTTGAAACACGGGGTTGTTGTGCCTTTTTAGTCACTGACCCAAACTACCACTTTACATCAGGACTAAACCTACTTTAGGTACATTTTAATCACATCTTATAATTCACTCAAAGTCTCTATCTTTTAATTCTCATTGAGTTTTTGATTGTTATTCCTACTTGTTTTACTCTTTTTATGTCGGGTTTCAATTTTTATATTTTTTTGGTTGTTATTGGTACAGCACATTTGTCAAAATTACTGTATATACTTGCGTATAAGTCGGGTCTTGAAACCCGAAAAATTGATCATAAAATCAGACTCTGACTTATACGCCCGTTCAAAAATACGACATCTTCTTGCCTCCTTCAATCTTGCATGAGTTTTACAGGCACATCAAATTTTGCTCCAGCAGCGCAGTTACCAATTTCTTTCACCACTTCAATGACGTTTAATTTAAAACCAGCTTCATATTTTCTTCTGAGCGAATGCTCCATAGTAGATAAGGTATGCTCTTATGATAAAGTTGTATGAGGGTGTGAGATACGTAAAATAGTGCAAATGTCGCTTCGCAATATTTCGGGTATTACCGTGTGGTCACTTAGGCACTATACATAGAAAAAAAATGGCAGTGTGCTCCGTGGTTATTCTCTCATGTGGGCGTTACCGTATCATAATCTCTTGGAACAATAGCGTGAGTTTTCCACATTCGATTTATATGACTGACATTATAAAATACCGGAGATTATACGGTAAAATCAAGCCCTGACTTATCCGCGGGAGAACTTAAACGCGAGTATATATGGTAGTTGTTTTTTGAAATGTGTTTTAGAAACACATTGACATTGACAATTACTGTAGTACTTAGACCTCAAAACTGCAAAAACAGTAAAAGAAAAAATAGTTAAAGAAATAACACAGGTGTACGTGTGCAAAGTAGACTTGCCTTCAGAGACTTCAGGCTTAGCTTTTTTATGTGATTTTCTGTCGAGTTCTTTGAGAACCAGCGCCTTTAGCAAGTCACTGCAGTAGGTGGCACAAAGCTGCGTCTCCCAGCAGGACTAGAGAGTCTGTGCAGCGTTTAATGTTGAGATCACACTTAATGGTTACACAAACAACTGGGCACATGTGGTTTTACTTGTACATTAATAAATTCATTATGGAAATATTTGTGGTGAATTAAATACTGCAATGTTCATGTATCTAATAATTATAAAAATCAAAAATGTAATAATGTGTATTAAGTAAAATCATTATTTAACAATAACATAAAAAATAGATATTAATTATATTGTTATTGGACTTAATTGACTGCTCTGTGCCACCTTCATCATTTTTATCATCTCCACTTTAACGGCCATTTTCTGGGATTAAACAGGTTAACCTTGAGCATGGGAAAAGTGCTCTATAAATAAAATGTATTGTTATTGTTATTATTAACTAGTTGCTCCCCAAGTCATCTACCTGAAATCCTGTAGTCCAGATCATCTTTTTGGATCCGATTCATTCTTTTTATATCATCTGACACCACCTCCAATTACTTCTTCTTTGGCCTCCCTCTTAGTGTCCATCTTGGTGCTCCTCTTTACTCAATACTCTATCTTCTGCTCCATATACCCAAACCACCTTAGTCTGTTTGTCCTCAGCACACCACCTACTGCTACCCTCACCACTTATTCTAAAAAAATATTTCCTACCCTGATTTCAATGTCCGTCTCGCCTACCTTAAAACCTTAAATGCACTGAAAGAACATTACTGTGTGAACTCAAAACCAACTTTGGAAGACTCACTAAGTGGTATAGTAAATGATTTTTACATTTGCGACTAATGCATTTATCCAAGGTGATTAACAACATCTGAGAGACAATTGACAACATGTTTTTCTAATTGGAGCACCATCGGCTGAAATAACAAGCTAATGGCTACAGAGTGTCAGCAGTAGCATCTGAACCCACAACCCACAGCCTTATCTGTCCAATAACTCCACTTCTGTTTTCCCTTCAAATACTCTTATTGCATGTCTCCAGGACATAAAGTCATAGGATGACTCACAATTTTCTTCAATTAAATAGCAATAAAACTGAGGTGCTCCTCATTGGTTCTAGATCTACACTCACTAAAGTTAACCATTCTTCCATTTTAATAAACAACACTATCACAAACATCTCTTCCCAGGTTAAGAGCCAGGGTGTCATTCTTGACTGTACTCTCTCTTTATCTTCCTATATAAATAACATTTCTCGGACTGCCTTCTTCCATCTCTGAAACATTTCTAGACTTCGTCCTGTTCTTACGCAACACAGTACTGAAGTATTGGTTAATGCCCGAGTCACCTCACATATAGATTATTATAATGCTATTCTATCTGGCATCCCACAAAATCTTATCGATTGCTTACAACTTCTTCAAAATTCTGCTGCCAGGATAATAATTTGCTGTTCTAAATCCACTGAACATATCACACCTGTTCTCTCTCAACTTCACTAGCTCCCTGTTAACTACAGAATACAATACAAAATATTGCTCTTAACATTTAAAGTCCCCCCTACCTCACTGATCTCCTACAGACTTACACTCCTCTCGTTCACTCAGATCCTCATCTGCAGCTCTACTTTCTGTACCGCACATCAAACTCTGTTCTATGGGAGCTCCAGCATCTCTCATTGTGCTCCTCAACTCGGGAATTCTCTTCCCTCTTCATATAAGTCAGCTCGACTCAATAACACATTTTAAAACTACCCTCAAAACGTATCTTTTCAAAATGGCATTCCAATTATGAATTTAACACTGTTACTGCCAGTTATCCTTGTTTGTTTGCTACTACCTCTGTACCTTATTGCTATTTGATTTTATTGTCCTATGTGTTTTTATCTTTATTACTATTGTTTAATTCATTGTAAGGTGACATTGAATGCTAGGAAAGGTGTTTATTAAATAAATTATTATTTAATTATTATTATTATATTATTAACCACAGGGTTTGAAACCCAAAGCCTTACCTGCTACACCACACTGCCTGACTAAATAGATGGGTGTGGAAATATTTGCTTTGGCCCTGTGAAAAGCACAAAGTCTGATGTGTACTGCTGTAAGTATACTGAACTCATTTTCAGCACAATTTATCCTAAAATGGCTGGATGTACAGTAAACAAACGTATTCTTCGGGACTCATCACAGTCGTGTCCTTAATTTTGTACTGTTCAGACTGCATTTGTGAAGTCCAGCTGGTTGTCAGCAGGAGGTGGCTCATACTAAAGGTGCTATGGTTATTTATTATAAATGCCAAATGCCACTTAAAACTAGAAGTTTTTGTAGTCTTGCCTTTGTATCTTTTTCTAATATAAAGGTCTGTTAATATTCCTGTCAAGCACAGGTATGCAAGTAAAGGTGAGTGCTGCCAAAACTGTAATTTAACAATAACAAAATCAATCAGATTTATAAGTCAAAAACGCAGCATTCGGTACCTTCAGTTCATTTCGCACTTTAATGACGTCTTGGTGCCAGTTGAAATCCCATTGCTGTTGAGTTGACCTTTGAATGCAGAGTTTTCATACTTTACGCCAGCAGTATTATTTTATTTCCAAATCAAGTGTTATTTTATGGTGAAAAATAAAATCCACTCTCCTTATGTAATTTACATTTTTGGAAAGTAGTACGACATTTCAGGTGTTTGCTGAAATGGTAATATCTTAAGGGTGGAGATGATGTGCTTTTAATGGTTTGATTTCTATAGGGAAAATTGAGGTATTTAAAGAAATAATAATTGAATAAAATAAATATTTTCCTCAAGACTGTTTTATTATGTTAAATAGACCATAGATATGTTAACTTAGACCACAGATACTATGTGTTTGGTGTT
Source organism: Polypterus bichir lapradei (assembly GCA_026402145.1). Lineage (NCBI taxonomy): Eukaryota > Metazoa > Chordata > Cladistia > Polypteriformes > Polypteridae > Polypterus > Polypterus bichir. The sequence continues at coordinate 53,582,247 of JANRMT010062808.1, forward strand.
ATAGTCTGGCAACTCATTACTCCACATTATGCTTTTCCTGTTGACTTAATAGATGCAGTATAGAGGATTGGTATGGCTAATTAAGACCAGTGTCAGTCTTTAATTTTGATAGGCAGTAACACTATGAGAATGATAAAATGACTGCTGGACTTTTAGCGAATCGAGTCCTTCCCCTTAGATAAGTAACTTATTATCCATTTGCAGCTACCCATCCATCCCTTTTTTTGTGAACTGGGGCCAATCAGCACTTGGCACAACCCTGAATGGGAGGCCAGATGATCACAGGACACACTCCCTCACACCACACCATTAACACCAGGCCAATTTACAGGCACCAGTTAACTTAACAGGCTACGACAGCACTCTCCTCTGCGATTGTTCATCATCTCAAAAAAGCCTTCCTTACAAATGTGTGTCAGCCAAACAGTTCAATACGTATTTCTTGTGTGTGATATTTGGACTAATGCTTCCTCTATTGCCTTAACACTTCATTTTTTCAGGTCTGCTATTTCTGAAATCTCCTTGACACTAAGCCTTGGAATTATAGTTAAATCCCACACAGTAGGAGCACACTCTCTGAATGCTAACAGAAGGAAAAGAACGGAAAGTCGTTAGATCTGATAAGCAGCATTAAGTTGTCTCCTAGGAAACAATGTAGAAAGCTGATTGTTTCTCTGTGATCCCTTGAATATTTCTGACAGAAATCCAGCATCGAATCTTGATATAAATATAATTTCCATAAATATTTCTTAAAAGCCATGTCTAAAAAATAATGAACTAAGTTATCATGGCGCGTAGGGCAGATATGCAAATGACAAACAAATGTAATAACAAATATACACTACCAAAGCAAAAATATAGTGTCAAAATTCAAGAAAAAAGAATGTGATTTGCATGCTAAACTTTATGAAGCATAATGTAAAATATTTTTGGTTATGCTTTAAATAATGGAGATTACAAAGGAAGTAAAAAAGATAAATACAGAGGTAATAGAATGTATAAAAAAATGCAGTGGAAGCTTGTCTACAGAGACACCCCTTCAAAATCATAAAAACTATCTCCAATTATATGTTTATTATGGGAAACACATTGGATTATGAGTTTTAAGAAAAGTTAGCATTAATTTTGCTATTTTAATTGCAGAACAGTTCTCTGATTATATGAGTCAGCTGTTCCAATACTAAAGAAACAGAAGATAAAGTATGATTTGCATTAGTGTAAAGATTTAGGTTAGGGAGTTATTATTATTATTTTTTGTTCAAAGGAATTGTTAGGGTTCCTGAAATTATTAAAATTAGGCCATCTAACACTAATGTGTTTGGGAAGAGGGACTGTTGAATGTAAGGCTTTGGAGAACAAGAAGTAAAAAGTACTGAGAGGACAAATGCTTATATACTGTAACTACTGTAGAATAATTTAGTAACAAATTATTGTCAGCTATTATTTAGGCAATGATTTATGTTATAATCTAGGTAAAGGAAGACTTCTGTTTTAACCTGCTGCGGCCTGAAGCTTGCTGGCGAGTCATGCTGTAGATTTCTCTTCTTCAGTAATAAAGATTCTGACTTTGTCTCTGTACAATTCACCACTGCATGGTGAAGCTTAGTAAAGTTAAAAGCACTTAAACCCACTTCAAGGGCAACGTCAACATTTGGCAGAGTGGGCAGGATAGTGGAAATCCACGAGCAAGGATACTCTGATTCCGGCGAGTATTTTCATATTACCACTCAATATAGTTAGAATGAGGCTGATTCTGCTATGAAGAAATAAATATAGGGATGAAGAAGCGCTTATGTCAAGTGTAATACACACTTATCAAGTGTGTAACACTCCAGAGGATGTTGCTAGGGGGGAGAATTAATAGCTACCTTCATAACTTCATATGATAACTTCAACAAATCCATTTTTATTGTTATCTCTGAAATTTTTTACATTATGTTTTAAAATTACCATATTGTCATTTTCTTCTTTATGAGTTCTGCCATTTTGTAGCTCTGTTCACAAGGCTCAATGCTCTGTTGCTTGGGGTGTGGTTGCCAGAAACACATATGTGATGCCTTGTGAGCTAGTGCTTGATGTCCAAGATTGTGGATAACTTCTATTTGTGCTTTGGCTTTGGTGAAAGTTCTTTTTCCTTCCTTGTTTAGACCTTCGCTTCTTATTTTCAGTTCACGTTTACCTTCATATCCCCTTTATCTGCCCTATTAGTCTACTATTTTCTCTATCTTTTGGAAGAACACAAAGATACTCAAGAGGGGGTACTGACACCCTGCAGAAATGTAATTGATATGCTGTTGACGACATTGTGTCTAACAGTTTATAGAGAGGCATTAAAATGCTGTATTGCACTGCATATAGCAAATAGTAACCTAGTCACAATGACTAGTGGTCCACAAATATGCACTGATCAATGGTGTGTTATTTGGCTGGGACACCTGGGAAGCAGGCACTGCACTCTGAAATTTTATAATAGTACAGTCCATCCATATTAAGAGTTTTTTTATATGTGGCATGCAAGACCACAATACTACAATACTGTGTTAACACATACTGTAGACATTGTGACAGACTCCTCTCTATAGGAGGTTTTAACAGAATGTGTACTAATATTAAGCTCAGCTGGGTTGTATCATTTAGAAAATATAAATCCAAGAGCCATTATTGGGATCTGGAGTACTGAAGATTCACACAAATCATTCACCTGTTAAGATCTTAACAGAGGGAAAATTGTAGGATGCGAGTCCAGTCTGTAATGCTTACTAGTAGGGAATCATTTCTGAATGATTTTAAGAGAGATAAAAATTCTAATCCTCTTTGAAATGCTCTGCATATAATTGGATGACTGCAGTGATAATGTAGGATACTAGTGTTGAAAATATAGCAACTTCACTGCCAGAAGTAAGAACAGTTTTTTGTAGATAGATCACTTTATTATAAGAGAAGAGCTCACCAGGGATAGGCAGCAGTAGAAATTTCCTCTAAAAAATAATATTGCCAGCTCCTTTTTGAAGGGGGTGTGCATAAATTGTACAACTCACTGCATTGTGTGAAGCACCACGATAGTACAGGGTGGTCCAGATCTAATTATGCAGATCCAGATCGTCTAGATGACTTTGATTTATGCAGGGAGGATTCCAGTTCGGCGCGAAGATGATTCTTCTCGATGGTCCGGGATTTTTTGGGTGATTTTCTATGTAATAAACTTAATAAGTTATAGCGTAATGAAAATTGCATAATTAGATCTGGACCACCCTATACAAAGACGATTACATGTCTTTATGTGGTAGAAGGGACTTTGAAACAGCACATCAGGAGCCACTGAGAAAAAACAGACCATAGTTGTTAATCAGTCAGGGCGTATGGCTGTAGTTAAAGTAAAGACACATCAAAAAAAAAGAATCAATTGAGGTGTTGGGCAATTGAGCAGCCAGTCATGTAACCAAGCAGGCTGTCAAAAACAGAATGAAAGAGTTACAGTGCCATCGCACACTCACACAGTGCTTGACATTTCTGCTGCAGCTGGAAAGTCACCGGAAATGTATGTGTATGAGAGACAGGTGGAATTAAAAGATGAGAAAATAACCCTTGAAGCATATGCAGATTACCTACATTGATCCTCTTCTACATGATAGAGGCTTTAACCTTTATTTGGCTATAGATGACACATTTTGAAGCTCATGCCGGAACAATAATAAAATCATTGAGAGATCCTTTAAAAATCAATTCATATCAAGAAGCACACTTCACAATTAAAATGTTCAAGATTGCATTCTAGATATTGGTAATTAACCCGAATTTCCCTATTTCCAGCCAACCACAGACCACAAAGAATGGTGGAAAGAATTTGAAGAAAGTAAATGCATTGTGATTGAACAGAAATGGGCTAAACCGCTTCCTCAAATCTTTAGGTATATAAGGAGTATAGTGACTGGGTTATGCACTTATAAAGAATGGCAGCTTCTAAATCACAAACCACAGAGTGGTTTTGAAGATATCGTACTGGCACACTAATTAAGGCAGCTCAGGTAAAGAAAAGAACTGTGTAAAAACTGCATATGTTAAGCAAAGAAAAACAGAATCAAGAAGCAAACAAACTCGACTTCAACAAAAATTGATTATAAGAACTGTCCCTGAAAAGAGAGGACCTAAGCTGAGATGGACAAGTCCATACCTAGTCCTTATCACTGCTGAATAGATTTGGCTGTTAACATGGGCAATAGAGTAAAACAGGTGAAGCAGGGTTTTCCTTCACAATTTCCATGTATTTTGCTGCATTCATTTTACCCTCACAAGCCTTTTAAGGCCTGCTGTGAAGAGACATCCTCACAGCATGATGCTGCCACCACCATGCTTCAAAGTGGGGATAGTCTGTTTTTAGTTATATGCAGTGTTTGGCTTATGACAAAACATGGCATTTAGTTTGAAGGCCAAAAAGCTGAATTTTGATCTCATCAACCATAGAACCTTCTTCCTGCTGACTTCAGAGTCTCCCATGTGTCCTCTGGCAAGCTTTATCCGAGATGCCATTTAGTTTTTTATGTGGCTGTCTCTTTTCCTATCTGCCATAAAGCTGGTAAACAGTTGTTGTATGTACAGTCTCTAGCTTGTAAATTGCTTCCGAGTTGTCCTAGGTCTCTTGGTAACCTTCTCTATAGTCTTCTTCTTGAATAATCACTCGGTTTTTGTGGACGGCCTGCTCTTGGCAGATTTACAGCTATGTCATACTCTTTCTATTTCTTAATGGCCGATTTAACTAGACTCAAAGGGAATTTCAGTAACTTGGATATTTTCTTGTATTTCACATGTACTTTTCAATCACTGTTTCATGGGGTAGCCTGGAGTGTGGTGTTGTTTGATTGGCCACAATACTGACGTACCACAAACTGTGTCCTGGGTCCTCCCTATGTGAAGTTTGCATGCTCTCTCCATGTCTATGTGGGTTTCCTCCAGGTGCACCAGTTTCCTCCCACTGTCCAAAGACTTGCAGGATTAGTGAACTGCTGGCACTAAATTGGCCCTAGTGTGTGTGTGTGTGTGTGTTCACCCAGCGATGGACTGGTGTTGTTCCTGCCTTGCGTCCTGTGCTAGCTGGGATAGACTTCAGCTCTCAAACCTGACCCTGACAACATCCAATGACTAAATACTTTTTATCGACATGTTCTTTACCATGAAATGATGGTGCTCAACATGCTTGCATCCCACTTCAGAAAACTGCATCAGAATCAATTATTGAATTATGATTGATCCCAGTCACTGACTACAAACAGGAGGTGCGGCTTGCTGCCATAACTCATGGGGGGATCTAAACTAAGCAACTCATTTTTTAATACAAAATATTACTTATTCACATATAATATGTTATCTCTTATATGCTGTTTACCTATGAAGGAACGATCATTAAATAGAACAAAGAACTAACCTGATATCACAGCAGCTCATACTACATGGCTTCCATTTAAGTTTAAAATTGTTTATTCAAGATGTCCACACATTCTAAAGGAGACCCTACAAAGACCTAAAGCAGCTAGAGGCATGGAACTTTCAATTTTATTACTGGGAGGCAAATATACAAACTATAAAGACCTGGACATTGACATAAACTGATGAATCTACAATAGAAATATATTTTTGCTGTAATTCTTTATGTGCCTGGCTTTTTTTTAAAATACTAATTGTCATCAACATATCAATTATCCAATTGTCCATCAATCATTCAGAATATGGAACCAGTACAAGATGCACTTCAAGGCAGACAAGCTTTTATCTGTTGCTCCTCTAATAATAATCACCTTTTTCAACCCTCTCAAACCAACACAGTATTTTATCTTTGGAAATCGTCCAGGATTAAAAAACTTAGAGAACTGTATATAGATAAGGTTTTTATTGTCTAATTGGAGAATTAAGTTTCAAATTTAACTTCTCATCAACTCAATTTTTCCACTACTTTCAAATCAGAAATTTTGCTAAAAGAAACCTATCCAAATTTCCACCCCTCCCACCCATTTCTCTTCCAGAACAAAATACTGATCAGTCTGGAAGACTCAGAATGCATGTCAACAATATATAAAAATATCTCAAAATCTTTCTTTTAAAGATCCTTAGGTAAGGTGGGAAAAGAATCTTTCATTTAATATCTCAGAAAAGGAGTGGAAAGCAGCCATGCATAGAATACCCTCTAGCTCTATACGCACAAAGCATTCAGTCATTCAGCTCAAAATCTTTCATCAGTCACATTTATCTAATTTAAAATATTAAATATATAAATATATTTCCAGGGCAAGATCCAATCCTTGAACGTTGCAATCAAGTTCCAGCCTCATTGGGCCATATGTTTTGGGTGTGCACCAAATTAACATAATTTTGGACCAAAATCTTTAAATGCCTTTCAGACAGCCTTAGAGTCACAATCCCTCCTAATCCACTAAAAGCTGTGTTTGGTGTACTCCTAGATGGGCTTAAAGTGGAGAAGGACAAATTGACTGTAATTGGTTTTACCTCACTAATAGCATGTAGACTTATCTTGGTTAATTGGAAGAATCTCAAACCACCTTTTATAAGTCAGTGGATAACTGATGTTCTATACTATTTGAAATTGGAAAAAAAAAAAAAATTCTCGTTAAGATGATCTGTTTAAAATTTTTTTTTTTTAAATATTGCAAGATTTAATTATAAAAATTTTAGAACAAACTTTTATATTGAGGGAAAAAAGACATTTTCTCTTTGTTTTTCTATTATAACTATTTTTGCCCATGCTGTTGCTTCTCCACTCTTTCTCTCAGGTGGGGGTGGAATTCTGTTTTGTTAGGTTTTGTCTATGTTTGTTCCTGCTTTCTTTTTTAAATTTCTGATTTTCTTTATCTTTTTTTTTTTAAGTTTGACTATGAAATCATTTGTTGTTCAACTTGATTGTACACAGTGTTATTTTCTTCAAATAAAACAAAATAGTTTAGAATTGTTTACAGGTCATCTTTTTAACAACTTACAAAATCACTAAACATTACAATTGTTGAAAATTTTTTTTTCCTACAACTGACACACAGACAAGTTAAGTTATTTCATTAGAGCTACAGAGAATTTTGGTATGGCCTTTAATAAAGAATTGTCTCAAGGGTATGCTGCAGATTCTACTAAGAAGTACTGTGAATTTTGGAACTCATTTCAGTGTTCATTATGACAATAATGCCTGGATGGGGTTTAAGTCTACAGCCTGAATGCGAGACTTAAATTATGGCAAAGGCTTTATTATCAGGATGGTAGAACAGCTAGAGAATCAGACAAAGCAGGATAGGAGTAATTCAGTAAAACTGCATGTAGAGCCTGAGCACTGCAATTTAGAGCAAGTCATCTTACCTGAGAGTCATGACAGCCCTTTGTATAACGAGGTCCAGACTGGCTGCAACTCTTGGTTGGTTATGCAAAGCAATCTAAAATGTGGCTTTATTATTTGCTTTAAAATACCTTGCTTTAAGTGAAATTCACAAATTCATACAATACAACCATAAAAACAAATTATCAAAATTAATTGAAATCATTACAAAAATCTAAGCTAGACAGTAAATTAAAATCAGGAATGAAAACTAAAATGACAGTGAATTTTAAAATCAGAGATGTGAGTTTGAAAGAGTACTTAAAACTAAAACAAAAAGGATCATACAACTCCTTATGACTCAGTCAGATTAGTCTGTGACTCACACAGGCAAATCAAACTCTTAAGTCATAGGGGTAGGCTTGTGTGTATGGAAGAACTGACAGCCAATGAGTGCTCACCTGAAAGTACAGCGCATGGAATGTGGGCCAGAGGAAAGAAAAAACGTGGGTGCTGTGGTACCATGAAGATGTTTATCTTTGTCATACCATGACAGGAATTGAAAAATTAAAAAAAAAAAAAAAAAAAAGGGCAGAGATGGTGGCTGAATTTGCTGTATTTTTATAGCCTTTAAACAGGCACTGGTGCCGTCGTGCAGCACATAGCTTGTAATATTTTGAAAATGTGAAACTGTACTAAATAATCTGTACAAAGTCATATAATTTGTCATTCTGTGTCATACCAAGTCATGTTGCTAAGGTGAGGAGATCCAGCAACTGAAGGTAATAAGTTTGACATCCCTTTCGGCTTCAAATCGATGTAATGCTGGATTAACATGCATGTCTCTGCAAATGTGTGAAGATAACAAGAATACACAATGACAATCCCACATAGACATGGGCAGAATATGCAAACTCCACAAGGGCAAAGACCAATTTGCCAAGTCCTTGAGACAGTAGTTCTTACACAGTGTGACCCTTGTCTTGAAACACAATTTTTATTCATACTCCTTCTGTAACATTCCTTTCAATCACAGTTTGTATCTTCATTTCTGGTCGTCACAGCTCAAGTCAACTGTACTTTGAGCATGGAAAAGGTGCTATATAAATGAAATGTATTATTATTATTATTAAACTTGGTCTGAATCCTAACTCACTGCCAGTGTGGAATTTTCACTTACATCTGAAAAACACGAAGGTTAGATTGACACCTTATTCAAGGTTCAACTAGAGTGACTGAGTAGTGCTGTATTTTTGAAAAAAATGCAATCAAAACATTGGAAAAAAACAACTAAATTAATTTTATTAATGTTTCAGATTATTTAGCATATATATTAGTGACTTCAGAAAATCCCTTTTCCATCTTTTTACAGTGTCATTTTGTAATGAGAAGACTAATGCATATTTTTCCTCTTATTTATTTAGTGTTGTCATTTGTAGCACTACACTGTGAACTGTTTATGTAAGTCCTTCCCTGCAATATGGTACAACCTTTCTTTGTTTTGTAAAGTACAGTACTCAATGTCACACTTTTATTTTTTTTTTGCCAAAGCACACAAAGCAGAAATTATGAGCTATTTGTTCTATTTGTTTAAACCTGTATGACACAGAAATTATTCAATTTATAACAATGCCAGGCTCATCCATAACCAGACGCATTAAAATGTTTGGTCACTCAGATACTCTGCTTTAAAACACATTGTGTAGTATGATGAAAAGCTTTATGCTATTAATCTAGTTGTAGTAACAAGTTAAAGTAGAACATATTTTAATTAAAGCAAACATTTTTTATAATGTATCTAGAGAACACTATACTTAAACATTTTCAATTCATCAAAAATTAAATGGAATAAATACATACATACTCTATAATATATCCCAGAATAACACACTGCAGAAGAACAATTGTGCTAACACATTACCATTGTATGTTTTTATTTTTGTTACCATGTTATCTTTTTTTTTTTTAAAACAATGTCTGCTGTTTCTTGAAAAGCAGCCATGCTAAGATGCTGCATGTATATATCCAGTGATCTTCTTGTTAATTTATGTTCAACAGATATATTAATGAAAACTGTGAGTTTTACACACATGACCAAAATGGAAAAATAATACTGACAAAGTCATATAAGACAGATCATTAAATATCTTCTCCATCACATTTTTACAAAGACAAATAATTTAATTATAACATTATACTCAATGTGTAATTCTGGCTTTAAGTCATCAGATTGTATATGTTTAACATCAAAGTGTGCTTCACTGTAAAGCAATATCCTAAATTCAGTTGATTACAATACTGAGATAGCAGTTAATTATGAAAGTGAAAAATAATAAGTTACTGTACTTCCATCCATCAAAGCGAGACTGTTCAAACACATACAGTAGTAACCCCTTGTTGGCCGTAATGCCGTAGACAACAAAACGCAGCTGTTTAACCAAACTGATACTTTCCTTGACATGACTGTTTCTCACGGTGCAAATATTTCTGTGTGTACATACTATATGTTTATATTCTTTATATAAAACTGCTATTATGTCCTATAATTCTGAATGCAATGTTCTTATCCAATATTGAAAATAATAATCTGCACTATCTGTAGAACTATGGCATGCTCAAAGAGCAATATAAGCTAAATATGCCCTTGAAATTTGCAGAATTACTATACAATTGCTAAACAATATACATTAATGAATGTCAGCATAATTCCTCTGTCAGTATTTCAAACGGATGCAATGATATTACTGCCAAACATCTCAATCTCAGTTTCCTCCACTGTACTTAACAGGCTAAAGTGCACTGTCTGTCCGCAAACTAGTGATCTGTATATGTGAAATCTGCAACACCGGAAGTAGTAACTGGAAGGCATCCTGTATATATGTGATGCTGTTTGAGCCCTGCAGAATAAAAGAAAAAATGCATTGTTTAGAATATATAAAGGATCAATAACATTCCATTTGAAGAGCCATCAATTAATTGAAATAGTATTACATCATGTAGGCTCAAACTCACACACACTAGTTATAGCTTACTTAGTTAAGATCAACTCAGCCTTAAGGTTCAAAGATGATTTTGGCTTCATGGGATAATTTTGAATACTTTTAGGTGCATCCATGCCACTTTTAAAAAGATTCTGAACTAGCACCCTTCAAATTATATTCATAGTATTAACTAAATGCAGTTAAATTATGTTTGCTTTATTGAGTAAAAAAGAATATAGAAAATACCTTTGGCATTAGAAAAGTGGTATTTATATACAGTATTTGAAATTTGATTCAATTATAAGCCACAAGAGAGTACAATTCAGTTTAGAAGAAATCTTATCCAAACATTTCCAAATTTGCTTATTCTGATAAAAATTGCATTCTCATATACATATGCCTCCTCACTCAGTCTTACAGAGCCAAACATACCTTTAACAGTGCTAAAAGTGCTAAGTATTTACTCCTGCCTATCCTCTCCAAGAAACTGTTAGATCTTTCAGTTTTAATGAAGTGATGAAATGGACACCCATTATGGCTCAATTTATAACCTGTTTTAATACTTTTATTTTGCATTATTTGCATTATTTTATTACAACTTGCAGTACCATTAGGAACTCAAAAATAGAATGACTATAGAAATGTAGCTTTGTTAACCTATTATGTATGGAGGGTGACATAGTTTTAGTGTTGTTGCCTCACAGTAAGGAGACCAGGGTTCGTGTCCCAGGTCCTCTCTGTGTGGAGTTTGCGTGTTCTCCCTTTGTCTGCATGGTTTTCCTCCCACAGTCAGAAGACATGCAAGTTAAATGGATTGGTGATACTAAATTGGCACTAATGTGTTGTTGGGGTGTATGTGCTTTTTGTTCAGGGTTTGTTCCAGCCTTACACCCTGTGTTTGCTGGGATTGGCTCCAGTACACCCTGCAACCCTATTCAGGACTAAGTGGGTTAGAAAATGACTGACCTACTATTATGTAAGGACATGTGTATATAAAAATATAGGAATTTATTGGAGAGTCTTTTATCTTGCAATCACTGTTTCAAACCTAAAAGGCTGTGCAATGATTAAAGTGCTGTTAACCAATTGATGTCATTCATTAGAAGGCAGAAAAATTCCACGATTTATCACTAATCACCCGTAGCGTAGGTGGCAATTAGTATTAAAGGAATACTCCACCAAAAAATAATATATTTTTAATTGTTCCTTTCATTATGTTATTTGTAGTGATAGCTGAGAAAAAAAATGTCAGGTTTGTGTGGATAATGAAAATCACACAGTTATGATACAAGTGGCTTCTTAGGGGGCCCCACAGGAGGCCAATACCGAGCAACAGCGAATAATATTAAAATGGCCATGAAAAAAATATCAAGTTGCTTGTTATGCATGTATTTTTAGGTAAAATACTGTTAAATATATACTTTTGGAAGATCAGAGTGGTTATCATATGAAGCCTTTTCAAAAGGGATCAGACTTTCAAATTTAATAGAAGATTATTGACCAAGAAATGAAAGGGAGCCAGATATGTTCTCACTTTCTTCAGAACACAGTAAATAAGATGACATAATATACCTCATATTTTTTTTCATATAAAGAAACTCACATAATGAGCTAAATGACTAATTTTCAGTCACAACATAATCCTTAATAAAAAGATGTACTTCTTGAAATTCTAACTTTACTTCTATCTGTCATTGAGGCATATGATATCAAATAATAATAGTATTGGTAGAAGTTGCATCGTTGCATATAGAAAGTATAATTCGATTCTTATTTGAATGTTTAACCAACATGCAATATAATAACATTTATAATTACTGTAAATTATAGCTAGAAGAAATATTTAATTTCTGTGTGTTGGGTAAGACATGAAATTTTTGCAAAGAAACTTTATAAAGAAAGTAAGCTTTATTACTGTACAGTATTTGTTTTTGATAATAACAGTTACTGAGGCTTAATTTAACTCTTCCACAATGTCAAAATCTACAAACATATTTCATTATTCTGGTACGAAACAAATTTTCCACTTCAAATACATCCCATTACAATATTGGTTGTTATAAGCATAATCAGATAGGTTTTTCTATAGAAACTTATTTGAGTTGGATTCAAACAAGGGATGGGGCCATGAGTAACAAGTCTAATTGTAGTGTCTGCTTTCTCTGCAGTGAAGGAATGTCCTTAGAAGACTAATCGTTATGTACGCCTCATAACTGGGCCCTGACCATTCTGTCACCAACACAATGAACAATGGAGGCAGGCTAATATCAGACTTAATGCCTGAAACGGAAAGACAAGAAATAGAGAAAAGTATGGAATGGACCGTCTCTTTTCAGTGGATCTGCCTTTTTTCAACAGGAGCACTTTGTGTGAGCCAGTTAGTAAGGTACATCTCATTGTGTTACTCAATAATCAAACGTATTCACAATTTATGGGGAAACTGGCATTTCCATATATCTTTGACTGCCAAAATTATTTTCAGAAGAATAGTACAGAAACCTTTGAACGTATATCCACATTCCAACACTCAAACTGATCACATTTACAACCTGTTTTTCAACTGTGGAAAAAAGCTGTGTAGCTTATATCGGTATAGTATCAGTTTTGAAAATTAGTTATGTGATTCACAAAAAACAGAATTAGAGTAATGTGTAACTGCAGTCAAGTGACCCAACTTCAGTCTGATTGGTGCCAGCTGGAGATAAACAATGTAGCTTTTCTGTAAGGAACTTGGGGGTACTAAGTTGAAACAGGTTTTGTTTACATTTTCTTTTTTCTTAAAGTCCTTGGAACTAGGTATGAAATTTATGAGCACAGTTAGGAAGTGGATCTGAGAAAAATATTTTGCAAACCCAGTCATAAGATGGTTTCTGCTTAGCTTCAAATACTTATATAGCATCATTAAGAAAAGCTTTGATGGCTAATATGGTTATACCCAAATGTCTCTTTTATTTTATGCTTATTTTAATATTATTTGCTCTCTTAGCTGAAGTCCCAAGCATGTACATTAATGACAAGGTGGTGTGAATCAGCTATACCTGGAACAGCTGCAGTAATATATTTGCACAGATGTTTTTGGGAGTACTGTATATGTTATAGCAGCACTGCATGACAAGAATGGTAAGTATATACTAACCTCCAGCATGACTCCATTAATCCATGGATTTAATACCTCTGCCTTCTCTTTGCTCTGGAAAATAAAACACACTAAAATCAAAACAAGTTCATGAATGAATTTCCTGCAACTACTGTATCTGGCACAAAGAAAGCACAAACAGCACAGAAGAATTGCTATCAAATACAAGTCTTCGTATGTATTGTACAGTTGTTTCCTTAAAGGTTTAGGTATTTTTTGCGTTTGGGGCTGAAAAACAGAGGGTATGCAATTAACACCTTAAAAAATCTCTTTACATAATACGCATATTATGAACATTTCCTCAAATTATTAAAATAAAAATGATGATAAAACATACCACACAATGAAAACAAGTTCTGTTTAACACAATAACGTGAAATGTTAAATGGTGTGGACATGTATATTGAAGCAGTTATAAATATATGCAGGAAGAAGAAGGAGGAAAAAATTGTGAATTCCAAGTTAAGGATACAGGGTAGGAATGTCTTCTGTTGTTTATGTAAGAGCTGCTCCGAAATCCCCCTTAAACATTTGAACATAACAAGCTTACAAATCAAAAGCATGCTATAATGTTATTCTACATTTTGTCTGACAATGCAATTTACAATACTGAATTGAAACAGATACCTTGGTACTTAAAAAGACAGTGACACTTGCCACCCATGATTGTGTAAAACTTTCTAGAGTTATTATTTTCAACTTTAAAATGAACGGCTAATAGATAATGCATTTACAAATGCATAAAATCTCTACTTTTCTATATAAAGAATGCTTCCCTATGTGTTTTATTGAGTCAAAAAGTCATTAACACACCTTTCTACCACAAAATTATTATAGATAGAACCTTATTTGTCACCAAGAGGAAATTTGGCTTTTTACATAAGCTCTTTAAATAAATAAATAGGTAGATAAGTAAGTAAATAAAAAAAAATATTCACACATACTTTGGTCTGAACACACATCAGATGACTATTAAGAAGAAAGAAAAGATCTGACTTGGCTGAGACAGCCATAGTGAAACATTACACAGATATATTGGTGTTGGTATAATTATTATTTTGAGAATTCATAAAAATGTAATTCTGCTATGTACCTGCTTGAGTAATATGAATGTTTTCCTTCTTTAATAATAACAGAAGCTTATACTGAGTTATTTTTTTAAACTTTATCTTTCCATCAATGAATTACATTCTTATCATGCTATAGACTAGTCAGTCAGTTACTTTCTAACCAGCTTAGCCCTGAACAGGGTGGCGGGGGTCTACTGGAGCCTATCCCAGCTAGCATAGGGCGCAAGGCAGGAACAAATCATGAACAGGATGCCAGTCCATCGCAGGGGGAACACACATACACACACATCCCAACCACATACTATGGCCAATTACGTAACCAAGCTTTGGCATGTGAGATATTTTACATTGATTCAAATGTATTGTCTGTCAGTTTTTTTTTTGCTTGCTGATGTGACTTGCACATGTAGAGTATCTCTCAGCTTGAACTCCATGGTTATTTAAGACAGTTTCTAAATTTCATCTCCTGGTATTGTGGTTTTCCAATAGCAAACTGTAATATATTGTAAATAAAAACATCTTCTCAGACATCTTTTATTAAGGAAAATAATGAATGTTAATTACCAAAAAAAACTGACAGCAGCAAAAAATGAACAATGATAATAAAGACTGCTGTAACTGTATTAAGCACTTAATGTTTTCATCTATGAACTATACATTTGTTAAGTGCATGCCATACAACTTAAAGGCACATAAATTTGATCTCACCAAGAATAACTGAATAGATTAATCATCATTTAAATATGTATACATTTTTGAGGCATGCTGTATGTTCGACATGAAAAAAGACTGAATTTTTTGCAGTAATCAAAAGTGTACAATGAATAGGAAGAAACACATTCGAAAAGACACTCCATTCTACACTTTGTAATATGCTTTTCCTTATCACAGCACTAATACAATTTATTGAAAATGTCTCTGTTATGTTTTATGTGGGGTTTAAGTGCCAAGCATTCTTAAAATTACAATGCATATATTTTTCAGCTTACTGAACTACTTATACTAAGATCATTGTTATGCAGAGAGTGTATATTAATCATTCATGTCAAAATGTACTAGTAGTATTTGGTGTTAACTGATTGCCTAAAATTCCTTAATTGAAATATCCTAAAGGACCAATAAAGCATTCCATCATTAGAAAAGAAAAATAATACACATACAACAATTTGGACAAAAATAACACCCTTACATTAACTGTAATAGGGCTAATGGCTTTATCAATAGCTACATATTTGCCATATGTTGATGGAAAAATTATTTGATGAATCAGATACTGTTAATTTTTTAAACCAAAAGCAGAATAAATAATAATAAAAAATAATAATAAAATAATAAAGTCAATGTGTTTATACAATAAAACATAGGTCACTTGCACAGTTATAGAAAAGCTGTATTCCTGGGGCAAATAGAATTTTTTTCTAAATATTTAATTCTCCTTACCCCAGATGAAGTCAAAGCATCTATAAACTTCTTTCTGAGGGATGAAACTTCTTTGCACATAGCTTCTGTCAACCTGTTAAAAACAAAACTCTTAGCGTCTTCAATGTAAGTAAAGAATTTTTTTAGATTTTGTCTCAAAAGACTTATTTACAATAATTTCATATCTCATATTAAAGGTCCAGCTCACACTTTCAGACTTGAACTGAGTCGTACACATTTATACACCCACAGAGAAGTAGTTTGCAATGAACACATTTCATTTAAGTAAATGATTCTGAATTCTGAATATGTTGTATCCACCCATTATAAAAATAAATTACTCAAAGAAATAATGGTGTATGATTAGGACTGTAACTAATAACTACTTAATTAATAGTTGTGGTATCAATTAAATAGTTGTCTTTTTTAATAAGTATATTTTGAGACATATATTCTGACCCTCAAACTTATTTTTATCTGAATTTTTGGCGTAAGTACCATACCATACCATCATTTTTATTTGTTGAGTGCTTAAAAACACAGCATTACAACTGACCGAAGCGCTGTACAGTTAAAAAGAAGCAACAGATCAGAGGACCCAATAAACTAGAGAAATAGGAAGAAGCAAGTGGAAATGAGACAGGTTAAGAATTAAAAGCCAATGTGAAGAAGTGTGTTTTTAGGCGTAATTTAAATGTGGCGACTGAGGCGGCTTGCCTAACCACTAAAGGTAGGGAGTTCCAGAGCCTGGGTGCACAGACGGAAAAAGCCCTTTCACCACGAGCTTTAAAACGTGCCTTGGGAACGGTTAGGAGCAACTGATCTGCGGATCTAAGAACACGAAGAGGATTGTGACGATGGAGCAAGACACTCAAATAGGCGGGGGCTAGACCGTTTAGTGCCTTATAGGTTAAGAGGAGTATCTTAAAATCAATTCTGAATCTAACCGGCAGCCAGTGTAGGGTTTTTAAAATCGGTGTAATATGTTGGCTTCTGCTGCTTCCAGTTAGAAGCCTTGCAGCCGCATTTTGAGCCAGTTGGAGTCTAGAAAGAGTGGCTTTACTGATACCATATAGGCAGGAATTAGAGTAGTCGAGCCGGGACGTAATGAATGCATGGATTACTGATTCCAGGAGGTGGTTAGACAGAAAAGGCTTAAGTTTGGTGATTCGCCTAAGATGGAAAAAGCAGGATTTTACTGTGCTATTGACTTGAGCATCCATTTTCAGGACCGTATCCATTTTGATTACAAGATTGGAGACAGACGAAGTTACTGGAATGGGAAGAGAGTCGAGGCCAAGGGGTGGGGTCTGTTTGCAGTCAGGACTAAAAACAATGACCTCGGTTTTTGAATCGTTCAGGTGAAGAAAGTTTACAGCCAGCCAGTCCTTAATGTCAGATAGGCAGTCGAGGAGAGGTTTGGTGGAGTCAGTTGGCTTGAGGGAAAAATAAATTTGGCAGTCGTCAGCATATAGGTGATATGAAATTGCATGTTTTCTAAAAATTGCACCTAAAGGCAGGATATAGATTGAAAAAAGTAGTGGCCCTAAAATGGAACACTGGGGGACCCCACATGGGAGTGGGACTGATTCAGATGAAAAATCGTCTAGCATGACTCTAAGAGTCCTGTTGCAGAAATATGACCTGAACCAGTCGAGGGCTAAGCCAGATACACCAGCCCAGGATTCGAGTCAGGAGATCATGATGTCGTGATCGATTGTGTCGAAGGCAGCAGATAAGTCAAGAAGAACCATAATCACGTGGAGTCCTGAGTCCAATGCCAAAAGGACGTCATTTAGGACACGTAAATGCGCGGTTTCTGTGCTGTATTGGGGCCTAAAGCCTGACTGAAAAAGGTCCATTACCTGATGGTCCTGTAGGTGATGAGTTAATTGCTCATAAACTACTTTTTCGAGTATTTTTGACAAGAAAGGTAGTTTGGAGATTAGACGAAGATTAGAGAGAACGGCAGGGTCAAGATCAGGTTTTTTCACGATTGGATGTACAACTGCGTGTTTGAAAGCATGAGGAACTATAGCCGAGGATAGACTACTAGTTATGATCTTTAGAACATCGTATTGAATCGCAGGAAACATATCTTTCAGCAGTCTGGACGGCACCACATCGTCCGGAGAGCCCGAAGGCTTCATTGAGGCGACAATTTTTTCCAGATGGGGAAGCGAAATGAGTTCAAAGCTGGTGAGGGAGCCATGTGCAGGAGCGGCTAAATCAACAGAGCCAGAAGAAGAAATGGAGATCTGGGACCTAATGTTGGTGACCTTATCCAAAAAAAATGTGAGGATCTGATTACAAAGAGCAGTGGAGGCAGAAGAGAAAACAGTTGCAGCTGGAGAGAGGACAGCATTTAGTGTTTTGTATAAGACACGTTGATTGCCACAGTTTTTTGAGATGATGTCAGCGAAAAAACGGTTCCTTGCACCTCTGACTGCTCTCTGGTATTGGGACCACGCGTCTCTCATGCAGTCGAAGGTAACAGTGAGACCATCTTTCCTCCATTTACGTTCTAGCCGCCTACAGTTTTGCCTGATGGAGCGAGTTTGTTCGTTTAGCCATGGGTCATGCTTGACTTTGGATTGTCTCCGTTTGAGTGGGGCTACAACATCCATCACAGAACAGCAGGAAGTGTAGAAGGTTTGCAATAAAACATCAACATCCGTGGATTCACATGATGTGGAGATTGGTGAAAAGGCAACTGCAAAATCTTCAGCAGCAGAGGGGGGAATGGCACGGGGGGGACGGGTAGTGGTGGATTTACCATGCTCAACAGAGACCAAATCCAAATTAAACAGAACAGGCGAGTGATCAGAAAAGCTGGGAGGCAGAATGTCCAAGTCACTGATTCTGAGACCGCGAGAAAGAACCAGGTCCAGTGTGTGAACCTGTCCATGTGTTGGTCCGTTCACTAGTTGAGAGAGACCAAAGGAGTCAATAATGTCCAGAAAGTCATTTGCTAGAGGTTTAACGGGACAGCAAACATGGATATTAAAATCACCCAAACAAAGGAAGCGATCATATCTGCAGGTAATATCAGCCAGGAAAGCTGCAAATTCATCTAAAAAGTCCTTATTATATTTTGGGGGGCGATAGATGAGTGTGCACAACAGCGGTGGAGAGCAGACTAGTTCAAACATACTGAGCTCAAAAGTTGAAGGGGAAAATGAAAGGGGAAGGGAAGGGCGGTTGCAGATAAAATCAGATTTAAATAAGGTCAATAAGCCCCCGCCGCGGCGCTGCGCTCTCAGTGTGTTGATATAGGAACATCCCGGGGACAAAACTTCAGTGAGTGGGAGCGTCTCGCCCGGTAAAATCCAGGTTTCAGCGGTACATAAAAAATCCAGGCCATTGGAAAGAAAAAAGTCTTTCAGGATGAAAGTTTTGTTCACGACCGATCTGGCATTTATCAGCGCGAAATGAACCGGCTGGGACGACGTTAACAGAGACGCACCAGCCGTGGCGGCTGACATTGTCATGATACGGCGTAGGTTGTTAAAGTTCACCCCCTGGCGGCGGTGACGGAGCGAGGCAGGGAGGTACACTGGAGCGTCCGAGGTCAAGTGGCAATTCGGCAACATTACCTCATGTTGGGAGCCAGGAGAGTTGTTCCTAGAGAGGATCCGGGAAGCTCGGAGCCAAGCCCTGGTGCCACCCAAGCCGTAGGCAATGATGAGGAAGGCTGGGACTTCCTCAAACAGTCGGCCAAAGGTTTGACTGAACTCAGGGGTCAGATGTTGAGAAACCCCCACATTTGTTCGAACAGCCAGAAGGGTGAGGCGATCATAACGAATCATCGAGTCAGGAAGATCATCACAGGAGCAGGTAAGCCAAGGAAAAAGCAGGACTAACGAGAAAAAAAAAAGCCAGAGCGGCTGACGGCGTGCCACAACAGTCGGTGCCATACTGTTACTTACTATAAGTACTAAAAAAAAAAAATTATATTGGTGAACTAAACTGAATGAATCACACTGTTTGTTGACCTGGCCTCTCTATCCCAAACAATCTTCTCTAGCAGTTCTTGGAGAATGCCCTGAAGTGCTCAGGAGAAGTCAAGATAAATAATTCTTCTAGTGCATCTTATGCCTGTCATGCAGTCTTCTCCCACAGAGTTATACCTTGTATACCTCTTGAGAAAGACCTCCGAGGTTATCCTAACTAAATGGTAAAAAAACACCTCAACTGGTACCTCTCGATCAGGTGAAGTATTGGTGTTCTGATGTCCAACAGAATTGATAAGTTCTCCTCTAAGACAAACAGTGATCCCAACAATTCAGCATTTTTGTCATTTGGCAATTATATTCTTCCATTTGTATTCTTTCATTTACTATGCAAAGCTTGTGACAATAGGTGAGGGTGGGGATGTAGGACAACTGCTAAATCAGCACCCTTGTTCGCAGACTTAGTTCCTCACTTCATGAGCACAATCTGGTACAATATTTTTTAAACAGCAATAACTGCACTGATTCAATGGTGATTTTTACAATTACCTCTTCTAACATTACTCAAAAATAAGACCTCACAGTGCTAGATCTTCTACATTTTGGGCAGATACTCAAACCTACAATGAACAAAATATTCTTTTCCAGATGCAAGTCTTGACTTATATTTGGAGGTGCTAATCACATTCCGCTGTAGACAATTCTAGTGCTAACTAGGGAACACAGTCTAAAAAAGCCAAGAGGGCAACATCATCTGTAAACAGCAGAGATGCAAACCTTATGTTTTAAAACCAGATATTCTCTAAAACTCAGTAGCTCTTTGATATCCTTTCCAAATAAAATCAAACAAACAAAACACACATCAAGTCCAGTGCTTAAACTGAACTGTCTCAGCTTAATCCAACTTTCTCTTTGTAAACAGAGGGACTGAATAGCACACAACAGAGGTCCCGAACCCCATACTCATACCAGCCATAAGAGAAACTTTCAAAATGAAGTGAATGAGAAGTATAGGTAGGTCAAAAGGCAGCAATTCCAGCAGTAAGTAACTGTCAGGCAGCCGCAAATATTTGTATTTACAAACCACTTAATGATTCAGGAAGGTAGTTAGCCATGCTGCTCTCAAATAGGATGTAGAAACATTGTCCTTAACTGGGTATATTGCCTAGTATTGAAAAGAGCAATTTGAGGAACACTAACCTAATGAGGAAGTGGCATATCCATTGGTTAAGTGAGGTCCATTTATGAAGACTGTTGCCATAATTAAAATGACCTATAGTGGTAAGGCTGCAGGGATGCGTGAGATTCTACCAGAAGTGGTGAAAGGAGTAGATACCATTGAGGTGTTTTAACCAATGCATTTCTTCAATGTTGCATGCAGGGTAGGGACAAAGCTTCAGGACTGCCAAACTGTGGCGGTTGCATCCATTTTTAAACAGCGAGACAATAGGCTGTGTTTTAATTACCATGGAGTCACATTGCTCATTCTCCCTGACAAATCCTATACTGGGGTACAGAAATGTAGACTGCACCTGATAGATGAACATCATATTCAAAAGGAGCAAAGGGGATTCCTTGGGCCAATGAACAGTGCCCCAGCTCTTCACACTTGCAAAGATATCTGATGTGTCATGGAAATTTGCCAGTCCTGTTTACACGTGCGTGTGTGTAATTGAAGAAAGCTTAAAAATGTGTACTCCATGGTTGTGGAAGGTACTTACACATTCATATAATATAAGTCATGTATATGTTAGAAGGCACTTAGAGAGCAGGGCAGAAATGTGGGAATATTGACATTCCCTAAGGTGAGACTAGAAGAAAAGACTGTGGTACACTCATAGCATAGATGATGCAGGAATGCTTAAGTTGGATTTTGCCAGATCTGCCAAGCATTTACAATGTTCAACATTTCTTTCTTTCAGATGATAGGGCTTTGTTTGTTTGGATGAGCCAATTCAGTAAAGTCCATTTTTATCATTTTGTTATTTTTCCTCAGTGCTCTTTGTATCATACCCTAGTAAGAACTCCATGACCAAAATATTTTTTGTTTACATTTCTATATTTGGATTCTCTTTTTATGTTCAGATTCATTAATCTAATCTACTTCCCAGGAACAGTTTTTACAAAAATTATATTTAAAAGGAAGTATAGTAGTGATGCTAGTTATACAGAAAGCTATTTGAACAATGTGCCTCATGTGATTTGTGATGTCATGGTAATGCCAAACACTAATTCTGAATAAAAATTAAGTATGAAATGAGACAGAAAATTAAGGTTATAGTGCAGGTACTAAGACCCATCTTTGGCACTAGTATTGACAGCTTGGTATTTACATTTTACAGGGGTGGTAGGTTGAAAGAGGAAAAGGATCTAAGAAACAAGCCCCACAGAAAACACTCAAGAAAGAGAAATTCACAGTGAAAGACAAAATGCAACTTGGTAAGCCATTGTTGGAGAAAAGAACTGGTAGGTTCAGCCAAGTGTGGGTTTCACCATATGACTGGAATGTATTGCTAGAAATAGAGATTGTTGGCCTGGGAAGGGAAATTAATTAATTACATTTATATAGTACTGTTCTCCCTATTTACAGCACTTTACATTGAGAATAGGGAGCCACTTTAACCACCACATATGTATAACTTCCATCCTGGATGATGTGATGGCAGCCATTATTGTGCCTGTACGCTCACCAAACATTGGCTGTAACATGGTGAAGGGGTGAGAGAGATAGCCAGCTAGAGACAGAGAATGATTAGGGGGAAATGGATGAGGCCATGGTGGGCAATTTAGCCAGGACATCTGGATATACTCTACTCTTTTTAAAGATGCCCAGGGATCTTTAATGACCACAGAGAGTCTGGACCTCAAAGTCTCATCTGAAGGATGTGCCATTTTTATAGCACAGTGTCCCCACCACTGCACTGGAGCATTGGGAACAACACACAGACAACAGGGTAAGCGTATCTGCTTGTATCAACATCACCTCTTCTAGTAAGAAGACAAGGAGGGATGGCGAGAAGTTGGCTCCTTGTGAAGGAACGGACCAAGCTCCCATTAGAGAGGAGACATATGCCCTTGAAATTCTGGCAGCAGACCAGAACTCCTCTAGGCTACTGGTAGACACACTGCTTCAAAAAGAAACAAATGGAAACAAAATGCCTACAAAGGAAAAGGTAGCTAACAATCTGCCTAGGATTGCTGGCCCTTTAAGGGACAGTAAAGACTCTGGGGTTCAGGAACACCTGTATCCTCAACAGGCAGTTCTAGCCTAATGCCCATGTTACTAAGGAGCAGTAACTATTACTTGGAAATGAATCAGGGGACTGGTTGGAAGTGTGGAGTTTTAAATGTTACTCATAGTTGAGAATGTGGAGTCTATAATCAGAAGGCTAACTAATGTGAAGGAAGGAGAAGGGTGGTGAAAAAAAAGCGAGACTAGAGGTAAGGAAGGTAATGCTTTGGGTAAATGGGCAGGCCAGCACCTCCTGGCAGACAGGGGTTAAACACTTGAATAAGTGAACCCAGTGAGGCAGTGTGATTATATTCTGCTTCTGTTTACTGACCATTTTTTATTCACCTTTATTTATCACTCTTAACATGTTTAAAAGAAAAAACACTATGTTTGATAACATTTTGTAAGCTGGACATTTCAGGTGAGGAAAGACACCAAAAATGTGGCCTTTCCTATTAAACTCTATTAAATATTTGCATATTATTCTGTGTTATGCCACTTCTGTATGATAAACTGTGGAAGTAACACAGTCATCAAAATAGCACATGAATGAGTCTGAATTTTGGCTATGTTTAGACATTCTATAGATATTCTGTTCCTGTGCTTTTAATTTATAGCCAATATTTTTACAATTGAGTTTTAAAACTCCCATCAATTATGTTTAACTGATTTTTATAATTAGATTGTTTGTTGCATGCCTACTTGAATTTATGTAACATGTATGTCTCTGCCTACTTTACTAGCATTGTTAAAGTGTAGATAATTTTCTTCTAGCATTTATATCCACAGGTGGCATGGTGGCACAGTGGTAGCGCTGCTGCCTCGCAGTATAGAGACCTGGGTTCGCTTCCTGGGTCCTCCCTGCGTGGAGTTTGCATGTTCTCCCCATTTCCTGATATGCTCACTTTTTTGATATTAGGAGGCCAAGGAAAAATATGGCAAGAATGTTACTGAGACTAATTATTTATTGTAATTTACTATACTGTCCGTTTATGGTACTACTGTACATACGGAATACAATTCATGGCTTCAGCAGAATCTAGAGGAAGGCTTTACCAAATCCATACACTGATACTCCCCCAATTAACTGCACATGCAATTCTCTGGGACATGGCAGGAAAAACAGATTACATAAAAAACCTACACACAAAAGGATAACACCCTACATTCACATAGACAATAGACTAGTTGACAGGATTCAAGATTGTCTATTGGAGTTTTGAACCAGCAAAACTTACCACTCCATCACTGATCCACTCTATACCTGCTTAATCAAAAGGACAAACTTTTGATAATTACATGATTCAGGTACTTTACATCAGCATTCAAAATACCTACTTTTAGATTTTATAGTGGAGACTCTAGGAAAATTAAGAGAACTTAATTTATTTTTTGAAATTTAAAATCAAGGCAACTAGTCACAGAAATTAATTTTCACACTTGCAATGCTTACGTGTTAAGGAGTTGGGCTTGATCAAGAGCAGGCTTCTCTATGTCTTGTCCATGAAGAATCAACTCTGCAACTTTATGTAGCTGCTCAATGCTGCGGGCTGTTACTTCAGCTAAACTTTCAATTGATGATAAATAGATATCCTTAAAATTTCATGGAAAATGAAAAACATTAAAACTAAACCTATCAACAGCTTAAGTTAAAATGTTACATTTAAGTTTCATAAGTAATGTGAAATAGATAAACTTTATACACTACAACTTTAATAAGTACATTTGCTTTTTAATTTGAAGGGGCGCTCTTCATTAAGAGTCATTTTCACCTTTAAATGTGTTTATGATAATTAGGTTTTTACATTCAAAATGAAATACTACTGTCCTTACCTCCACTGATTTTGCATTATTCTGATCAACTTTCCCATTTTTCTGTCCTTCAAACACAGGATCATTGTTCTCCTCAACTTGCTTTTCATTATATTCACTTCTTAAAGAATAAACATCTTTTACCCAATCATGAGCTCTTTTTCTAGCCTTAAAATGATAAACAGAACAGTAACCATATACTGGTAAATAATCAAAAACATACTGTAAATTGATAAATAAAAATGAAAGTATTTGTAAAATCTCCAATATTTACATTAGACATCAAAATTCTTTTTCAGCTTCAAAAAATACATTGGAAAAGAAATTTGATTAAATGAAAAAAATTACCTTATTTAATTTGTCTGGAGTAGCAGCAACATGTAGTTCAAATAGCAGTTCAGTTAGTACACTTACAAACTCCTCTCCTTCACACCCTGGAACATACATTAAAAACATAATTATATATTAAACCAATTCAAATGAAAAGTATTCTAAATTGAAAATTCAGTCTAAAAAATGTATGCTCAGAAACTAATTTTCTGGACTTAAATATTCAAGCTTTGAAGATCTTCACCATTTCCCTTGACATTAAAATATTACATTTATAATTAATGACTTGCAAATGTAAGCTGTCAATTTTCACGCTTTACTGTCTCTTTAGCCTGCTTCAATCTTCATCTTCAATGGTTCTAACATATCATTTCATCAACAGCCATTGACAGCTAGCATTTTACATCAATACCCCTTAACTTTGTTGTACCATTGTTTACAAGGTAGGAGGTCCAATGAAGAGTTCTTCTTTAAGTAGAATGAGCACATATATTTCACATGTACTAACATGAAAAGGAGCCTTAAAATCTTTGCTCTCCTTAAGACCTAAAGCTGCAGTTGGCTCTTTACCTGGAGGATTGTTTTGTGTACATCTTGCCCCATTAAATGTTTTATTCTTCACATTTAATACAGTTTTCTCCATTTAATCCCAAGCTTCCACTCCACTAAATGCTATACTCAGTTGTGCATACATCAACCACACTGCATGGAGTAACATGGGGTAGCTGCCATCTCAAGTAACTGAAGTAGAGCAGAAACTACTCGTCTCTGCCTCTTGCAGCTCAGATTCTGCATTAAAGGCATAGTAAGTCTAGAAACAATGATATACATTAACATTGCTGGTAAATTAATTAAACTGAAACCCCATCTTAATAAAATCTACATAATAGAAAAACATTAAAATACTATGCTGATATTAGAATACATATAAGCATTCTAATTCTTCTGTTTTTTAATTTAAAAAACAAATGCACTTGGACTATTAACTAATCAAATACCTCCATTGAAGAAAAAAACAATGAAAATGGCAAGTGTAAATGTATATTTATTTTTTGCTATGTGTCAACTTCCTATGACTTTTGTAATCCACTTTTACATTGTCAGAGTCATGGTGTGATCTAGTCTACCTCAACATTAATGTAGGCTGGACTCAAATCACCAATACATTGAGATACAGTACACAGATACATCTACAAACATTTACTGACACCAGTACACTTTAGAGTATGCAATCACACAACAATATCACCTGATTGCTAAAGGAAACAGAAATCTCAGGAATAGGGTGCTAATGCACATATAGGTGGTCTTTTAAAACCCTTTCTTCGGGACTCCTTTCATTGAAAACAAAGGTCTGAATGTTTCCTGCCTCCTTTTCCTAAGGTGTCATATCTGCTGTTTTGTAAATATAGCCAAAAATGCATTAAAATGGAAATATCTACATCTTAAGAACAATGGTAGCTTTTATGGGCTATGTTATTTTTTGCCATATTTTTTTCTATTGTGTTAAATTTACATATTTATATTTTACTCAGAGTAGAATGATATTTATGTTAGATCTTGTTTAACAATTAAAATATAGTATTGTCTAGAAAACCATTCCACCTTTTTGTTTATATTACCAGTCTCTTTTTGCGCCTTCTCTTCATCTTCACTTTTCTCAGACTCCTTAACCAGGAAAATCTCCTTAATTGCAACCAAGTCTCTTTTCATAACTTCTAACATTTCTCCTTCCAAAGACATGAGAAATGACTGAACCTAGGTTTAAAAAACAGTAAGCACTGATCACAACAATTTTCAACATAATATATTAAAGATTTTACAAAATAATCAGGAACCAGAATATCTTGGAAACATGAGATTACTGTAAAAGAAACCATCAATCCTATGATTTACTGTAGGTAGAGGTGGAATTGCATGGACTGTATTCTCAAGAACATACAAGACATACACACTATCTGAACAACTAGCTCTACATCATGTCCACTGAAAGAACATAAATAACTTCAAACTTCAGAATAGAAACAGATACAGCTTTATTTTCACTGTAGTCAAATTACTCAATAAGCTGACGTGAATCAGAAACACTGGAAAATTTCCTTTTAACATGACCAGCAAGCTATTACATTTTAGCAGGTCTTTAATATATCTATGTTTTAGGCTATTTTCATGCTTTATAAATTAATTTAGTGTATGTCTGAGTCTGAGGTTGAAGTTGACAGTATTCAGTGTTTGTGGATTGGGTGTCAGAGAGTTCTTTAGCCATAAACAATGACAAAAAAGTTTTCCATATCACACATTATATATTTTACATTCTTCACATCTTTGTAGGGGCGACACTCAACTTACAAGACAAATGTAGAAAGTCAAGATGTATTAATCTGCAGTCTTTCATTTTAAAAGGAGCATATTTTGGCTAGTATTACTGGATGACTAATGTCAACTTCACATAATGTTTTTTGTTTGGTTACAATGTTACTACGTTTCTTAAAAAAATTACACAGCAAGCTAGGGAAGTATGCATTTGGATGCATTATTTCCAGTTACTGGTATCTCAATGATGTTGTGCTTACAGAGACTGGCGTACAGATAGATGAAGAAATAACTCTTTTTTTGTAGGAAGCTTCTAGAAAAATTGAAGAGTAAAATCACTTTAAGATTAGTGTAGTAGATTGTCAGTTTGGTAATGAGACACCTGCCTTCAGTTCACTCTCATTAGACAGAATCTCCAATGCCTCCAGATGGGAAAGACCCTGATATTCATCAAACAGTATTCCATAATGAGCCGTTTTCTCCATTACAACTTGATTGGCAATCCTCTCCTTTTCCTTTTCTTTTGCCTCCCTTAACATCTAAAAAAGAACAAATCTGCATTTTAATAATGTAATATTGCTTTTTGTCAATAAATAATAATTCACAATGAACTATTAAACTTCTTTCAAAGATACTTTAAACAGGTTCACACTCTCACATGGCTTTAGAAACATTAGCTATCCTCAAATTACAAAGTTAATTTTACACTGTAAAACAGAATATTAATGACATAGTTTACAAATCAATATTGCTTGAAGCCATGCCCTATATGAATATAAAAAATATATATTGCATAGCAGACAAAACTGAATCAAGCAAAATAATTTAATGATATCATTTATCCATCTTAAACTACCTTAACCTAATTCACTGGCATATTGCATATAAGTACATATTCATCTGTAGTTGATCATTTTAAACAAATGTAAAAATAAATATGTGTTTAATGAATATCTTGCTTGAACAAAGCATTAACTAATATTTTACCATATTTGCTCATATTTTTGCTGAAAGTGTAAAAAAAATCATCATTAACCTAAAATTGATCAACTAATTAAACAATGAAATTTGTCAGAAAAATAAATATAACACAATTAATTGTCACAATGATTGCGTCCTCTTTTAGATCATGCATTTTGAATTCTTCTCCAGCAGCCTACAGGTATACTGTATGTAATCCCTCATTAAACAAATTGCATTACCACTGAAAGGCATGTAATAATTATTTTGTAATGTGTTTAGTCACATTTAAAAAAAAACAATTTAATGACTATATGGAAATTTAAACACAATGAAATATTAATCTTTCTATATATTATCTCAAATCACAGAACACATATAAATATAATAAAATCAATATTAATGTTACTGCAAAGTTCTAAATAAGCACATCTTTAATTACACATTGTAATCTTAAAGACTGCTGGTTAAGTTTTGTTTACTTTCAAGGCCACCATTCAAAGCTGCATTTAACCATTTAGATTTATATTGCGTTCTTATCATGGCTACTGTAACATTATTTTACAAGACAATTAAGCTATCATATAACATAGGTAAGTTACTTGCACTGTGTTTATTACTGCAGAAATGGACAGAAAAATAGGAAAATACAATAATTTAAAAGAGAGAAGTATATGTCAAAGGCAGAAAACTGGGTTTACTGATTATAAAACTGTTCCAGTTGTAAAGATGATTGGAATCAGGACCTGTATCAACAGGTACCGGAATAAACCCTGGTTAGGAGGCTACCTCTAACTTGTCCCGGCAGGGATGCCAGGTGGAGATGCAGGAAAAAGCGCCCCTTGAATTACTGAAGGGATGCAAATATAGTGGAAGGAGAGTGTGGAATGCATAAGAAAAAAACTGTACTTTCTCCAGTTCTGTAACTGCTGGCAGCAGGAGGCTGCTATTTAATTTCATGCAGGCTTGTCTGGCACTTTGGTAAAAAATGGGCAAGCAGTCTGACCATGATGTCTGGGGCCGGAAGAGAGAGCTCTGGGCAAGCTACCCCGGGAGTTCTGGACCAGGTACTTTCAAAGAGACCAGAAATATCCTTGGAAGTAGTCAGGAGATCTGGTACAAAAGACACCAGTGGCCATTGACCTGGCAAACTTGAAATCAGGTGGAGAATGGATAAGAGTTCACTTAGCAGAATGAAGGAGAAGAAAAGTGTAGGAAGGGAGAATGCTAGAAGGTCCAGAAATGGGGAGGTGCGTTTCTTTGGCATTGTTTGGATTTGGGGACTGGAAGAGCACCTTCAATAGGCTACACATTAATCAGTTGTGGTGACAGTGCTGTGTAGTACTGTTTGGGCTGAGTGATACAGTTCAATTGACATCACCAATAAGCACTCTTATTTGCATTGCTAACAGCCTGTCCCTGCACAAATAGTAAATGGAGTTCTCCTTTAGCTTACAACTGCCCGTCAGCAGTTACCACAGTGTAAAATGTGAGACCTGGGATGGACAGTTGTGTGACAACACAACAATAGAGTTGACATTTCGTCAGATACCAGAACAAGAGTTCTAGAAAGAGAAAACAAACCCATCACCTTTATTTTATATAGCAAACATAATGAAATATAGCACAATTCTTTACATATACTGTTTACTGCTGCACATCTGGCAAGTGAAATCACTTGCCTAAGGTCACACAGATTGTTAGAGGTAGATGTTAAGATTTTAGTTATCCTATTGGTTTGTATGATGTAAGAATGTATTCCTTTTGGCAGGAAGAAAAATATTTTATTTGACAAACCAGACTTATACTGACAATCACTGCATTTTCCCATGAAACATTAATGGTTCAATGTCTCATAATATAACTAAAAAATAAAAATGGTCTCTCTATATAATATACAATCTGCTCCTTAAAACAGCTAATCATATGCATACAGCTAAATAAATGTATAGTGTCTAGACATGGTTAAGAGGTTTTGTTGTTGTTCAGCTAAACAGAGACAGAGAAAAATGTGTTATCTAAGTAAATGACTGTGGAATGATTGTCGGCACCAAATTTAATGGTTCTAGCATCTCAAAACAAATGCTCTTCTGGCATTTTCATGCACTGCAATCTCTAGCTATGTGGAAAGAATAACGGAAACGCAAACAAAATCCACTAAGTGACAGTTTTGTACATCTTGCTAGAGAACAATGACCAAAATTACTCAATCTATTAGGAAGGCCATAAACCGCAAATATTAAATCGACAGCTTTTCATTCTTTTTTTTTTAAAAAAAAAAAAACTCATTTGTTCAAGAAGGCATTTAAATCACCCTGACAATCTGACCCTTCTCTCAGTTTACCCTGTCCAGATGCTTAGGCTGTTTTATGTTATTTGTTCAGGGTTTTCTTGTAGTATTTGATTTTATTCTGGTTTATTGTCTCTTATTCAAAGCTTTGTGTATCATATATTTATCTTTATTTAAAGTGCTATGCGAATAATGTTTGTATACAATTTTGTATATGCCCTATTGTTCTTTCTGAATTTCTGTGAAGTTTTTTGAACATGGGAAATGTAATAGATGTACTTTTGCAATTATTATATTATTCTTCTTTATCTTCTTCTTATAATTATTATTACAGTATTATTATTATTATTAATAATAATATAAAAAGAGGGATCTACACTGGTCTAATGGTTTTTCCTACATTGTAAGGAGAAACAGAATGATTTATAAAACAACATTTTGCTTATTAGTTACTTAATGATATTTAAATGGTTTACAGTTTATCCTGGTACTGTGAACTGAGGTTAACTCAAAATATATTCGCTACATGATGTTTTTAAATAGTTAAACAGTACACAGAATATATTTAATTACCAAAACAATTTTGTATAGGATGTGTACACATTCAATACTGTTTAACATGTTACTACAGTCACAATAAATTTGAACTAAGTAAAAAAAAGTCCTTTGCTGCCACCTACAGGTATAGATGTGTATTTGTTTAGACATGGAGAAGAAATCGAGCTTATAATAATACACATTTGTAATATTTATATAATGTAATCTGCACCCTTTTCCTAGACTTTAAAAGCACATTATATTACATTGAAACATTTACTATGGCAAGAAATTTATATCTGTTTTAGTATGAACACAATTGTTAACAAAGATGCAAAATAAAACGCCCCTGAAAAAAAAGTCTACCTAATTATTTTCCCAGAAAAGCTTTTCCTGTTAACCATTCTATTAGCCATTCATGGATATTACAAGACATAATATATACAGTTCCTTACTTTGTGACATTATTAATATACAAGTAGACAAAGTATTTATACATATAAACAAGAATCGTTTAATAGAGGGAAATGTATTTTTGATAAAATGCAGCTTAAAATAACGTAACATTAAGAGTTTGGTTGAGGTATTTCTGAAATAATAATGAACATATGGCAGCTTGAACAGGAGGTCTTTAGCAAACTTTGGTCTTACCAGCATGATCAAATTACTGCATTTTTATTTTATGTATTCCATATGTAATATACTGACAAAATATGAAACAAAGGATGGCAATATAATTAATACCTGTGATAATGTTGCAGTTTTTTCCATAAGTATTTTAGTCTTTTTGAAGCCAGGGTCATTCTCAGCCAGAACATTCATTGTTTTCTTACCAATAAACTCCAGTGCGCCAAGACCACTAGAGATCACTGACTTACCCTGTGGAGAGAAAAGGGACATTAACAACAAAAACTATGGTCAAATTTGACATGGAAACAAAGTCCAAAGTACAACTAGAGTATAACATAATAAATATTGATATTTTATCTGTGGCACAATGGCAATAGAAACAAATTTTCTATGTCAGTTTCTATAATGGAAAAACAACATCTAAACCTTATTATTCACAGTTCCAATAAATACTGGCATTTACTGTATATCAGGAAAGACTAAGTGTATATGGTGGGACAGCATGAAGGAATAACTACCATATATACTCACATATAAGTCGGGTCTTGAAACCTGAAAAATTGATCATAAAATCAGAACTCGACTTATATGCCCGTTCAAAAATGCGACCCTTAATTTTTTTTACATTTTTTTACATCTTCCTGTCTCTTCTGATCTCGCATCAGTTTCTCAGACGCATCAAATTTTGTTGCAGCAGCGCAGTTACCAATTTCTTTCGCTACCTCAATGATGTTTAATTTAAAACCAGCTTCATATTTTCTCCTGATCGAATGCTCCATCATAGATAAGGGATGCTCTTACGATAAAGGTGTATGAGGGTGTGAGAAACAAAAAACACAGTTCAGTGCAAACATTGCTTCGGAATAGTTTGGGTATTACAACGTGGTCACATAGGCACAATAGAGAGAGAAAAAAAGATAGAGAGAGGTTAGGAGCACGAGCTGACACAGCACATTGCCGCACCCACATAGAAAAAAAAGGACAGTGTGCTCCATGGTTACTCTCTCAGGTAGGCATTAGCATATAATAATCTCTTGGACCAATAGGGTGAGTTTTCTGCATTCCACTTATAAGACTGACGTTACAAAATACCAGAAATCATACAGTAAAATCAAGTCCCCCAAGTATCCGTGAGTATGTACGGTATTTTAAAACCAAATACAAAAGTTTTATTGTCAATAAAATCCTTATTACTGGTGGGCAATATTAAACTGCAGAAAAGAATAATTCTGTAATACCTTTCAGGACGAATATGAAAATAGAACAAATAATTAAATTGCAAAAAAGGACTGAAAACCAAAGTCAGAAAAGAGGCGGCTGGAAAGGATAAGGGTGTAATAAAAACAATTAGGACATGAAATTTAAGAATGAGTGAAATAAAATATAAGATATTTAAATTATATCAAAATAAACCTAACTTTATGCAGGCTGGATCAGACAAACACAAGAGGAAATGTAGTACTGTTTAGATGTGACTTCAAGTACTGTATTTTACATTGAGACAGTGGCAATGATGCATGTTACTGCCTGGGGGCTGTGCTCCAGTTTTAGGGGGATCACACTCCTCAGCTTCACTGGTAAGACCTATACCAGGGTTTTGAAAAGAAGAATCTGGTGGTTGGTTGTTCCTCGGACTCAGGAGAAATAATGCAGATTTTGCTCTGGTTGCTGAACACTGGACCAGCCTTTTACACTCAGAACGATTCTGAAGAGTTCATGAGAGTATCCCCAACCAGTCTACATGTGTTTTTTGGACTTGGAAAAGGCATATGACCGCATCCTTCAGGGTGTCCTGTGGTGGGGTGCTTGATCTGCTGTTATGGGCTATTTGGTACCTGTACAACTGGAGCAAAATCTTGTTTTGCATTGCTGGCAACAGGTGCTGCCCTTTGTCAACCAGCTAATAGACTGCTGCACTCTGCTTGGCACCATAAAGTAAAATGGGAATTCCGCCTGCAGCTAAAGTCACGCACATACACCATCAGCACATCACTGTCAGATCTAAACATTAGCGTGGCAAATTGCTCATGTACTAAGTGACTTAAGCTGCAGGTGGAAATCCCATTTTACTTATTGTGCCAAGCAGAGTTGCATTGTGGTGCAGCAGTGTTTTAGCCAGTGAAAGCGCTGTGAAGAAGTTGTCTGTTGCTACGGTCCTGCCTTTGTCCAGGCTGATAGTGGTCACAGGACATCTTTGATTGCCAGTACAACAAATAGTACTGAGCACGCATCAGCCACAGCACTGCTCTTGTGAAAAGAATGCAGATAAATGCCCTCAACTCAGAGAGGGAGAGACAAGTTCATTGTACCACGTGAACGTCACTGAGTGAATAAAACAGAATAATAAAAAAACAAGCGCTAATTTTTACAAGTAGCCAAAATTTACATCGGGTGTTACAGACTCAAATCAAATGTATATTTTTTATTATATTGCAGAAATAATAATAATAGTAACAGCTCATTACTCAAAACGCAGACCACCCAGTCTTGAACCCAGGACCTTCGGGTTATAAAGCAGCAGTTCTTACCTCTGCACCATTCAAGAATTCATGTAAACTCCCTGTCGATTGACATTTGAGGTTGACGTTTTTAACTCATTGACAGCCACATGCAAATCAAATGCTTTTTTTTTTTTTTTTTTGGTTATATTCTTGAATAAAAGCACACATTTATTTGATATTTGGACTAAAGTCTACACACATTATACACTTCATGTCATTATTAGTATAACATGGAAAAAGTTTCTGCTTTAGGTATGTGTTCAGTATTTCTTGCATTTCTTGCATTTCCTTTCATCCTCATCCTGGTCACTTACCCAGATCTTTGTAGACACGGAACACACATGAAATGCATGTACTGCAAATAATGACATACTGCATTATTTACACTATACAACTCCAGGCACCTCACCTCACATGCAGATAAGGAGTCATGGCTTGAGCTGGGAGAGCTTTTTGCCCAAGCTGAGCTCCGTCAAGGAGGGGATGGGACAGCAGGCAGCTTGCTGCTTGTGCTGATCAACACATTTACAACACAAAATTACGCTGAATGGAGAGGTGCAAAGGGAATTAAGGTGGCCTGGGATTACAATTTTTTTTCGTAGGCTTTAGGAATTCTAGTATTAAAACTTTTGATTCTAGCAAAGCAACACCTATGGTCAGGCACAGTCACAGTACCTGGCATGCATCGCAGTGCTCTCAGAAGAAAGGACCCATGATTTCTGATATACACACATACTGTACAAGTTCATCCAGATACACGTTTAACCGGGACATGGTGCAAGTGAAATTCAAGGCTAATACTAAAAGTGCCAGAGAGCTGACTGAAACATGGTTCTCAAATGAAAACGCAATTAACAGACATTTAGACATGAACCCAGCATATGCAGGCTTAAAGAGTAGAAAATCTAAAGAATAAAAAGACTTAATGCCCAATGCCCTCCCAACCCTAACTTATTCATTCACTCCCCCCTTGCACCCCCATCCCCTTATTTGCTATATATTGCCTTTGATTCCTGTATGTCTAATCATTTTCCTCTGGTGAGGACACCTGGTAGGTTGTCGATTGCTTAAGAATAAAAAATTATTTTAAGATACATGATTTATTTTCTCCCTTTGTGGATTACTAGCTACATATATATTGTGAGGGTCCGCTCAAGAAAAAAAGATTTCTTCATAAATACATAAATTGGTTCAGATACATTGATTTGAATATATACACTGGTTTTAATACATCTGTTTAGATATATTTATTGGTTCAGATAAATAAATTGGTTGGGACACACTGGTTTAGATATACGCATTTGTTCTACATACACTAGCTGTCCCCCGCAGCTCCACCCGAATAGTAGTGAAGCAGGACAGTGAGGAGGGCACTGCTCGCCTCCCCACTCCTGACGTCACTCTTCCCCCTCCCCTCGGCCTACAGACTCTGTCTCGGATTAGTGCAAATATATCACTCCTACAAGCGAACTATGATTCTCAGTGAGATGAGATAAGTCGCAAAGTTAACTGGAATGTTCAAGCAAATTAATAAGTAGTTCTCTTGTTTGCTAGCTAAGCGGAGGTAAGGAACACCCCAAGGCTGACTTGTGAGTGAGGAAGGCACCTCCCCCCTCCCCTCAGCCCACTGTGTGTCTCTCGGATTCATGCAAAATAATCGGTACCACCAGCAAACTATGATTCATAAGATAAGTTGCAAAATCAACCGGAATGTTCAAGCAAATTATAGAAAAAACCCGATCTAAATCCGTTAAATAGTTCTCTTGTGAAAAGTGGACAGACATACAGACAGCTGTTGGATTTTATATATATAGAGACTAGCTCTCCCCCACGGCTCCGCCCATGTAGTAATGAAACAGGACAAACTTTAAAAATCAATAAAAAAAAATTGCAATAATTTGTATTGAGAAGAATTTATATTGATAGCTTTTGTATTGGAGGGCTTCTTGATATACAATATTTTTGATTTGCTATCAGAGGCAAGAATGTAGCTGTGATCTTTTCCTCAAAATTATAAAGTTGGTAAGGTGTCTCTGGCCAAGTGAAAGGATGGTACACTCCAACATCAAATGTTGCCACTGTATTTGATCGTGTTCATCTCTAATGGGAGAGCATCCCCCGCGTGGGGAGAAGAGCACGTGGCCATGATATCTCTGTCAATGAGCATGTATCCTCTAAAACACATGTAGCTGTGATCTCTCTCTCAAAAACATCAAACGTTACTCTAACAATCTCTAGATGATAATGTCTGCTGAACAAATAGGTATTGTTAGCTAATCTGAGGCAAGGTATGGTCCAACACGTGGCAAGAGGCTGGTGTGTGAGTGAGGAGGGTCCTGCCTGGCTCCCTACTCCTGAGGTTCTGCCTCCCCCTCACCTCAGCCTGCAGCCTGTCTCTCGGATTCATGCAAATAAATCGGTACCGCAACCAAACTATAATACTTAGCATGATGAGAGAAGGTGCAAAATCAACCGGAATGTTCAAGCAAATTTTAGAAAAAAATACCCAATCTAAATCTGTTAAGTAGTTCTTTCGTGAAAAGCGGACAGACAGGCAGACGCTGGATTTTATATGTGGAAGCAAAGGTCTGTGATATGGTTAGCATATTTGTAGCTGGAAATCCACAAAGGGAGAAAATGAATTACATATCTTAAAATAGTTTTTTTATTCCTTAGCTTTCAACTTTTGGAATCGTCAAAAGAGGAAAATGATTAGATTTACAGGAATCAAAGGCATATATAGCAAATAAGGACAGTAGGTGGATAGTAGCGGCTATGATGGGTGGTGGTGTTCAGAGGGTGTTGGTAATAAAGATTTATTTATTATGTGCATGTTCTTCTTTTTAAGCCTGCATATGCTGAGTTCATGTCCAAAAACACCATCATATATCATACTGGGCAGTGACACATAACTTATACAGTCAATTTTCTTGCTCCTCCATTCCGGCTTATGATATAGGATGATTAATACTAGCACCACTAGATTCTGGAAATTATTTTATCTACAAGTTAAAAAACTACTCAACAGCCTTTCAAATCGATAAGTGTGTTGTTTCTTTTATGTATCCGGTTTTATGTATTGTCAATTGTATTATAGCAATGTGCCTAACCAGTATGTTATGCAAGTAATGTTATGTACACATAACAACATACTGTATATTTGAACTTTAATATGTATCACACAAAATCATTATATAACATAATAAATTGTCTGAATGCAAGAAAATAAGTAACAAATTACCATTTTTAGAAATTTTGAAAGATGCACAACTTCGCAATGTGCAAAACTCACATTGACAAATGAAGCACAAAATGTAGCTAACACTGATGATGCTAAAAGTAATGAGGTGTAAAATCCTTATACTGTATATAATTTGATACTATCTGTATGTATAGTGTTCACATCAATACCTCGACTCAATACAAGTTAGAACCATCCAATGGGCCTTTGTTGTTATAACATAACGTGGCAAACGCAGACGCAGTATTGCATGATTGACTAAGAATGTTCGAATGCTTCAGTGACGCCGCTGGACGGCCAAGTATAGTAAGTCGGTGTTGGTTTGAGCAGATAACAGTAAGTTCGGTTAGTTTTTGGAAAGTTGGTTTGGTGGGTGTGTACTTTCCAGGACTAACATCGACGACTGACTTAAACCCTTCGACAGCTCTGGAACCGTAAGTAATTTAGAACGTATCGCCATTTGCTTGGTACGTTGAAATCTATCTTTGGGGAGTTCGGTTTTGGCATCCGTCCTTCTGACATCTATTGACAAACTGAGTAATGACGGGTTGGTATTAACAACGGTCATTGTTTAAATTTTATCTGATCTCAGATCTAAAATGACCACACCAACATAATTATTACTCCGACTCTGATTAGAGTCGTATAATACGGTTTGTTTTGAAAATTTGTTTGCTGGAAAAAATCAAATGAGGTGCGCCGAAGAGCTGAGTTCACGTCTCGCAGCCCCGTTTAAACAGGAAGCTCTTCATTACATTGGCCGAAAAGGTCTATTTTAAGCACAAATCAGTGCCATGATAACAAAATCATTTCAAGGACTTAAAAAAAACCAAATTATTCTTTGCAGAGAAAGTATGGATTTCACAAACGTAGAATTTGTAGCCCGATTTGATCAGGCTCCCAGTCGCTAGTTGTTAATATTTACAGCTGTTATTCTACCACGTGCTCTAAGCTAAGTGTGGGTGAGTTGTAATTATATCTACATTATGTTTCACTTTATGTATAATCATTCAGATCTATTTTACCTTATACAGAGTCTTTTAGAAGTCTTTAAACAAAATGTACTTCCTTTGAAAATATTCTGTTGCTGGCAAAACATATGTAATCAACAAATCTTGTTTACATAAGCTATTCTTTATAACATTAACTTTCTATGGAAATAGGTAGTTGGTGGTTGGTATGGTGAAATCAGTGGTGTACATTTCTTCCTGATAATTCTAGTAAAGTGGATTTGAATCCTAGTCTGTTAACTTGTCTTGGGAAGTTTGCACACGTTATTCAGATATTCTGGGTGTCTCCCCACATCCCAGAGTCGGTATTTAACCTAAAACTCACAACTCTAAATTGTCTACCATACCATAATGATACATTTTAGCTCTCTGTGTTCCTAAAACTGGACTTATCAGGTACAGTAATGTAACAGATGAATGAATATACTGTTAGCTAAAGTTGCACCTCTGAATAAAATGGTACTATTTTCTAGAAGAAAGCAATGTTTAATTTTGTGCATTTTTTAGTTTTACACTGATACACTTGTGTTACTTATTAAATAAAAAGAAGTTAGCTTCACTGCATTCTGTATCATTAAGTAAGAACCAAAAGTGAAAATAAATGGTCAGTATCATTTTATTCTTCTTAAAATAAAGCATGATTCAACATTACTCTGAGGTTTTAATTATGTTATACTAGCAAAATACCCGCGCTTCGCAGCAGCGAAATACTGCCTTAAAATTTTTATTAAGAAGAAAATTTTACCTTTTTAAACTGAGGGAAAATATGCCAATAATTATTTGTTAAGGATCTCTTTGTATACCATGTTGTCAGTT
The DNA here is from genome assembly GCA_026402145.1 of Polypterus bichir lapradei. Classification (NCBI taxonomy): domain Eukaryota; kingdom Metazoa; phylum Chordata; class Cladistia; order Polypteriformes; family Polypteridae; genus Polypterus; species Polypterus bichir. The sequence goes on from JANRMT010062808.1 coordinate 53,621,784, forward strand.
CAGCCCTCCGGTTGTAACATGACCAAGCTGTGCGCTGAGCTTACTCTTGAGCATGTAACTTACAGTTGGCCATGTGAACAGTAATCTTGTCTCAAATCTCACAGCTTGGATTGCTGCTGTCATAATCGGTTTGAGTTTCATGGTTTGTTTCAATTACGACAGTATTTGCAGGATTTGTTGTGTTGAAGTGACATTCGGCATCTGTCAAGCGTTGTAAGCACACAACCGGTTTCATCGATAAAATCACATCCAGCTTTTGAGAGTTTAAACATTCATAAACATCAAAGTGTCCACAACTGAAATCGTCACCTGTGAATCTAAGATGTTTAAGAGGCATTAGCGGTTGTCGAAAGGTGTAAAATATTTGGCCATTTTGGGACACTTGAAAGCGACAACCGAACAATTCAGTGGCAGCCATCAACTCACATGCAGAACCATAGGTGAAGGGCTTAAGCATTTCACTCTTATAGTGCTCCTGTGTAGTATAATTATCTCCTGTACCGTCATCAGTCCACACCTTGAACCTGCCCCAGTCATTCAATACATAAGACACAATGTTCCTCTGGATATCAAGAGTGAGCCTGATATGGCCATGCAATATGTAACAAAGAAAATGGAAAAGGTAGGTGCCATCTCCCGGCATGGAAACCACTCAGTAAGTGACAGTTTTTTGATCGATAGTGATCACCTCGATAGACATGGTAATGGGGGTTGGAATGATAAAGGAAATGGGTACCTGACACGGTGACCGAGCTGCAGGCTATGGACGTATATATGTACGTAAGTAGGATTCAGTTAGCGTTGGGAACCCGTGTACCAAATTTCTTGAAGATGGGTCCAAAAGTAACAAAGACTGTTGAAAAGTTCAATATGGCGGCCGACAGTGGCATCATACCACCGAAATAAGTACGTACTTTGGTTTCGGTTAGTGCAGGGAAGCCGCCTATAAAATTTCGAGAAGATCGGGCCATAAATAAGAAAGTTCAACATGGCGGACGTTGTTGACCGTTATGACCATTACGCGTAGAATTTCGAAATGAAACCTGCTTAACTTTTGTAAGTAAGCTGTAAGGAATGAGCCTGCCAAATTTCAGCCTTCTACCTACACGAGAAGTTGGAGAATTAGTGACGTTGGAAAGTTAAATATGGCGGCTGACAGTGGCGTCATACCACCGAAATAAGTACATACATTGGTTTCGGTTAGCTCAGGGAAGCCACCTACCAAATTTCGTGAAGATGGGGCCGTAAATAAGAAAGTTCAACATGGCGGACGTTGTTAACCGTTATGACCGTTACGCATAGAATTTCGAAATGAAACCTGCTAAACTTTTGTAAGTAAGCTGTAAGGAATGAGCCTGCCAAATTTCAGCCTTCTACCTGCACGGGAAGTTTGAGAATTAGTGACGTTGGAAAGTTCAATATGGCGGCCGACAATGGTGTCATACCAACGAAATAAGTACGTACATCGGTTTCCATTAAAAGTTTAATATGGCGGCCGACAGTGGCATCATACCACCGAAATAAGTACCAAATTTCAGCCTTCTACCTACACGGGAAGTTGGAGAATTAGTGACGTTGGAAAGTTCAATATGGCGGCTGACAGTGGCGTCATACCACCGAAATAAGTATGTACATTGGTTTCGGTTAGCGCAGGGAAGCCGCCTACCAAATTTCGTGAAGATGGGGCTATGAATAAGAAAGTTCAATATGGCGGACGTTGTTGACTGTTATGACCGTTACGCGTAGAATTTCGAAATGAAACCTGCTTAACTTTTGTAAGTAAGCTGTAAGGAATGGGCCTGCCAAATTTCAGCCTTCTACCTACACGGGAAGTTGGAGAATTAGTGATGAGTGAGTGAGTGAGTGAGTCAGTCAGTCAGTCAGTCAGTGAGGGCTTTGCCTTTTATTAGTATAGACTAGCAGAATACCTGCGCTTTGCAGCGGAGAAGTAGTGTGTTAAAGAAGTTATGAAAAAGAAAAGGAAATATTTTAAAAATAATGTAACATGATTGTTAATGTAACTGTTTTGTCATTGATATGAGTGTTGTTGTCATATCTCTCTCTCTCTCTATATATATATATCTATACTAATAAACGGCAAAGCCCTCACTCACTCACTCACTCACTCACTCACTCACTGACTGACTGACTGACTGACTGACTGACTGACTGACTGACTCATCACTAATTCTCCAACTTCCTGTGTAGGTAGAAGGCTGAAATTTGGCAGGCTCATTCCTTACAGCTTCCTTACAAAAGTTGGGCAGGTTTCATTTCGAAATTCTACGCGTAATGGTCATAACTGGAAGTTGTTTTTCTCCATTTACTGTAATGGAGTTCAGCTGGAGGGGCGGAGTTTCGTATGACATAATCACGCCTCTCACGTAATCACGCATTACGTAGAAAGCCAGGAAGAGCTACAAAACGCGCTTTAGAAAACATGCATTATATAATTAAGAAGGCAGCGAAACAATTAGAAGCGAGCGACTGACATATAAAACCATATTCAGCGGCTCACGTGAACTGACGCAGTGCGCAGACAAAAAGTAACAGTTCCAAAGAGTGCTGAACAAAAACCGAATTACACTGCTATGCTCAAATAGATAAACCACACGCAGTGGCGCGATAGCAAAGCATTCGCCTGTAGCGCCCACGTCCGAGGTTCGATTCCCGAGAGGGGATGCACTAAGTATGTACGCGCGCTTCTCGATTTATTTTAACCTCGCATTCACTTAGTTTGAGATGTATGAAAACGCATGCGGTTAACGCAGAAAGACAGATCACCTATTCACCTATTGAAGCTTCATGAATAATGGATACTTTATTCGCGATCAATGATGTACTGACTTGCGCGATCACATTCCAAAAAATATTTCTTTTCAAGTTCTATTTAGTCCATATGAGTCAAACTCAAAGCCCACGGGCCACATCCGGCCCGGCGTGTAATTATATCCGGCCCGCGAGATCATTTTATATACTGTATTATTGTTATTAATGGCCCGGGTATATGAAGCACTGGTAACACAATAAACTACAGATCCCATAATGCAGCGCTTCAGCTGCCTTGCCGAACACTTACCGCGTTGCTGCAAGTTATTGCGAAGCTAGCCCACACGATGCCGAAGAGAAAAGTTGATTCTGAAAATAGAGCCTTTAAAAACCGATGGGAGGCTGAGTATATGTTTACTGACATTGCCGGTAAACCCGTGTGTCTCATTTGTGGAGCTAATGTGGCTGTACAGAATTTCATCTTTACAACGACTGACAAACACAGAATGTAACTTGAACACAACACATCATACAAATACGACCCTGATTGAAACAAATAATGATAATCGAATCCTTGATCACAGCAACACTCACAAAGCAATTACTGTATATTGACAATCATGTTATGTTATTTTTAAAATGTTCCCTTTTCTTTTTCATAGCTTCTTTAACACACTACGTCTCCGCTGCAAATATATATATATATACCCCAATCTACATACTCTCAAATAAATAAGCCACACACCGTGGCGTAATTGTAGAGGCTTCGCCTCTATCGCCTACATCCGAGGTTTGATTCCCGAGAGGGGATGTACTGAGTATGTACGCGTGCTTCTCGGTTCATTTTAACCTCGCATCTCCTTGGTTTGAGACGTATGAAAAAATATGCGGTTAACGCAGAATCATGTTACGTTATTTTTAAAATCTTTCCTTTTCTTAGCACAAGCACAGCTGAGAAGCTTCGATGCATGTACTCCATAACAAAAAATAACGCATTTAATCACATTTTCAATTCCAAGCAAAGGGGAACTTTTGTCAATGCATGATTTCCTGGTACATCGATTACACTGATGCACACATCACAGCTACAAAAATGTTACACTCGGAATGAAGCGCGTTCCTGATCGGAGGAAAATTTAATTTCAAAAAACTACCCGAGCGAAGCCTTGATAAAAGCATGGTTTTGTGCACAGTGAAAACCAAGCAAAATTAGATGCATTACAAAAAGCGGACTTTGTGGCTCTTACTGGGGATCATTGGACTTCCGTGACCGTTAGTAATTCTAATTACATCTAATTACAAAATGTTCAATGATCACACTGTTTTAGCCTAATGTACAAAATAATTTTGGCTAAGGTTACTCAGAGTTTAAAGATTAAGTTGGTCAAATTACCTTTTATGTTTCTGACTTATTTTTTTAAGAAGAAAAACTGCACTTTATGTTGAAATTTTGGTTATTATTATTTAAAGACAATACCATTCTGAAAATGTACTTAAAGTACTTAAACTACCACTTTATTTTTAAGTCTGCCCAATTTTAACCAGGGATGATATTTTTGTTTCTGTTTTGAATTCAAATGCAGTTTAAAAGCATTTTTTTTTTCAGAAATTAAAAGAGCTTGAGTTTACAATATTCATGTCCAT
>JANRMT010062808.1:53641196-53682191 GCA_026402145.1 Polypterus bichir lapradei
CTATTGGATTGCCGCTGACGGACGGCCTTATATGGGCAGGCACTAAATTACAAACGCCAGCGGCAGCCTGTCTATGAACTTAATTTAAAGTGTAGGTTTACACTGTGCTTTGTTTCCGAAGTAGCAGAACTCATGAATATGGTTGTATATATCACTCGCTCGCTTCTTATTGTTTCGCTGCCTTCTCAATTATATAATGCATGTTTTCTAAAGCGCTTTTTGGGCCTCTTCCTGGTTTTCTACGTACTGCGTGATTACGTAGGAGGCGTGATGATGTCAGACGAATCTCCGCCCCCACGGGTTTCAAGCTCATCTCCATTACAGTAAATGGAGAAAAACAGCTTCCAGTTATGACCATTACGCGTAGAATTTCGAAATGAAACCTGCCCAACTTTTGTAAGGAAGCTGTAAGGAATAAGCCTGCCAAATTTCAGCCTTCTACCTACACGGGAAGTTGGAGAATTAGTGATGAGTCAGTCAGTCAGTGAGTGAGTGAGTGAGTGAGTGAGTGAGTGAGTGAGTGAGTGAGGGCTTTGCCGTTTATTAGTATAGATCACAATATTACCCTGGACCAACCGAGGGTGCTAAACAATAACGGTATCTCTTCTTCTTTCCCTTTGCCAGAAAGGAATATTGATGTGCCACCATCGATGACGTCACTTGCGGGGCCAGCCCATCTGTGTCTGCCTCTTTTTCCAAAAAACCACCATAAACAGAACAACCGCCATCTTCGGGCAGACTTGACCAACACAACGGGACTAGTCTCGACTTTGCATTAACATGCATTTTTTTGAAGCCTTTTGTGCATATTTAGCAAACAAACACACAAAATCCAAAACCTTTGAAGTTCTTCAACCAAACATTTAAGTTTTTGAATATGAGCTACATAAGATATGACAATTTCAAAAATGTTTATTACCTGATTCTACAGTCTGATTTATTTCATGCTCTTTACTTTCCTCTGCTAAAGAAGAGATGTTCTGTTTTCTGAGGGTAGCCCCCGCTTTCTCTTTTACAGCAGTTATTCCATGCCCTGTACCAATGTCAAAATACAGAAAATACAGCATGTTAGGAATTAGTAATAAATATCTCAAGTGTTACTATAAAAAAAGAAAGAGAATACAGTATACAAAAACATAAGGTTAACATATTATCAACAGAGCAGTACAGTAATCCCTCGCTATATCGCGCTTCGACTTTCGCGGCTTCACTCTATCGCGGATTTTAATATGAAAGCATAACTAAATATATAACGCGGATTTTTCGCTGCTTCGCGGGTTCTGCGGACAATGTGTCTTTTTACTTCCTGTATATGCTTCCTCAGTTGGTTTGCCCAGTTGATTTCATACAAGGGACGCTATTGGCGGATGGCTGAGAAGCTAACCAATCAGAGCATGCAGTTAAGTTCTCCTGACTGAGAAGCTAACCAATCAGAGCACGCAGTTGAGCTCCTGCGTGCTGAATGCAGTGTTAACCAGGAAGTCTCACTCATTCAGCATCAACGTGTTTCGCTGTGTAAAGAGTTGTGCTCTTTAGTGCTTATCTTTGTGCATAGTCAAGCCCTTCATTATGGCTCCAAAACAATCTGCTACTGCTTCAGGGGCCGTGCCCAAGCGCAAGAAGAAGATGTTAACGATTGCCGAAAAGGTAAACGTTTTGGATTTGTTGAAGGCTACGATTCTTTTTATTTAAAAAGTAGGAAAGGAATATAAGATCTACGGCTGCAGTGTCCTTTTAACCAGGGTGCAAAACGAGTTGTAAGTGGATGTAATAAGGCAGTAGTCTGGATGGAATCTGCTTTAGGGATTTGGATTGAAGACTGCCAGAAGAAGAACAACGGCAGTGCTACACAATCGCCTGAAGTGGCTCCTTTATAAGGGCTGTAACGCTCTCTTTTGTTGTGCAGTAAAATTAAACTCATTTTTATCGGACAAGTCATCGTGTCATTGTTGGTGAGTAACCATAATTAATTTTCTTCTTACAGTGCTTAGTACATGTACGTATGCTTAGTGTCACTGTACACACATTTACTGTATACTATTTTTCTTGCATTGTACGTATTTATTGCTGGTGCCCTGTCTATCGTAATGGCTGTAACATATGTGATATCGGTGACACTCAATATCTTTAAAATAATATTTAGGTTTTACTGTATATAAAGAGTGTGTTTATATACATAATTTCAATGAATCTTACCTAATATCTAAGAGAATACAAAGTGATTATGCTGTATAACTCTGCGGGGAATATTTATAAACAGTGTGGGAGAGTTTATAAGGGCTTAAAATATATAAAAATAACCATACAAACATATGGTTTCTACTTCGCGGATTTTCACCTATCGCGGGGGGGTCTGGAGCGCAACCCCCGCGATCGAGGAGGGATTACTGTACTACAATAAATTATGTGATTTCATCTGTAAAATATTAAATTTTGTTTTATTTACAGATAATGCTAACAGAAAATACATGGAGAATTACAAGAACATTGCTTTTCAATTTGGTATATCTAATATATAAAGGTGAACATGTGTGTTTACCCTGTATGCAAATCCAGAACATTAAACCTATCTCTGCCAAATTTTGATCTGCCATTTGTACCAAGGAACACTATAGGCTTTGTTTCATCACAAATTTTAATTGGTGCCCCAACTTGGCTAGCACCAGGAACCCCTGCTAGTGTACAATATACTGTTTCACAACATAACTTAATAAAATATACACAACATTTTGTAATGGTTAATAAAAAGGAAACTTAATACATAAGTTCCCTTTATATGAAAGCACTACAGTGTAACCTTCCGATAGTGCATTGATAGTACTTCTGCCTCACGGTAAGGATACCAGGGTTCATGTTCCCAGGTCCTCCCTGCATGAACCAGGTCTCCCCACATCTGTGTGGGCTTCCTCTATGTGCTCTGGTTCTCTCTCACAGTACAAAGGCATGAAGTTATGGTGGATTAGCAAAACTGGCCCTATTGTGCATATGTGAGTGCGTTCACTCTGACCAGGGGTCTGTCCCTGCCTTGCACGCTATACCTGCTGCAACAGACTCCAGCCCCTCATAATCATGCTAATTTAGAAAATGACATTCAGTACAGATATTCTGACAGTTTTAATATCTAAAATATTAATTTGCTAAGTCAATGGCTGAATATGCAAAGAATAATCAAAAACACTGTCTGATTCAAATATGCAGGGTAACACTTCAAATGGTTACTTCTTCTCTTAGTAGCTTTAAGTATTAGCAATACTCCAGTGAACAAGCAATTGTTTGCAAGTGGAGACACTCATCTATAGCTACAGAATTTTGCCTGCAAACATATAACTTTCCCATTGAAGTGAAGCACATCTCTGGAGCAGTGAGATGGCACATGCACTACTACATTTTAGTCTAAATGTGTGAAGTGACTTTCCATTCCAACTTTGCCCATCTGTTATACTCAGTTTGTTATAATATTAAGGTTATTGTCACTGTCTCTATGTACACTGTTATGGATTTATTCATACAGGCAGACCAAGTATGGTACACAGGGACTAGGCTGCATTTAGAAACCATTAGCCTAGCAGTTTGGAGAATGGGACAATCTGCAGTGTGAGCATTGTGCTATTCTTGTTGGAGGTGGGGGTTTGTGTTTACTGTCCTTGTTTGGAGACCAAAGAGGGGCATTGTACTATTCCTGAGATGAAACTGAATCCTTACTTTCCTTGTTTGGAGACCGGAGAGGCCCCCGCAAGTGGAGAAGACAGTATAAATATATGGAACAAGCAGTCAAACCCTTTGAAGCTGTCGGGCAGAAGATTATGTCATCCGTCCGGAAAACCCTTTCAGCGTGGTGACGAAAGATGGCAGACTGCGTAGATCAAGACTCCCACACCTTGATAAAGTCTGTCATAAGCTTCCCGTCTGTAACCGCGTAAAAACCGTCAGTAAAGTAAGCTAAAGTATATCTGTTTCTCTCATGTGATTTTTGTACCGCCGTAATCACGATGGAAGGGATATCGCCTTTTCTGTCATATTTCTATATTTTTCGGTTACTTAACATGCCGCAATGTCAAAAGGACACATTTCCGGAGAGCTAATGCCTCCTAAGGAAACACCATCTCACTGCAGACCACAAGATGGGTAGAGTAACTGTAGTTAAGACAAGAGTGTTTTAACTAGTGCAGGGGTGTGGTATAGCTGGTCCACGGCGTAGAAGAAAAGGCCAGTTTTTAAATAAATAATCACCGCATTCACGGCTTATAAAGGGGGCATGGTAGTGTGGCCGGAGCAGTTCTCAGACGCGATGTGGTCCAGACGTTTCCTCACTTAAGTGCACAGGTGAGGAATTGTCCATATCAGTAAATGATGCCGGGAGCTGCTAATTGCCGCACCTGTGCCACGTTTCCATTTTTAAAAAGGAGAAGCATGAGTGCAGAGGGGGAGAAGAAAGATCGGAAAAGTGAATAGAGGTTAGAGGAGGAAGAAGAGAAAACTGGAAGCTGAAAGCCGGTGAGTGAGTGAGCAAGCAAGTGCAGACTCACTGATATGAGCAGGCAGCTGTGAGGAGAGCCCCTCAGGAGTGTTAGGCTGACACTCGGGGCAGCAAGAAGTGGTCGCTCCTGCTGAGCACTTAGGTGGAGCAGGAGTGACCGGAAGGTGGTTGGCTTGCTGCAGAAAGCAGCCGGAGTCGGAGACTTGGGAGGTGGAAGCCCCAGCGTGAGCACCCTGGTCACTGGGCAACCCAAGTCTCAGTCTGGTGATAGCCCACGGAGCCAGGGACCAAAAGGTGACCAGACTAGATGGAGAAGCTGCAGGTAGGGCGACTCCCCTGCTGAAGGCGGCACTGGGTTTTGTTTTTAAAGGACTGCTTCCAGCCACTGTTTTAACCTCGTTTTAATAGATTTATTTATTGGATTTTAACCTCCACTGTTTCACCCAGGTTTTATGGATTATTTATTTATTTATGGACATTTTCATGTATTGCACTTTATTTGGACACTGTTTTGGTTTTTTTTTTCGTTTGTAATAAAAGCACTTTTGCCGTTTTGCACATTTCCCCTTGCTTCCTTTGGTGTCCTCATTGTCCAGCTCATCTGGTTACATTACCGACAGTGTCGGGTTCAAAAGAGCTCCCAAAAAGGAAGTGGGAGCATGGAGCAGACCTGCATTGTCACAAGGGGATGCATTGAGTTGTAGTAGTGAACCTATTGCTTATGACTTCCAAAACCCAGCATTGTGCCGCTAACATAACAGAGTACATTTTTAAGATCGGAGAGAAACTGGTGGTATCTTTTAACACCAGTTTTTTGAATGTTAGAATTTTTTAAAGGGTTGCAAAATTTTTCAATAAGTTATTTTTATTGCAACTAAAGCATGGCATTTCATTAAGTTACAAAATGAGCTGGCTCAAGGCGAGAATAACTTCTAAAATGATATTGCAGCAAGCAATTACTAGCCATGGACTGTTTCAAAATGGAGGTTTAATTTACCTTAACCTTTTCAGAGATTTTATACTGTGGGAAAGTAATCATAGGCTGGGTTGACATTAACTTCAAGTATGTTTCCAGTGCTTAATAAGAACAGTTCTTGAAAAGAATTCAGTAAAGTACACATTTTAAAAATTACAACAAATATCAAATGTATATTAAAAATGAAACAACAAATACATACAGTACAAGTATCCCAAAATAAAGACATTCTTTTGGCTTTCACATTGCCAATTGTTAAGTAAACTGCAGTACTCTGGTAAACAAAACATGTTCTTGTCCTTCTTCCAGAGTACAATTGCGACGGCAGCAATGTCTCCTTTAATTTCTCAGTATCTTTCTTGAATAATGATTAAATAAGCAAACTGTAATGAGTGCACTTACATACATATAATGTAAATATTGTGCTGTATGTATTTCAAGTTGTTTTCACAATTTGCACTGTAAATAAATGTTATTTAAACATATTTGTATTAAATATATGGACCTACTAATTTAATGTTTTCAGCTATACATGTGTTGTACTTATCGTGTACAGACAAAGCCATAAATATCTGTAAAATTATAAATTATACATTTTAAATTGAAAATAAAAATAAATACAAAACCTTTCCAATCTTAAATATAAATGCAAATACAACTAAATATTTGATTTACCCATATAATATACATCAGGCAGAACTAATAACAGTAAGAAAATACAAGTGAATTGTTATAGCAAACTGATTGGTAGTGTGAGTGCTTACATAATCAAGTTTTGGTCACAGGTCTAACAGATGGTTGTAAAAGAGTTAACATTTAAGTGAAATTGAATTATTGTTTTTCACCTATTCAATTTCCTAGTGTGCTCATTATCCTGCTTCATAATCCAGTTTTGACCAAGTTTTAACATTCAAACAGTTGGTCTTACATTTTCCTGTGCAACATGCTGGGGCCTCATATATAACAACTTGCGTAGAATTCAAATTCATGTTAAAACATGGTACACAGACAAAACTAGAAATGAGCGTACGCATAAAAAAATTCAGATGCATAAAACTTTGTGTAAGCAAAGTTCTATCCACTTTATTTTTATAAATTGCATTCAAAGTGCATGTTAATGCACATGCACACACCTACAGCACCACCCCGACTCCTCACAGAATTAGGCCTATTTGAATATGCAAATCAATATTAATAGCCCTTTCCATTTTGTGTTTGGTTAAAAGACAATGGCAAAAGCATGTGTAAAAAAGAAAAATTTCTTTTTTTTTTTTTTAAACAGTGAATGTGGAATGGAGGTCCTGCTCGGTGAAGTGCAGGCAAGGAAAAAAAAACTTACTATTAGTGGCTTAAGCAGTGGTATAAACAAAAAAAAAGAAACTGATGGAGTGGTACAGCGTGGCGGAGGCACTCAAAACTTCAAGTTCAGAAAGTTGCATGGTGCCCAAAATAAAAAAGAAGTGGTTACATATCAAAGCTACTGTGAAAAGTCAAATCATAGCCTACCATCTGAAAAAAGGTCTATGTCGAGATTAAAGTCAAAATGTTGACTTTAATCTCAAAATTTCCACTTTAATATCGTAGTTTATTTTGTCATTAAAGTAGAATATTGTGAACTTTAATTAAAAATTGATGTTTAATTTACTAGAGTTTCTCAAATCCCATTGTAACAGAAGTGCACAATAAATGATTCATATTGTAAGTACTTTCCCCGACCCAGTCGTTAATCGCTACATGCTTCTTAAACATGCTTTCTCTTACACAGAGAGAAGTTCGCAGGCACCAGAATATATTACATTCATGATATTACAGCTCTCTGAACATTTTAGAAAACTAAGATGCATACTTGGATCATTTGAAATCATGAGGGGGCATGGTGGCATGGCAGGAGCAAAGAACTGGTGCCCTGCCCAGGGATTGTTCCTACCTCACACATGATGCTTGCTGGGATGGAAAAGTTTATTGCAGCAGTACTGTCTCTTTCAAACATACCATAACCCCCCAATTCCTGTCCTTCTGTTTTCTTTCTCTACGTAACCAATTGCTACACAATACATGAGTAATAATAAATGTAAAACCAGCTGTAAGCTTAGAATGCCGATTCTTCAAAAATTTTAAGGAACATTGAAAACTCTTCATTATACATGTTTATTCATTCCATCCATCAATCCAGGGTCACGCCAGCTCCAGCAAGCATCGCGTGCAAGGCAGGAACAATCCCAGGACGGGTAGCTGGCTCATTGCAGTGTTAATACGAGCACACACTTACACTAGTAGTGTCAATTTAGCCAAATCCCCTAACCTGCATGCTTTTGGAAGGAAACTGAAGCACACAGAGGAAACCCACCAGGAAAACATGCAAACTCCAGACAGGGTACAACTGGGATGTGACCCTCTTACTGCAAGGTAGTAACAGTAACATTAACAGTATACATTATTTAAATGAAGTTAACAATCTATCTGTAAAATGTAATAGACATACTTTAATGCATTTCATCATAAAAATATCAACTATACATCCTAGTATTCTAACAGCACACAGTTCCAAGAGGATAGCTGTTGAAAATCTAAATTGACTTAGAAGCCAGCCATCATTATGGGACAACAAGTCAGTATGATCTGTAAATATGTGCTCACTTCTAATTATTCCATTTATGATGTCTTCTAACAACACTAAAGGATCCATGGCAATTGTAATATTTTGGTCATTCTGTGCCTTAAATTTGTAAATGATATGCAGTTAATTTCGATGTATTTAATAAAACCCGCAGCATGGATGTGAATATGAAAAAGAAAGGAAAAGCGCACAGAAACAATAGTACTGCTTTGACGCTGAATGCCACCCATTTACAAAACAGAGCAGAAATGTGCGTATGCATGGTCTGAGGCTGCCGTGAAAATGTGCATGGCTTTACGCCAAGTTTAGTTTTTATACATGTCGATGTCAGAATGGAAAAGGGCACATGCAACATTTTTGTGCATATGCACCATTAATACATGAGGCCTCGGGTATGGTGGACTGACTACAATCTAAGGTGTCCATGCCCTATGAACAACAACCTAACAATTTGTCTTAAAACTCCTGAGGACATTTGTGGTTCATTTAAACGCATCTTTGCAAACCTGTGTCAATGTTCCTTTACATACAGACGTGGCTATCTGCTGGATGCCCCATCCAGAAAAACCAAACTTATTAATTCTTTTTTCAAAAGTAAATCTAAAAAGTAACATCTACCATGTTGACAAAAGCCTATGGTTTTTCAAAGTATAATATGGTTTGAGCTTTGGATGTATCTGTCGGGGATGCTTTCTGCTGGGAAGACTGGCAGTTATCTTAAATGTTTGTCAAATTGTAAATATTCCATTCAAATGCTGAATGATTAACTTCAAATTATCTGGAAATTACCCCATGCAACAATTCCAAGACTGACAAACAGCAACAGGTTTAGATCTTGGTGGGAATTAGAGTATTGTAAAGTCAAGCCCTATTGTCTTACCATCCTTACACACTATTGCAGCATACAGTGGCATGATGCTCAACAGAAAAAGGAATACTGAAAATGAAATAAAATGATTATAATAATAAATTTAAAAGACAGTACAAGAACTCACCTATGGTGGATGTTGCTGTTGTCAAAATAGACTTTCCCCAGGATCCCCAACCTTTTCCTGAGGTTAAAGTAGTTTGCATCTAAAGGAAAATATCAACAAAGTTACATGATAACCTGGTTAACCATTCATTCATCTAAAGTCTTACTTTTATATATATATTTGTTATAACGTTTATTGCAGTCTTAGGGCAGAAAAAACTGCTATAAAATGTTAAGCCTGAGTAGAGAACACAGGAGTAATACATGTGAAAAGTAGGAAAGGATGAAAAGTGATAAGAAGAAAATGTATTGTATGCAGATGGAGAAACAATTAAATACACTACTCAGAGTGCTGTTAGAGTAACCATTCCATTTCTAAATAATGCAACTTAACATTAATAAGTTAAACAATCACGGACAATTTACACTTAAAAAAGCCTAATATTTAGAGGATTAGGGCATCTTACGTTGACCAAATTAATTTTAAAATATGAATTATTTTTTACCATACAAATGTATCTACTGTACAAAATTTGGTTTCATCACTAGGTATCCCATTTTATGGAGTTTTTTGTCTCCTCAAGATTTACTGAAGGTGCCTATCATATTTAGAAATGCTGTTTAAATTGATCAAGAACTCTATTCAACACTATTAGAATTACTGGGCCTAATTCTGTTCTTGGTGCAACACAGCCATGAATGGGAAATTGCACTGTTGTTAAAGTAAATTATTGAATAGATGCATTAAGCAGTTTAATTAGATTGTAATAAGTGATGAATAAATATAACATAACTCGGTTCCATACAAATTAATGTTTTATGCTTCATAGCCCTAAACTAATTTTTCATGTTTATAAAAATACAAGAACAAAAACGGGTCTTCAGAGCTGGAACACAATACTCCTTCCTTTTATGAGTTTGCTTATCCCAAAACTAGGTCGGAGTGGGGTGAGAGTCTGTCTTTGCAGTATCAGACACAAGGCAGGTACTGTTTCTGGACAAGATGGCTTTGCACTTGAGGGCACAGTTACATACACACAGAGTCAATATAGATTTAGAAATCATCATAGCCTACACATATTCAGCATATGGGAAAAGCCGGAGTACCTAGAAAAAAAAAATCCACATAAACACAGATAGAATATGTAGGCTCAATACAGACAAGATCTGAACATGTTATAAGAGCTATGTGAAAGAGCACATAAACATGATGCATGATGTTATTCTGAAAGTACTCATGTTTCTATATTATGTATTTGAAGAACATCTGTAATTTGTATATAATTTGTGTTTCAGTAACACTGTTCACTAAAAGATTCTAATTAGAAATAATAAATGAAAACTGTATTGTCAAGCCAAATTCAAAAAGCATCTCTGTATAACAAACATGGTATGTACCTGTTCATTCTCTCTGTTTTCTCCTGTATCTAATTCGGACAGTTTGACCTCAAGGTTCAGTAATTCACTACATTCTGTCTCTTGATTCTTTGGCAGTCCTGAGCTTGTAGGCAGTGCTCCTTCATCCAGTTCCTCCCTGATGCCATGCTTTGGGAAAATTACATCCTCAGATTGAAGATCAATGCCCTCCACAGAAGAACTTTCTTTTTGTCCCAGCTCAGAGGGCACATTTTCTGCATCTAAGGCTTCATTATGGTGGCCTTCATCTTTCATGCTTGCCACATGCTCAGTGTGGGAGAGGGACAGCTGACTGCTCAGTTCAGCAGTAACACTGTCAACTGCCTCAGCCTGTGACATTTTTATTCATAGCTGAATGAAATGACAAAGAAACAAGTTAGACACAAAAAAAAATTCTCAACGATTAAGTAGATGTTCTATTTGAATGAAGAAACTTTAAAATCTTATATATATATATATATATATATATATATATATATATATATATATATAAATGTAAATGAGATTTCATATATGATTCATGTAGATAGGTGTGCAAAACAGGCAGGTACAGTATTTTGAAAGTCTAAATATATATGAAGTCAGTTCTGCATATATGAAATAATTTCTGAATACATAATATCAGCATCTGATCTATTCAGAAATTCTATATACTTGCCTGTTTGGCACCACATAATAAACACACAACATACAGTTAGGTCCATAAATATTTGGACAGAGACAGCTTTTTTCTAATTTTGGTTCTGTACATTACCACAATGAATTTTAAATGAAACAACTCAGATGCAGTTGAAGTGCAGACTTTCAGCTTTAATTCAGTGGGTTGAACAACAAGATTGCATAAAAATGTGAGGCAACTAAAGCATTTTTTTAACACAATCCCTTCATTTCAGGGGCTCAAAAGTAATTGGACAATTGACTCAAAGGCTATTTCATGGGCAGGTGTGGGCAAGTCCATCGTTATGTCATTATCAATTAAGCAGATAAAAGGCCTGACGTTGATTTGAGGTGTGGTGCTTGCATGTGGAAGATTTTGCTGTTTACAGAAAACATGCGGTCAAAGGAGCTCTCCATGCAGGTGAAAGAAGCCATCCTTAAACTGCAAAGGCAGAAAAAACCCATCTGAGAAATTGCTACAATATTACGAGTGGCAAAATCTACAGTTTGGAACATCCTGAGAAAGAAAGCAAGCAATGGTGAACTCAGCAATGCAAAAAGACCTGGACGTCCACGGAAGACAACAGTGGTGGATGATCGCAGAATCATTTCCATGTGGAAGAGAAACCCTTTCACAACAGCCAACCAAGTGAACAACACCCTACAGGGGGTACGCGTATCGATATCCAAGTCTACCATAAAGAGAAGACTGCATGAAAGTAAATACAGTGGGTGCACTGCAAGGTGCAAGCCACTCATAAGCCTCAAGAATAGAAAGGCTAGATTGGACTTATGTTAAAGAACATCTAAAAAAGCCAGCACAGTTCTGGAAAAACATTCTTTGGACAGATGAAACCAAGATCAACCTCTACCAGAATGATGGCAAGAAAAAAGTATAGAGAAGGCGTGGTTCATTATCCAAAGCATACCACATCATCTGTAAAACACGTTGGAGGCAGTGTGATGGCATGGGCGTGCATGGCTGCCAGTGGCACTAGGACACTAGTGTTTATTGATGATGTGACACAGGACAGAAGCAGCCGAATGAATTCTGAGGTGTTCAGAGACATACTGTCTGCTCAAATCCAGCTAAATGCAGCCAAATTGATTGGGCGACGTTTCATGATACAGATGGACAATGACCCAAAACATACAGCCAAAGCAACCCAGGAGTTTATTAAAGCAAAGAAGTGGAAAATTCTTGAATGGCCAAGTCAGTCACCTGATCTTAACCCAATTGAGCATGCATTTCACTTGTTGAACACTAAACTTCGGACAGAAAGGCCCACAAACAAACAGCAACTGAAAGCCGCTGCAGTAAAGGTCTGGCAGAGCATTAAAAAGGAGGAAACCCAGCATCTGGTGATGTCCATGAGTTCAAGACTTCAGGCTGTCATTGCCAGCAAAGGGTTTTCAACCAAGTATTAGAAATGAACATTTTATTTCCAGTTATTTAATTTGTCCAATTACTTTTGAGCCCCTGAAATAAAGGGATTGTGTTAAAAAAATACTTTAGTTCCCTCATATTTTTATGCATTCTTTTTGTTCAACCCACTGAATTAAAGCGGAAAGTCTGCACTTCAACTGCATCTGAGTTGTTTCATTTAAAATTCATTGTGGTAATGTACAGAACCAAAATTAGAAAAAAGTTGTCTCTGTTCAAATATTTATGGACCTAACTGTATATAGCAGCAGTTTTTGTATCAAACATCATTTCAAAGCATTTTTATGAATATACTGAACATCATAACTAGTAACACATATTGTTACAGTCACAGTATACCAAGGTCAAAAAAGTGATTGCTGGCAGCCAATAAGCTATATACAGAATTTGATGCTCCATCCCTTACATTCAATTTTTAATCTCTGAATAAAACCGGTCCAATATATAGACAAGTAGATGCCAAAAATGCCAAAATTATTCCTGTCATCATCCTCACAGTCATGGGAAACTTTACTGAGGATATGTTTTCAAACAAATGATTCACATTGAACAAAAAACTATTGAACAGGAAAGGTGAAGCTCATGTAATTCTGAAAAGGAATTTGAAAACAGACACAAATCTTACAATTCACAGTAACAGAAGCAGTCTTAACCAGGGTCTTGAAAAGAAAAAGAACCTATGTTTCTCCTGCCCCACCCACATGAAAAAGCAGTAGTCTGCCCCTAAAAGGGATGTGGCAGGCAGTGGCAGCAGACAAAAATCACAAAACACAAGCGCCTCCTCTTTAAACCTTCATGGCCTAAATGTGACTGGCTGTCTCAGTGATAACAGATTAAATCATAACAACATGTGCTACTGTACTAAAAAACAACCTCAGGCAGTTTTAGTGTTCTTCTACATGTTCAAGAATAGAGTTCCTTTGATGGCCTCCTTATTAATAATGGTCCTGTCACTAGTGAACATACTGTAGAGTTTAGTATGGGTACAAATATGTTTCTAAAAACTTTTTGCTTTGAATAAAAAACGCAATTACAATTAACTTTACGTTATCTATAACATTATTGTTGGCATTGTACAAATATTAACAACATGAAATATAATATAGTTTAAAGTATGGCTGAATCACCAACCAGGTAACTATAACATCTGAATCTGCATCCACATTAGATACACTAAATACAGTACCTTGATTTATTTTCAAGCATGAGTAACAATAATGTTGGGCTATATCTGGTGCTATTAACTAAAACTAAATCTGAATTCGTGCAACTTTTTTACGGACAAAAGAATGACTCTACAGTATTATGCATACATTACGACTCTTCAGCATCTGCAATTGACTTTGAAGGATGCAAACATTTCTCGTTTGCTGGTGTGAAAACAGCAAAATCTTCAGCATTTCATTTTAATTCTTGTTTGAATTTAACTTTTGCGATCTGAAAACGAGAAAAGTTAAGTTTACACCACTTCGCAGTCTTCTATCACTCAGCAAAGTACCCACAAATAAAAAGTAACTGTACACAGAAATCTCATAAGGCAAATGATATTTGATAGCAGTTTATGAGCAGCATCGTCCAAATGACTGAATCCGTCTAAGAAAGCAAGATAATGAAACCTAAATGACAGAAAACTGATGCATGTACAGATGCCATAATGATGAAAATGTTCAAATGCAAATCCAATATTCTTTGTCATTTCGTAATGTTGCAGAGTGATAAAACATTTTTTGTTCTGTCTTTCTGCTTCTATAAATAATTATGAGCTTTCAATTAGCTTGCCCTTAGATGAAATACTAACCTGTTAGTTTTTACTGTGGAGTAGTCGCAACTTTCCTAGAGGTTTCCAGTTCCTCAGGAGCTTCGCGTCTGACGCCAGGATGCGCGCCCCCGCTCCTGTCGCCACGTCGGCAGGCAGAAGACGCGCCCGTACGGTGACGTCACCGGGCTCTGGTAGTGCACGGCAATGTGGACGCTGTGTCTGCCCACTGGACTCTGCACAGTGTTGTATTCCAGATGTCTCCACAGTTTCCGCATTTGCTAAATACGAATACTTCATTTGGAATGAAAATAACAAACATGATTCAATCAATTTATTAAGCCCTTTTCCACAGAACATATGCAGCAGCGTCGGTCTAAAGGCACAAACTAAACATGGGATAAGCAACAGTGCATTTCAGTAATGGACTCCTGTTAATAATGCCATATTGTGTTGATATGGAGCAGGTCAAAAAAATGGCTGTTATAAATATTTTAAAGGTAAAATGTTGAATGACCGAGTGTAAAGGATAAGCCTTCTGTGTCAGTGTAAAGACGAGGCTGAATACTCTCGTTTAGAGTTGCACTTTGGTCTGTTATGTAGTAACTTCTCTGCCTTATTATTATTTTTTTTAATCAGGGCAATTATGACTTCCTAGCTATGGCCATTTCCGCTCTGTTTTTCTAAGTAACATAACAACAGAACACTGTCAGAGCCACTGTATCTCCTATTGATGGGAAGCCTAACAACTAATGACACAGCACTGGAGCATTATATTTATCTGTAGCTATTACCATCAACATGTGGCATTTTATACTGAAAAATGACCAGAACAGAAACTTTTGGCACCACAAGACCCCTGTATATTTTCGCCTGGAATACTACTGACTGGATGTTTTGTTTTTCTCTCCTCAGCCGGGCGTTTAATCAGATACCTTTGATTCAGAAACTATTCAGACCCCATTCACTTTCTTTACAGTTTATTGTGTTGCAGATTTGATTTTAAATAGATAAATTTACTATTTTTACTAAACATTCTACACTCAATAACCCATAATGATAAATAAAACATGTTTTGAGAAAAGTTTGAAAATTCATTACTGAAATCTCACGTTTATATAAGTATTCAAACCTTTAATTCAGTACTTTGTAGAAGACCCTCTAGCAGCAACTACGGTTTCAAGTCTTCTTGGGTAAGTCTCTACAAGTTTTGCACACCTGGATTTGGTCAGTTTACCCCATCCTTCATGGACGATTCTCTCAAATTCCGTTAGATTAGATATAATTTATTAATCCCTAAGGGGAAGTTCAAATGCATACTGCAGCAAAACAAAAAGCATTAAAACACAGGATGCACAGCAATAGACTCAAAGTGCAATATAAGGCAAAAGAATAAAAACATATAATTTAATCAATATTATGCTAAAAATAACTGTAGTAAATTGGAATTTATACGATTCTCCTGTGGCTTCTACCTGGAGTGAAGAAGGGGACGTTGGAAAGAAGCATTGAACTGCCTAATGGCAGCAGGGAGAAATGATTTTAAGAGGCGCATCTACTGTATGTACACTGTGGAAAATTGAGCCTGTGACTAAAAGTACTACAAAAATGTGCCCCCTGCAGGGGATGGCATCCAATTTTATCAACATTGTCTTTTCCACAACAGCCTAAAGACTGTCCAGAGTCAGTCCAGCATTGGAACTGGCTTTACTAATAAAGTTTTTCAGTGTTTTGCATTGGCTGAACTCAAGTTGTGTCTCCAGGAGACCACTGCATAGAACAACACACACTGGCTACAATGAACAGGTAAAACATTTCCAGCAGCTTCCTGCACACATCAAAAGACTTTAGTCTCCTTAGGAAGTGTAGTCTGCTCTGGCTGTTCTTATGCAGCCAATGGGGAGTATCAGTAAACCTCCATCTTCAGGTCTTTCCACAGTTGTTTGTTGGAGTTTAAGTCTGGGGTTTGGATCAGCCACTCAAAGACAGTCAGAGACTTCTCTTGAAGCCATTTTCATCATGCTGAAAAGTGAACCATCACCCCAATTTGAGGTTGCATGCACTCTGGAAAAGGTTTTCTTCAAGGACCTCTCTGTATTTAGCTGCATTCATTATTCCTTCAATTACAACCAGTCACCCTGTCCCTGCCACTGAGAAGCACCTCCTTTGCATGATGCTGCTTGACTTTCTAAGTAACATATATCAGACAAAGAAGGTTGGCAAGTATCAGTTAGGGTCCCATCATGGCTGTGTTCTGTCACCTCCTTTGCATGACGCTGCTTGACTTTCTAAGTAACATATGTCAGACAAAGAAGGTTGGCAAGTATCAGTCAGGGTCCCCTCATGGCAGTGTTCTGTCCCCCATCCTTTTTTTTTTCTGTACACCCATCTATTAAACCACTGAAGTCTGCTGATGACACCACCCTGACTGGCCACCCTGCAATGCCGTATCAGAGGGAGATGGATCGGCTAGCCAGTTGGTGCACCCTCAACAACCTTATTTTGAATTCCTCGAAAACAGTAGAAATGATTGTGGATATTAGGAGACACTCCTCTCCTCCTACACTTCTAGTTATAAATGATGTCACTGTCAACAGAGTAGAATCATTTACATTTATTGGCACAACCATCAATCACAGTCTATTGTGGGGAGAAAACAAAACTGGTTTAATCAAAAAAGATCAACGGCAGATCTTTTTTCTTCTTCAACTTAAAAAGTTTAATTTGTGCCATTCAGTGCTGGTACAGTTTTATCAAGCCGTTATTGAAAGCACTCAAAACATAAATTGCAGTATGTTATTCAGTCAGAAGTAAACATTCTTCTTTCGGCTGCTCCTGTTAGGGGTCACCACAGCGGATCATGTTTTTCCATATCTTACTATCCTCTGCATCTTGCTCTGTCACACCTGTCACCTGCATGTCCTCTCTCACCACATCTATAAACCTTCTTTTAGGCCTTCCTCTTTTCCTTTTTCCTGGCAGCTCTATCTTCAACATCCTTCTCCAAATATACTCAGCATTTCTCCTCTGCACATGTCCAAACCAACGCAATCTCGCCTCTCTGACTTTGTCTCCCAACCGTCCAACCTGAGCTGACCCTCTAATGTACTCATTTCTAATCCTGTCCATCCTCATCACGCCCAGTGCAAATCTTAGCATCTTTAACTCTGCTACCTCCAGCTCTGTCTCCTGCTTTCTGGTCAGTGCCACTGTCTCCAACCCATATAACATAGCTGGTCTCACTACCGTCCTGTAGACCTTCCCTTTTACTCTTGCTGATATCTGTCTGTCACAAATCACTCCTGACACTCTTCTCCACCCATTCTACCCTGCCTGCACTCTCTTTTTCACCTCTCTTCCACAATCCCCGTTCCAAGTATTTAAACTCATTCTCTTTTGCCAACTCTACTCCTTGCATCCTCACTATTCCACTGACTTCCCTCTCATTTACACACTTATATTCTGTCTTGTTCCTACTAACCTTCATTCCTTTCCTCTCTAGAGCATATCTTCACCTCTCCAGGGTCTCCTCAACCTGCTCCCTACTATCGCTACAGATCACAATGTTATCAATAAACATCATAGTCCATGGGGACTCCTGTCTAATCTCATCTGGCAACCTGTCCATCACCATTGCAAATAAGAAAGGGCTCAGAGCCGATCCCTGATGTAATCCCACCTCCACCTTCAACTGAAACTGGAATCTATTGAGGTCCTGTATACATCACCGGTCAAGAAATGGGCCATAAATATAATCAAAGACAACCCCCCAGGCAACCATCTCTTTCAGTTATTACCATTGAGGAAACTTTAGGTCACTAAAAGCAAGAACAACTAGACATAGAAACAGTTTCATTCTTACTGCAGTCACTATTGTTAAACACAGTCTCTGATTATTTTGTCTCTTCCTGATTTTATATTCTCCTCCATTTAATATACATTATGTTTATTTTATATTGGACTTACTTGATATATTACTGGACTGGAGTGCAATTCTACTTTACTTTATTATTTTATGTATTTGTGTTTTTTGTATGTAATGTTGTGATGGTGTCATGTATTGTATATTTTGTTGTTTAATTCTGTTTACTATTTTATGGTTATGGATGTAATTCCAAAAGAAATTCCTAGCAACTATGTTGCGTGGCAGTAAAGTTCAAAGTTCAAGTTATCTTATACTTTCATTCTATATTAGTCAAGTCAAGGCTTTATTATATGTTTGTATATCTGTGGTACATCGGAATAAACTGTTTCAAAATTAACATTTCTGACATATTTCCAAATACAGTGAGCTGGATAAACAAAAAAGAAGAAATTCAAGGAAACAGAAGAAAACTGGTAAAGCAAAAATTGTTAAGAAATAGACCAACTAGAGAAAGCAGATATACAGTACAAAGAATGTACAGGAAGATAAAAGGATTACCGTCAGTATCAGTGTGCATCACAAATTGGTACATAAGAGCAAAAGATGAGACAATACTACTGAAAAAAGAAGACATATGAGAACTCTAAGAAGAATACTTTAAACAAGTATACTGAGACCAACAAACAGAGCCGCAAATAACAAATAAACTCATTGATAGACCAAGACATAACAAAATAAGAAATTAGACATGCTATGAAGAAAACGAAAAAAGGAAAAGGAATTGAGCTGCATAAAATTCCAGTGGAAATGACAGAGGCTTTGAAAGAATCTAGAATTAATAAGCTGACATAATTGACTAATGACGTATATAACACTGGGTATATACCAGATAACTTAAACAGATCCACTTTTGTGGCATTGCCAAAAAACACTGGAACAGTTAAGAATAGTTAAATGCAAAATACACAGAACGATTATCTTATTGAGCCATGTGACAAAATAATTTCTACTGAGAATAAGAAATAAACTGAGGGCAGATTATTGGAGGAACAATATGGTTTTGTGGGAGGGAAGGGTACGTGAAATGCTATATTTATATTGTGGATGTTGAATGTACGTTATATACAAGCACAGAGGAACTAGTTTGTCTGCTTTATAAACTGGGAGAAGCTTCAGCAGGCAGTGTGATGTTGTTGTGATGTTGTGGTTAAGGCTTTGGACTTCAGACCCTGAGGATGTAGGTTCAGACATAGACATTGTGAAGGACAGCCAGGTCCCATGCCCGGCAGGGACGCCCCTGCTGCTTATGTTCCGGGGGAGCCTCCATGGGCAGTCCAATACCTCCCCCGGGACACTTGGTGGCAGCCTCCCTGGCCGATGGTGATTCCCCAACCGCCCGCAGGGCTACATGGGAGATGGAGTCCTCCACAGCTTGGTTGGGGCCCGGGGTGGCCGCTAGGGGAGGCTGTCTGCTTCCCACAGCCCGGCTGGACGAGTCTTCAGCCCCACCCGGAAGTGCAATTAGGACCAGGTGGTTAATCGCCTGGAACGCTTCCTGGTGGGCTATAAAAGGGCCCAGCCACCACCACTCGAGGAGCCAGAGTTGGGAGGAAGAAGACGAAGCTTGTCTGGGAGGAGTGGTGGAGCGAGGTGGAGAATTGTTTGTGTTTGGTGCTTTTGGGACTTTTTTTGGGCTGTGTGGCACGGGGAAGACGTGTCCCACAGCTGAAAAAAAATACTTTTTATACGTGCCTCCGTGTCTTTCTGTGTCGGGTCAGGCGCCTATATAGCGCCTTTGTTACAACATATATAGATAGACTCCGCATTCACTGTGTTGCCCAGTCGACACGATACGTCAGCGCATCCGCCATAATGCGAGTAGCAAAAGTGGCATTTAAACTAATACAGGTAGACATGGAAACCGGGTTTTCTGATGAAAAAACAATAACATTTAAAACAGTATTTTTTACATACAACAGATTTTGGCGAATCGTTTAAATACAATTATTTATATCCATTTATACACTAATAATGGCAATTATTAATTAATAATAATAACAATACTACTACAACTAGTAATAATAATAATAATAATTATTATTATTAAATAATTCCTTCCATATAAGTAACATTTCTCGGACTGCCTTCTTCCATCTCCGAAACATTTCTAGATGTCCTGTTCTTGCGCAACACAGTACTGAAGTATTGGTTAATGTCCTAGTCACCTCACGTATAGATTACTGTAATGCTATTCTATCTGGCATCCCACAAAAACGTATCCATCGCTTACAACTTCTTCAAAATTCTGCTGCCAGAATAATAACCTGCTGTTCTAAATCCACTAAACATATTACACCTATTCTCTCTCAACTTCACTGACTCCCTGTTGACTACTGAATACGATACAAAATACTGCTCTTAACATTTAAAGCTCTCCACAGTCTTGCTCCCCCCTACCTCACTGATCTCCTACAGACTTACACTCCCTCTCGCTCACTCAGATCCTGTAATTTGAGAATATTCAGTCTGGCAATATGGTGCAGCCTTAGACATGAGCATAAAATGATGGTTGTCAATTTCAAACTGTGTTTCCTCAGTGTGCTCCTTGAGAAAAAACACATCATCTGAACCAATCTCAGCCCGAACAAACTGATTGATCAAAGATACACTGACAGCTTGCCCTAATGTCGACTGTCGGATAACACACTCAGCTGCTTTGACCACCTTGACTGTACCCTCAGAAGGAGTCATCAAACCTCCTTTGTTTTTTAATGTGAGCAAGTGGTAGCTTTGATCATATGATGCCGGTACAGCATCTGTTACCAAACTAGCACGGCACACATCACAGGACAGCTTTCTCAAAAATCCCGTCTAAGGGCTACCTCCCACTGCTTCCTGAGGTGGATTTCTTTGGGAAACCTTCAAAGTTTGAGAAATGTTAACAGCTAACAACAATCTACATAGTGAATAAATACATTTAGCCAAAATGTTGTTTGGAGGCTCACTTGAGCACATAAATGCATAGCTTTGCTATCTTAGCCTGGCGTAGCTAAAGTTAAGATTATAAAACAGGATTTTCTAATGGCCAAATATAACCAAAACAATTGTTCAGCCTTAACTATGAAATGTAATCCCCCGGGATCTGGATTGGAGCATACAGCAGTTTGTACAATCCCAAACAGCACATGCGTGAGGCATCTTTATCCACTACTTCACTCTACAGCAGTGTCACTCGCAATATAGCAGCAACGTTGACATGCGACGCTGCTGGTCATGCAGCATCTAGTAATTCTATGTCTATGGGTTCAGATCCTGTTACTCACACTGTGTGACCCTGAGCAAGCCACTTGACCTGCCTATGTTCCAATTGGAAAACTAAAAAGAAATGTAACCAATTGTATCATAAATGTTGTAAGTCACCCTAGATAAAGGTGTAAGCCAAATAGGTAAATGTAACTACAGTATGTAAATGTAACAACTACTACAAAGTGTAGTGAAAGGAAAGGGCTAAGCTTAAACATCAAAACGATGCTTTGCATCGTAAAAACAAAAAAAAAAAATCATCAGATCCCAAGTGTAGTCTAATGGTGCATGAACAGATAGTGAAGGAGGTGGATCAATTTCACTATTTTGGGTCCACCATCACATGAAATGTCAAATGTGAAGAAGAGATTAAGAGGAAAGTTGGGATGGCTAAAACAGCTTTTCAAAAGAAGAATAGACTGTTTACATCAAGACAAATAAGCACAAAAACCAGACTGAGAATGATGAAGACTTATATCTGGTCAATGATGGTTTATAGATGCACGACATGGACAAATATCCAAAGCCACGTAGATATGGATTGAAGCAGCTGAGTTGTGGTTTCTCAGATGTTTGATAAGAGCATCGTGGACAGCACACATGACAAATAAAGAAGCTGTAGTTAATGCTCGATCTGAAAGAAAGCTGGCAAAAAAATCAAACAAAGACAGTTTGAATTTTTTGCACAAGTAATGAGGAGAAAAGGGCTTCAGAATAAAGGGTACCAAGAGAAGAGGAAGACTGCAGAGACAGTATGAAGAGCAGCATAGCAGACGTTGACATGTAAGAACCGTTATGCATGATGCCAGTGCAAATTGAGAATGATGATTCTTCATAACATTTTATTGAATAGAAATTTGGTGAGAACAGTCTATATGTGGTGATAAATATTTCCAGTGAGATGTTAATTTAATACATTTTAATGGAAATACAGTAGCACATAACCCATTATGCTTGATATATACAGTATTGTGCAAATGTCTTAGCTACTTGTGAACTAATGCTGTAAAACGGGGATTTTTTTAAAAATTTAATGCCACAAATAGTTTTATTAATAAAAACATTCTCTAGAAATTACATTAAACAGAAAAAACCTTTAAAACCGATAACTGATGTGACTACAGTTTACCTTAAAAATAGCAGGTCCACTGTCATGCAGTTTCTGAACATACATGTGTTTTAGGTTGTTCTGTGCCTCTTGGAGAACATGTCCCAGTCAAACTGCAGATTTTGGCTGTCCTACTTACTTCTGTCTCTACAAGTAATCCCAGATGGGAACGATGATGTTAATACCAAGGCTCTTTGTAGGGATGATACCATCTGTTGCAGGACTCCCTGTTTTGGCTGTGTGTTTTGGGTCATTGTCATGTTGCAGAATGAAGCTAGGACCAATCAAACACTTCCCTGATGGTATTGCATTCTGGATAACAATCTGGCCGGTATTTCTCAGGAGTGAGGGGGCTTCGATTTAGATCACCAACTCCATTTTCAGGAATGCACCCCCGGACCTGCAGACCTCCACCATGCTTCACTGTTGCCTGTAGACACTTATCCACGTATTGATTTCCATCCCTTTACTAAACCGATTGCACTCTGTTTATTCTGCCACATTAAGAATTAAGGCAGATTTTTGAAGAGAAGAAATAAGGAGATAAAATGTAATCAAAAGCCTTGCAAATTTCAAACCCAGGAAGCCTAAAGTGATCTGCCGTCAAGTCTAATTAAAATACCAGAAACCAAAGTTTTTAGTATGGCTGTCCCTTACCCAGTTTGCCCAGCCTTTTCTGTTTCAGTAAATCACTTTGGTTAAACCTTCACATCATGCCACTAATAAGTTATACCAGTTTGTTATATTTACCCTATAAAGCATTGGGCTATATGCCTCCAGATATCTCACATTTGTAGACTGGTAAATGGTTCATTAGTTATGTTAATTTCCTTCTTTAAGTGAATTCAAATATCTTATTGTATTGCTTCACTTTTCTCAAAACAAAATTGTTTGGGACTCTAATATAAGTTCTTTTTTATTGACGCACTAATCCAAAACACATAAAGTAACCAAATAAGACAAATATTTGTGTGAATTATCTAAAGTGCTTAAGATTTTTGCTTATCTGAGATTGAACTCCAGCCTTTGCAGACCAATGAAGTAACAAAACATAACAAACCAAAGCAAAACAATTCCTTTTTATTATGTTTTAAAACAGGTCAAGTCATTTTCTAATCTGCTTAATCCAGACCAGGGTCATAGGGGGCTGAGGATGGAAGATATTCCAGCAAGCATAGGGCACAAGACAGGAACAAACCTGCGATTACAGCCTGGAGTCTTCTTGGATATAACATGACAAGCTCCACACACCCCCATACATTCTTTTCTGCATATCCTCTCAAGATCTCTCAGGTTATACGGAGATCATCAGTGGACAGCTGTTTTCAGGTCATGTTTGGTTTCTGGTTGGGCAACTCAAGGACATTCCCAGAATTGAACTTAAGCCACTCCTACATTGTCTTTGCTTTGTACTTAGAGTTATTGCCCTGTTGGAAGGTGAGCCTCTGGCCCAGTCTGAGATCTAGAGCAATCTGAAGCAGATTTTCATTAAGAAAATCTCTATATTTTGCTCCATGCAGCTTTTGTTTTTGTCTTCCTAGTCCCCCAGTCCCAGTCACTCAGAAACAAACCCACAGCATGATGCTGCAACACTATGCTTCACCACTGGAATGGTATGGCACAAGTGATGAGCAGTGTCTGGTTTCCTCAAGGCATCATGCTAATCATGATTGCACTGATGGTTGTCCATCTGGATGTTCTCCCATCTCCGCACAGGTTTCTCTGGGGATGAGCCAGCATTACCATCGAATTCATGGTTACCCCTCTTACCATGGCCCTTCTCCTACACTTGCTCCGAGTGGCCAGCCCTAGGAAGTTTTGTGGTTGTTGCAGACTTCTTTCATTTAATAAGTATTAAAGCAAATGTGCACTTGGGAACCTTTAATGCTGCAGGATATTTTGTAATCTACACCAGATCTGTGCCTTGACACAATCCTGTCTGTAAGCTCTTCTGGCAGTTCCTTCAACCTCATGGGTTGATTTTTGCTCTGATTCCCATTGTCAACTGTGAAACTTTCCATGCACATGTGTGTGCCTTTCCCAATCCTGTTCAGCCAAGTGAATTGAGCACAGGTGGACTCCAAACAAGGTGTTGAAACATCTCAATGACGATCAATAGAATGGGATGCACCTGAGCCATACTTCAAATGTCATAGCAAAGGGTCTGAATACTTGCGTCAATGTGATATTTCAGTTTTTTTGTTTTTAATAAATTTACAAAAATTTCTATACTCCTGTTTTCAGTTTGTCATTCTGGGGTACTGAGGGTTGTTTGATGTGGGAAAAAAATGAATTTAAAGACTCACTACTTCAGTTTAGCATATACTTACTAGAGCTGCTGATTAACTGCACATACTGCATCTCTGTTGTTAGTCATTAGCACTAAAACATAAGTAACATGATAGTTATAATTGAATACTAACCCTCACCTATTCTGTTTCTGTTCTCGGTACTCAAATGTGGCAATTGGTGCCACGGCCCACCTGCCAAGTTATTTGCCTGCCTATGGTAAAGTCATCCCTGATGGAGGATCACAGGAATCAAGGGAAAGAGGGATCCTTTCATCGGATTGGCTGGCCCAGCACTGTTTCAGCTGTGGAATGGCCAAATGGGGGAGGCAGCTTGATGGATGAGGTCTCCAGGACTCTAAAAATATCCAAATCTTATTATGTGATATCATCTACTGTTAAATTCTGCTCCGTACTTCTAAAATTTTTATTTTTATGCTGTATTAAGGATTTGTTCTGTTCTGTGTATTGTATTGTATTGACCCCCTTCTTTTGACACCCACTGCACGCCCAACCTACCTGGAAAGGGGTCTCTCTTTGAACTGCCTTTCCCAAGGTTTCTTCCATTTTTCCCTACAAGGTTTTTTGGGAGTTTTTCCTTGTCTTCTCAGAGAGTCAAGGCTGGGGGGCTGTCAAGAGGCAGGGCCTGTTAAAGCCCATTGCGGCACTTTCTGTGTGATTTTGGGCTATACAAAAATAAATTGTATTGTATTGTATTGTATATATATAAACCCTATGTTACATATAATGGAAAGTAAAATGGCAATTAAAAATATGCAGCTATGTCAGAAAAGAATAGTCTTACCCAAAATCAATTTATATCAAATTTCATTATAATTGTCAAGCAATGCCTTTAACTTTACTGTAGCACACATTTTATAACAGCATCATTTTCTAAATGCACACAAGGCATGACGTTCTGCAGCCTGGCCAGTGGATGGTGCACTAACCTTTATGAAGTAAAACAAAGTTTTGGCCTGTGATCTAACAGAATCTCTGCTTTTTCATATTGGAATACCCGATGGGAGGAATACACTGCCATAGAGACACTGGCAATTGTTAAAGGACCCTTGCAGGACTAATAATTAAATTCTGTAGAAGTCAAGAAATCAACAGCCAGTGTGAGACGGTGTTCTTAGAAATGACCTATTCACTTACAACACAGAATGGCCTTCTGTAGGATAATATAAATTTGTTCGAAACAAGTTTTAAAGTATCTTATAGTACTTGTCTAACAGAAATAAAAAGTTATTCAAATTCAGCATTTTTCAATTACCATAAAATGACAGATATTACCATCTGTTGCTTAACCAGTTGCTATATTTATCAAGTTCCTTTTTTAACACACAACCACAAGTGACAGCCAAAGTCTTGCTAGTGTGTTATTCTTTCTGTATTTACTGTATGTGCCATTAATGCATTCTCAGTATAAAAGGATAATGTCATAACTGCCTCTTTTGCCCAAAATGGGCACAGATGTAAAGACAGAAGACAAGGTTTTAGTTGATGAAAATATATTAGAGTCATAACCAATATTAAATAATTACATAAAATTCATATTTGCACTGAACAACATACACATAATTTGGGCACACAATAGATGGACATCATAGGTCAAAATCAATCCTAAAAACTGAAAGCAAAAGATTGTCGAACATCCAATATCAATAATGTGTTGAATATGCTTTTCCAATTCTAAGGTCTGTAGCAACAGGAACCTACCACAAGAGTGATGGACACAAGAAGGGAACCAACCCTGGACAGGGCATAATTTCAAAACATGGGACTCATAACTACCTTCACTTAACTGAACCTGAAGGTGGGATCAAATTGGAGCATAAAGAGAAAACGTACACAGACCGGCTGGGAACAGAACCCACGATTCTGGGGCTGCACATCAGTAACGCTACCTTTTATACCGTCAACAGTTAAACACCAATCCAACTATCCATTTTTATTGAGAGCCATTATAGCATCCAGGAAATGTGGAAGTATATCTTGGAAGCACTGGGTACAAGGAAGGAATAAACTAAAAGTGACAAAGGCACTCTCATCTTTCACAGGGCAACAATGAAAAATTGGCTCATAATTACAGTAAATTGTTTAAGTATGTGGTCTGAATTAGTTTAGCAAATTATTAACCTGATGAAAGGATAATTATGGTGGCTCAATTGTTCATTTGTTGGCACACCTACTTCACACCTGCTAAAAACTGCATTAGTGACTGTCTATTTAGAGTTTGCAGTCCTCTTCACGTCTGCAATATTTTACCACCAATATCTCAGACTTCTAATTTAGGCTAAGTGGGAACTTTAAATTGAGTGTGGGTGGGTATGTGTATGTGAGTATGTCCTCTGACACCCGTGTGTCCAATGCAGGTTTAAACAGCTAGCTAAAAAAGACAGTGTCTATAAAGAATCTCATTTCATGTTTGCAATGCAGAAATAAGTAAACAACTGTTAGTGTGACAGCTGCGTTCCAAGTTCTGTTTACATCTTGCACAACATTAAAATATGAAGAAGTTACATTTTAGTAATGACTCATCTGTTGCTTTATAAAGTGAAAGCTAAATATAAAATAAATCACAGTGAGAATACTTTTTTTTCCATCTCATTGCAGGTGTGGTAATTTCAGCAGAATATATGACTATAGTTAACTGGAAAAAAATTAGCAATGCTTCCTTATTCTTGAACAGTTGGAATAAACCTGTTAATTGGCAAAGGTCCATTTAAAAATGCATATGAGTGGCCACACCTAAGAAATACTTAAGAAATACTAGCTTACTAACTGGTTTCTTTTAAGTAATTGCACAAACCTTAAGTACTTAAGTGCCATTCCTCCTGTATTGATACCTTTTGTTCTTTGCACAAGTAAAAGTACCTAAAAGACCACAATGAAACCCATTTACATTAATTCATTGCTATTTTTACAGCCATCTTTGTAGCCAACTGTTGTACTATTAGGGTGAAATTTAATATAAGTCATATATCCAGAGGAGGTGGAGAAAATTGGGACAATGCACTGATGCAGCGCATTGCCACACTCACCACCCGACGAACCACCTCACATTTTTATTAAATTCCATTTCTATGAGAAGGTGGTAAAAATGCCCTGACATCAATTCCAAATAAAAACCTTTAGTTATGATACAAATAAGTATAAGAGTGTGCCATGCAACAAACTGATAAACTGTTCTTGTTTAGTTCCTGTCTACTTCCCTGCACTTAATGTGTGGAGCTGGCATGTTCTCCTCATGTCAATGTAATTTTTCCTAAATGAATGATTGATAAATTCTGAAAACATACAGCTGTTTCAACTTTGAAAACTAGTATTAAGACCAATTCTCATCTAAAAACTTTACATTTTCAAGGTAGGACAAAACATCCTGTTCCCAAAATCATCTTTTCTCTGTTGCCACTGGTATTTGGTATGTATTTAAAGAAGTCAGTTGAGGATCAATAAGTTACAATAAGTTTCTCAAGTTACAAATTCTGGTGTCCTTTTCTTATGCAGTTGCCCATCTGGATCTTTCCATTCTTTTTCTGCTTTTATTATATCCGGTTTGCCTTCTTCTCTCAAGACAGCAACAGACACCTTTGTATAAACCTTCAGTTTTTGGCAATCTGTCACATGGAATAAGGTTCATTCTTCAAAAAACCAGTAGATTGACATGATTCTTGAGAAAGCTGCTTCATTTTGGCCATTTTTGAAACAAGAACTGAACTTTAGGAATGAGAATACCTATTGTATCTTATTACAAATAACTCGGGACACAGGTGCATAACATAAACTCCATTCACTGCTTTAATCCACTATTCTCCAAATCTCTTACACTCATCCTCTGCCCTCTAATTCCTATTCCCTCAAAGAAACCTTACCCACTTTCCAACTCAGACACCACAGTACCTTGCAACTTAAATGAACAAAATAACAGGCTTCAGTGGTGTCAGTGCAATTAGAAAGGTTTCTGTAATAACCAATTAGCATATAAGCATGACTAATTAAAAATAAGCTAAGGGAGTGTAGCATTAGGACACTGAAGGAATTGATATTGGGGATTTGCAGCTATCCTCTTTAATAAAGCCCCTGTGTGCATCCAGGTGTCCGTGTGTGTGTGTCTTCTGGTGAAGTGCGCATGCACGGGCCGCGCCGTGCATCGCGCAGTGCCCCGCCCATGCGCACGGCACCGTGGACACACACACACACACTGGAAGCTGGGCACACAGTGAATGGCCTTGCCATGGCCGCACATGATAAGAAATAAAGGACAACATTGCTGGGGAGAGTGCTGATTGGGCAGTCGCGGCCGCACACTCCATTGTGCCACACATACAATAATCAGCTGCACGGCAGCACAGATTAAAATACTTGCTGGGGAACTAAACAGTACTTGCTGGGGAGACGCCACGGGCATGATTATCAGCTACATGCCACACATTAAATCAGTTGTTGGGGACACTCTGCTGATTGCCCAATGTTGTGACAGAAAATTAAAGTCATATTACGGACAACAAAACCAGTATTACTGTCAGAGAAAATTACAGGCATTTTACGGAAATACAAACCAGTATTACTGCGAGAGAAAATTAAAGACACACAATACAGTGACGCATATTACAGCCACATACAAGCCAGTATTACTGTAAGAGAAAATATTACAGATGTATCTACTAACAACATGCCACCCAAAAAAAAGGACACGTCAAGTAAGACAAAAGACATGGATAATCAAATCCTATATAAACAACATCTCCTGGAAGAACGGTCAGCTCAACAAGTAAACATCAACAAAAGAAAGGCTGAAAGACAAAGAAAAATACGAGCAAATAAATCGATTGAAGAAAAACAAAATGACCGTCAGAAAAACGCTAAAAAAGACTCAGAAGAGCAAACCTTAGAAAAAGTTGGCATTTACTTGCCAGAACCAGTATTCAGCTACGGTCAGTTATATATTGCATTATCAAGAGTTAGAAGTTTTCCAGATGTTGTTCTCAAGGTTGTAGATGGTCCTGATCAAGGCAAACTGTTGCCAAACTCAGACAGAATATTTACAAGAAATGTTGTCTGTAATGAAATTTTATAGAAACATTTCATGAGGTAAAAAAAATAGAAAATTTTTCCTAAATATCTTCTTCAGATATTGTGTCTTACAGATTGTTACAAAGTTTTACACTAAGACAATATTAATTATGCTTATTGTGTTGTCATATAAGTTTCTATTTTATTTTTATTATTATTTTACTTTAGGCTTTTTGCAAAAATATTTTTGACAAAAAAAAATTAAGACAAGAAACAGAATGAGGTCAAGGTCCCTTGCCATTTAATATAGACTGTTCCTACTAAAGTTTATGCACTACTGTTCTAGCGCCGGTTATTATAACGGGCTTAATGTCTAGTATGTGAATAATACATTAAAAATCAGTTAGCTCAAGCAGTAATTGCCATTATAAACACCAGTAATGCCCTGCGATTATTTTAAAACCAATTTACGGTTTTATTTGCTGTCTTTCTGAGGGAATGGAGGTGATGCTTTGTCCTGATTTCTGCAGGATCCATGAAGAACTTCCTCTGACACACATGGAACAGTGTTAAGGTACACATATATGTTTAATTGTGCAGGTGCTTTTTCTTCTTCTTTGTTGTATTTCGAGTTAGGCTACAGTTAATCTTTGAGGTGTTATGCAGTTAATAAGGGTATATAGTGGTCCTCTTTCGCTAACATGAAAATTCATCTGCCAAGCAGTTGATGATCAGTCCACTCCCTTCTTCATCAAGGCTAACGCATTTTTACAAGTATTATCATTCTTACTTGTGCATATTGCACTCCATTAGGTATAATGCCCAGTGGCGGCTGGGAGGTCTCGTGGCCTTAGAACCCCTGCAGATTTTGCTTTTTTTTTCTACAGCCCTCTGAATTTTTTATTTTTTTTGTTTATTTTTTTCTGTCCTCCCATACATCAACTCTTACTTTATTCTTTGTTATTTAGTATTGTCTGTTATTTCTATTTTTTATAAACGTTCCTTTCATCATCTTGTAAAGCACTTTGAGCTACACCATTTGTATGAACATGTGCTATATAAATAAATGTTGTTGTTTAGGAGGGCTGAACTCAATACGGTACTGTTCTTCTGCTCTAGGTGGCCAACTAATCCTTTGTTATGGCAACACTCTGGGCAGCAGGGGCCTGCTATTAAGTAAAAATCAAGAACAGGAGAGATTGGGCAGAAAGCAGAGATCTAGTGCATGGAACGGATTATAAAGGAATGACCAGTTTGAACATTTTTTTCTTAGGTTCACAGAAGCCCAACATTATGGGAGATAATTGTGGTAAAGTTTTGTGCATCAAGATTAGAAATTGATTACTTACCAACCAAGTGGGATAAACAGAGCAGTACTCATATATCTCTGAATGTCATTTGCCTATGATTGGACAGTCTTATCAGTCAAGACCCAGAAACTGCATTCTGAAGATAAGCTCTCCTTACAGGGCCTACACTTTAGCTGAAGTTAAGTACCAGTATAAGAGGTGGCCAGCTAAAGCAATGGACTTGTTTGTCTTGTAACTCTATTCTATATGGTTGAGCCTAAAAGTACTGGAATTTGGCTTCACTAACTAATTCCATTATTATTTCATATTGAAGTTCATAAAGGTGTTTTTATGCTTATTTCTCTTGAAGTCTAGATATGTCTTATCATGAAGTAGCTTGCATTCCTCCTTTAAGATGCAGTAACAGCAGGTATTTAATAAAAATGCATGTGTTGATCAGTTCTGTACAGCCTTACCAAGTGAAACTGTATAACTCTATAGCCCATTCCTCATAGACTGGCACACCTGGTCAGCAAACCAGCATTCATAATTTAGTGATTAGTAACATATTTTGTATAAAGGACATTACCTTTATAAAATACAGTTCTGGAGTTGTTGATTCATGTACAGAAATACAACTTGCCAGTATACCTTATTCTTTGCTGCTAGTGGACATTAATCTTTTTGCTGCTTAACCACAAATTTAGATGATTCTTTTCTTCTACCCAAGCACATTGCAAAATAGGTTATCTGCCAAGAAACTGTAGCAAAACACAAATGTAAGAACTTTTTAAGAACATACTGTACATGCAAAATGTACCTATCAGATTTGAGTGACACAGCACAAAATATGCAATAGACATACATTATATTGACATTACATGTCCATTAGAAAACCCTAATACTTTTTAACCATTTTATTTTTATGTATGTTTTACTATATTTGCAGCATAAAGCACAATCCATAATCTTAGTAATATGGAAAACAAATAGTACAAGAATGCAAATACATTCTATTTAAACATTTAAGAAAATACACATATTCATATCTAGTTTGACTCTATGTCTTATTGAACTTCTTTAATTTCTGGTAAATTGATCTCTATGGATGATCGCAGGATATCCCAGAATAACTTATGCTTGTTTTTATCTTGAGGCCACTCCATATAGGTCTTTCTTGACATCAGATCTTTGAGTTTATAATATTTTGATGGAATCATGTGCTGATGAATGGGCTCCAACAAAATCAGAATCAAATTTTCACTGCTTTCTGACAATAGCTCATGCTGAGCAAAGTACAGTTCATAATGGCACCACTCACTGCTGATGAAATTGGTAGATAAAACAAAGATAGATTTGTAGCTCTTTTCAATGCAGGTAATGATGTTTTCAATTATACTTTTTCCAGCTATAAAGTTCCTTTCATGGTAACATATCTTTAATTTGCCCATCTCTTCCAGGTTTGGAAGAAGATACTCCTTGACCCAACTAGAGTCATCTTGACTATAGGAGACAAAAGCATTGTATGCCAGATCTCGTCGGGTTTCTAATATCTGTTTTGTCTTTGCTCTCTGCTTTGTTTGTGTCCACTGCCACATCATTCGTAGATACCAAGGGGCGTCAAAATGCTTACACAGCACTGCTATTGAAATAACAATCACTGTTAATGGAATGAGAATGGCTGTAAGCAGAAGAGCTAGATTGCATGATATTTCAAACATGTGAAACTCTTCCAACAACGTTCCATTCAATGCTTCTGGTTCACTGCAGCTGTACAAGTCAGGCCACCCAAGCAATGTAATTCTGGATTTGCTCACCATTTGGGAAAACTTTCTTAAATTACAATCACACAAAAAGGGGTTACTGCTAACATCCAACTGTTTTAGCATTTGGCAGCTGCTAAGAAAATTAAATGATGACGTCTTTAAGACATTGCTACTCAAAAAGAGAAATTCCACACTTTGAAAATGTGTACAATCTGGGATATTAAACATTCTGTTTGATGACAGATTAATCTCTTTTAAATCTTTCAGAAATACCATATCTTTTGGTATGCTGGTTATTTGGTTGAACTTTAGGTCCAAAATTTGTATATTAATAGGCAAACATTTAAAAACCAAGTTTAAAAGGTTATTTGAAGATAAATTTAAATGAATTAAGCTTTCTGGCCACTCACATCTCTCATATTCATACATAAGCATGTTGGAACTGGCATCAAGGTGTTTTAACACTTTCATATATTTTGTGGAAAAGCTTAGCTGATGGAGTCGCATCAGTTTATTACCCTTTAGGATAAGGGTATCAAGAAAAGGAAACGTTTTACAATCACTATTACCTTGATTAGAAAACACATGTTCAGAAAATGCATTGTGGGAGAAGTCTAAATATTGAAACATACTGGGAGTCTTAGGGCATGTCATGTGTACAAGAGGAGCGTTGGCAAGTGTCAGTTGCTTTGCCTTAATACGAAGGAAAAAATTGTAGAATAATGACTGACTAAAAAAGTAATCTACCATTGCTACATTGTCAAGTGAAAATGCATTTAGTGGAAGTGTCTGGTTTAAATTCAAGTAATTAAAAATTTTCCCAGTTATAGTCAAGTTGAATAAATTTAGGTATTTAATATCTGATCTCATAATGATATACTGGAGGTCATTCCAGGTCAAATTCATTTGAATTAGAGAAAGGCTATGATATGTATGATTCTTTCTGATCTGATATATAGCAAAAGCAATATTGGACATTTTTGTAATATTAATATTGTGTTTATTTTTTAACATGATTTCCACTTCATCTGTCTTGTCATACTCATATTCAATAAGTTTATTTAATCCTCGAAAAATGTTTTTTAACCAAACACTGCTTATGCTCTTTAAGTCATGATTTTGAAGTTTTTCTGCACTTAGACGAATATTTTCAAGATTTACCAAAGATACAAAAACAGTACTAAGAGTCAAAACTGTAAATTTGTTATGTGAAATATTCAGGTATTTAAGATTATAAACATGCATCAAAAATGTTAATGAAATATCATGTAATAAATTATATGACAGATCAAGACACTGCAGGTTTTTGGTGGAGTTAAAAGTGTTAACGTCAACATATTTTATATTATTGAATGATATTTTGAGCATATTTAAATCATCCATTTGAGGAAAGCTGTCACTTGTAAGTTCACTTAAATTGTTGTGTGATAAATCAATTATTTTTAGTTTTGGCTGGAAAAGTTTTGGAACAGAATCCAGTGATTGCCATGAATAATTGGCTTCTCCATCTACCTTTAAAGTATCTCCAGAAACACAAATTGCCAGCTGTTCAAAGGCAAATATTATTAAGATGTACATCTCTTCAGTTTTCCATTTCAGTACAGACAGGATCCTGAGTGATTTAGCTATAGATAATACAAAAGAACAGAAAAGAAAAAGGTGACATTGTAGTCTTATGCAGTTCTTGTTTAATCGCAATACTTTTTACTTTACACTAATCTTCTCTTAAAATTTTTATTTGAATCAATGATTGAATACAAGTCAAAAAACATTATGTTTAGAATATATAATGTGCCAGTAAGACCATATCTCAAATACGGAATGCACTTCTGGTCAACTACGCTACAGAAAAGACTTCATGACTTTAAAAACTGTATAGATTACAGCAAACAAATGCTTTCCTGGACTAAAAGCCATGTCCCAGTCTGGCAGGCTAAAGGAATAGAATCTCTTTAGTATTATCAGAGAAGGCTATGTGAGAGCAAGAAAACATCTTTAATATTTCTAACAAGTGTCAATAAAGTTAACCTAAAGAAAGTTCTCAGCTAAATGGTGAATCACAGACTCGAGGAGGCTGGTAGATGTTAAGCAAAAGTGTATCCAAGATGGAGTCAAGGCAGCACTTTACATATAGGGTTCTGAAAATCTGGAACAAACTAAAGAGTCATGTAGCTGAAGTGGAAACTTTGACATTTTTTTACAAGTATCAGGATGAGATCCATCCAGATCCGTATCGTGGGGCCAGCAGTCAAAGCAATGATTCCCAGACATCCCTTTTCCCTGCCAACTCCTCCAATTCCTCTAGGGAATACCAAGGTGTTCCCAGGCCAGCCAAGAGATATAATTTCTCCAGCATCTCCTGGGTCTGCCTGAGGTCTTCTCCCAGTTGGACATGTCCAAACACCTCCCCATGGAGTCATCTTAGAGGCATTCTAATAAGATGCCTGAACCCCCTCAACATGGCTCCTTACACTACGGAGAAGCAGCAGCTCTATTTTGAGCTCCTCCTGAATGTCTGCGCTTCTCCCCCATCTCTAAGGCTGAGCCCAGACACTGTGTGAAGGAAACTCATTTCTGCCATATATTGATAATCAGTTTTGCAATCATATTATCAGATCTGCGACCAAATGTCTTGGACACTCAGGTGAAGAACAAGTCTGTCAAATCATCAATACCAAGTTGTAAACTGGATTAGATGGCGGGGGAAGATAATGGATAGACATGGCAAGCCTAAAAATACAGTGAGGATGCTCTGAAATGTTTGGCGGATGTCCCTATCAAGGAGATCTTCAATTCAAACTTCTAGGTGAATTTCTCTAGGGAAGTGGAGGACATTGAACCCAAGTAGGCCATGTTACATGGCTCCATTGCTGAGACGGCTGTGAAGAACTGCAGACGTAAGGTCATTGGTGCATGTCGCAGTGGTAATCCCTGATCCCAGTAGTGGATTCCAGTGGTAAAGGGAGCCATAAGACTGAATAAGGAGGCCCTTTGAGTTTGGCTAGCTTGTGGACCTCAAGAGGCAGTCAACAGACCAAGAGGAGTGTGGTGATGGCAGTGGAAGCCTGGAAGCGATTTTGGCAAAATGTCAGGTGACCTAGGAGAGAGAAGCTGTGTTCTGCCCATGCAGATTTTAGTAGG
This sequence comes from Polypterus bichir lapradei, assembly GCA_026402145.1. Lineage (NCBI taxonomy): Eukaryota > Metazoa > Chordata > Cladistia > Polypteriformes > Polypteridae > Polypterus > Polypterus bichir. The sequence continues at coordinate 53,677,292 of JANRMT010062808.1, forward strand.
AATGGAGTGCTGTTAACCACACCTGGGGACATGGTCAGGCAGTGGAAGGAGCACCTAAAGGACCTCATAAATCCCACCGACATGCCTTCTTTTGAGGAAGCAGAGCCCAGGGACTCAGAGGGGTACTCACCCATCACTTGGGCTGAGATCGCCAAGGTAGTTAAAAAAACTATTTGGTGGCAAAGCTCCGGGGGTGGATGATGTTCACCCTAAATTCGTATATGTTGTTGGGTTCTCTTGGTTGAAACACCTTTTCAAAATTGTGTGGATGTCCCATTACATGCTGGCAGCTGAACAGACTCGTTCCTTGTGTGTGTGATACCCTACCAGGGCTGCCCTTTGTCACTGATTCTATTTATAATTTTTATGGGCAGAATATCTAGGCAGAGCCAAGGAGTGTAGAGGAGCCAAATCGGTGGCCTCAGGATCATGCCTTTGCTTATTGAGAGTGATGTGGTCCTTTTGGCTACATCGAGCTATGACCTTAGACATGCACTGGGGTGGTATGCAGCTGAGTGTAAATTAGTCGGGATGAGGAATGGCATCTCCAAGTCTGAGGTCATGGTTCTTAGCCGGAAAAGGGTTTAGTGCCCTCTCTGGGTTGGAGATAGGGTGCTGCCTCAACCAGATGAGTTTATATATCTCAGGAAATTGTTCACGAGTGAGGGATGAAGGGTCCAGGAGATTGACAGGCAGATAAACAACAGCGTACGCAGTTATGCAGACATTGTACCAGTCAGCTAAGCTGTAAGGAGAAGCTCCCGATTTACTGGTCAATCTACGTTCCTTCTCTCACCTACGGTCACAAGCTTTGGGTAGTAGCCGAAAGAATTATATCATGAATATAAGCAGCAGACATCTAGATGAGATATTAGGACAAATTAGCTATTAGCTTACCAAATGAAAAAAACAGAATGAATGGCCTTCACTAATTTGCCAAATTTCTCTTGTTGCTAAGTTCTAAGATGATAACTATACAGTGCATCTGGAAAGTATTGAAAGTGCATCACTTTTTCCACATTTTGTTATGTTACAGTCTTATTCCAAAATGGATTACATTCATTTTTTCCACAGAATTCTACACACAACACCCCATAATGACAATGTGAAAAAAGTTTACTTGAGGTTTTTGCAAATTTATTAAAAATAAAAAAACTGAGAAATCACATGTACATGCGCTGTGAATATTTTCCAGATGCACTGTATACAATTAAGACTGAATTGTCTCAGCCAATGTTGTAAGTTTTAGGATTCTGTCCTTTTCCTGACTATACATTAGTCGCAATTACCAATTCTAAGTTATTGTTAAAAGAATACTCCACTCAAAATGTTTTTTTTTCATATGGTACTTACCCCATGTACTTTGTAGTGATGGCTGAGAAACATGCATAATCTCATGTTTTCATGTAAAAAGAAAATAACAAAGACTCTGATATAAAAGGCATCTATGATGAACAATGTTGGACAACAGCAAGTAATATCAAAAATATCTATGAAAAAATATCACAATACTAAGATCGGAATATTCCTTTAGTCATCTTCACTCATGACACATTTAGCAGAATACATATTTTATGAATTTATTCACTTCAAATTAAAAAAAAAACCCTAAAGTATGCATGCCTTGCTTTGTGATTAAGATGGAAAACTATGATTTTGAGTGAAAGCCGCTTCCCAAGACAGATAAGCCAAGCATATGCCCAATATGTATGAAATCAGTGAAAAATGATTACCGTTTTTGTAAAACTGAATATGTTGCCAAGGGGTGTTGATTCTTATCAAAGTCAAAGTAAACTCTAGTGTCAACTCGACCATATTCCAGTATACAGAGAGACGAAATGTCAAAGCTCAGGGCTCACAGTATACACATAGTGTAAATAAGACAAGATGTATGCACAAATAGACAAAACCATTTATACTGTTAAAACAGGTAATATGCTAACACAATTAAACTGCTAAAATTACATAGAAACCCATTTAAATGCATGTTCCACATATTAGTGCAGTGACTAATCTTTTGAGATAATAGATAAAATGACTTGTGCATAACCTGTTTCAAGAGTTTGTTATCTAAGATGATAGGGTACAGTGGAAGATTTTGGATGTCTGTATCATGTTGTGGAATCTGACAGACTGTGAGAAAAAGCTATCACACAAACAGACAAATCTGGCACTCTTACTGTAGTATGTTTTTCCACATGGCAAAATTAAGAAGAATCATGAGGGGGTGAGAAGAGTTCTGCACAATGCAATAGGACTTGCAGACAGAGCATTTGGAGAATGTGTCTTATGATCTTGTCTGTGAGTGATTTTGAACATCAGTGTACCTGGAAAAAACAAACTTACCAACACAAGTAAAGAATCGATTTTCTTTGATAATGGTGTTAAAGTGGCAGTTTGTGCTCTTGGTGAAGTCTTGTCGTCTTGTGCAACCTATGAAAAATACAAATAGAAAATACGACAATATGAGTCAGTGATTTACAATCAGAATAAATATGTGGAATAAGAAATGAAAGAGTATTTACTACAGGGAATACATTTTGCAGATTATGTGCCTATTCTGAAAAAAGAGAAAAACAAAGCAAATCATATGAACACCCAATTATTAACAAAAATGAAAAAAAAAATAACAGACAATAATTGTCTGAAAGTGTCATCTTATTTGAGGAAAAAATAGCACAAAATTAAGGATTTAATAAAATATAGAGGCTAGGACAAAGGTTTTACATATGGCAGTGGAAAATATACCTTGGCTCACAAGGAATATATTACTTAAACCCACCTAGAACATCAGGGGCAACATAGGAACTTACCTTGTTCAGGGTGTCCTAGCAGCCTGATTATCATAGGGCCAATTTAGAATCACTAATTAATCTACTAATTTGGAATGTGACAGGAAAACTTTAATACCTGTAAAAAATCCTGCAAAGCCACAGGAAGGATGTGCATAAACTAGGAACTGAACCCCAGATGATACATCTATGAGAAATCAATACTAACCACTGTGCATAACACAATTAAAAAACTATTAAAGACAGTAGTAACTTTTCTACTGAAAATTAAAATACTTCTATTTCCACTTGTATTGTCTTAATTTAACTTGGAACTCATGTACCAGTATATATCAGTGTCTTCATTTAACTTCAGTCTCTTCATTTCAAACTTATATCTATATACTTTTTTAGCATAACTGCTCACATTAATCAAACTCTGAATATAACAGCACATTTTATTACACAAAATTTTAACAAATAATCATACCAGTCAGTGAGAAACGATAAGTGATATCCATAGTAATCAACCATCATTATCATCATAGTCTAAATCAAATTTAAGATATCTACAGCAAGAGTAATAAAAAAAAATTCAAATGTACACATATTTAAACTAATTAAACATTAAAGTAATAAACAAAGAAGTGATTTCTAAGAATTTCAGCAAAACAACAAAAGTGAGAGCAAGCCTAGCAAATTCTGCTCAATAATAAACTTAAACAATTGGTAAATAAATGAGAGCAACTACAAGATGATGCAATGGTGGTTGGATTTTATAAATGAACCCCAAAAACTAAACTTTCCAGTTTGTACATGTCCGATTTGCTTTAGACTATTGTATGCTATTTCGTCTTGGGTTTGTAAGTTCATTTTTTAATTGATTTTTGAATTACTTGGGGGCTCTGCCCCCTGCTTGCTTCACTCGCCGATCCCTGGACGGGCGCTACGCACTAGCCACTTCACGGCTGTGCCACTCGTGTATGGGGAAGCGGATGTACAATTTAATCAGCTTGTTATTTTCATGGGAATTGTTACATATGCATTTACATTACAGCGAGTAATTAATCATAGTAAAAAATAGTAAAACACAATAAATTGAAAGAAAATTATGTTTCATGTTGTGTTAGAGGAATTCATTGCGTTATACGTTTTTGTTCTGTTTGGATTTGAAATTAACATGCAAATACTTTAACACTTAAACTTTAACTGTAAAACTTCAGTAAAAACAATATTTGGAATTAACTTTCATCAATATCACATTGAATTTTGATTCTGTGTTTGGACTTACATCATGACAATGCAACGTATAACTACTCATGAGTAAAATATTGTTTCTTTCTCTCTAATAAATAAACCGACTTTTTCGATTTTTTTGTCCCTGTGATTTGTTAATTGTCATAGCAAAAGCTATTCTAAAGGGAAACTGTAAATGTTTTAATATGAATGGCATATCAAGATCTCCTTTGGTGTCTAATGTTATCCGTGGAATATGTACTACATTACCTTTCTTGTTGCCTGTTAAAACTTTACATGTTAGAATCATTTGACCAATTTTCAATACAATTAATCTTGTCCCATTGCATAGCCCATCACTCATACATAAGTTGCACAATAACATTACGATACATCCTTCTTTCAACAGTAATTCGGCCGGTGGAAGACCAGACGGTGTTAATGGTTGTAGATATTCTATGGAATATTGTAAGTTGATGTTTTCATCTTCCGCACCATCACCACCTACTGCTTCAGTATAGTCTACTGATACGCATTTAACCAATTTGCCGTGAAACCGATCAACAATTTTCAAGGTAATTCGTTTGACTTCATCGTTTATCAGTGCTAGAATTGCCTGTGTACTCATTTCTTCTGCTGATAACACTTCAAGATAAAATTCTTGAATAAGATTTGGACACAATAAGTCTTCTTTTATTGGGAACTTAAAGTAATGAAAACGTAAAAATGTATAAGTGCTGAGAGTGCAGGGACTGTGTCTGACAAAAGCATTCATACGAATGAGTGGTGAGAGGACTGTGGCTGTGTTCCGTTAACCGGAAATGGTTGAGAGGAGTGCGGTGACCCCCTCTACCAACTTGAAAAAGTCTCTTGGCAATAGTCTCGTCTCAAGA
>JANRMT010062808.1:53707191-53803887 GCA_026402145.1 Polypterus bichir lapradei
TACTTCTCCGCTGCGAAGCGTGGGTATTCTGCTAGTTATATATATATATAATAATATATATAGGCTTCACATATGTAAGCTTTGTCTCACAGGTGTTAGTAAGAGTAATGTGGGGAAGGTGTTTCCTACAAGACAACTGCCAACTCACTTTCTGTTTCCTTTAGAGTGAAAACCCCCCTGGAAGTCAACTGATGTAATTTCTGCTTCCTTTTCTGCTAGCCCTGCCTTTTCTGCCTCAATCTCCTATTTAAACCAAAGTCTCACCTTAAAGTGGTTCATTTACGGACCAGGTTCAGGAGAGGACACATAGTCTGTGATCTGGTGCTGTTTTGACTGCAGAGGAAGCTATGATCTTTATAATCTACTTGTTCACTTTTTTTTCATTTTTCATACTGGACATTATAGGTGATGTTGCATGCAGCCCCAAAACTTTCTCTGTGTCACCTTCCTTTATTTAAAATGTACATGAAGAATGTTTATATACGAACTTGGGAAACATTGACACTGACAGAGTACTCCACTGCACATGATGCAATATCTTCATTTTCATTACAAAGTCTTCCTTAAACTTAGAAATATACTGCAGTTGTCTGAAGGAGGAACAAGTTTCACACCAGGCTTCCAATATGGCGCAACATTTTCTTCAAAGAAAAACGTAAACTCTCTAAATGTACTGACAAGCTGCACACATTGGATTATCAGCCTTAAGCATAAAGAACCTATGCTGGAAGACGGGGGTGCAAGTGTATTTAGTATAATAGCCAAGAGATCTAAGGTCCTCTTGAAGAAGTGTGTACAGCTGACTACCATTGCTCTCTACCTGTTTTTCATGGTATGTGGTTATGATGACTAGAAAATAGGACTTTACATCAGTGTTACTGAATCAACCCTCATCTCTGAATCACTGTTTTACCACAAACAATTCCATTAAATTTTTATATACTACAAGTCTTAAAGAGGCTATGAAAAATGTAATATGTCCCGAATCTACTATTTAATGGATTTAGATCTTTTTTTTTCCTATAATTTTCGTGAACATTCTGGTTGAGTTTACAATTTTTCTCATCGCACCAAGTATCATTGTTCGGTTGTGGCACTGATTTATTCATGCAAATCCGAGAGAGAAGCTGCGGGCCCTCGGATACAAAAGCTATTAATATAAGTTCTTCTCAATACATTTTCTTGATTATTAAAGTTTATCTTATTTCACTACTACCTGAGTGGAGCCGTGGGAAACAGGTAGTTTCAAATAAATTTTCCCAGTATACAAGTTATATTTGGAGATTCTTTCAGCTATAGTAGTTGTTTTGGTATTTTCATTGTCCTTCTTTTGTGATGTTTAAACAAAATTCAGTTGGCTCATCATTACTTAGACGTTCTGCATTACAGGGTGACACTGGCTAAAGAAACGTTATTATGAATGCTGCCTAGAATAGTGTCTCTTTTGGGGTAGCTTCAGTGAAAGTGTTCATAAAAGTGCTCAAAAGAAATTGCCATTTCTGTTAAATAAGTCCGTCTTATGCATGCAATATAGTAAAGTAGTCTAATCTTCTCTGTACCAGTAACCTATCTGTACTGCATATTTGTAATGTAAACAAAAAAATGCTTAAAAGTAGGACAAAGCTGGGCAATAAAAGTTTTTTTCTATTTGAAACATTCTTGAAGTTGACAGAAGTAAACCCTTATAAAAACTGTACAAGCAGGTATTTCAAACGCGCAGTCTATAGCTATTGGGTCATCATTTAAATCAATAGAATGGGGATTTTATAAAATCACATATAAAATAACATTCACAAGTAAACAACTTATTGTATCATAAAGTTCCATATTCATCCTGAAAAAAACCAAAAAACAAAAACGGGTGCTAATCAGCATCTACCTCCAGCACATACATAATACTAAATTAAGTAGCATGAATCACTATAAACCAAATTAGAAGAGGAAGAAAAAAAGAAAACAACAGAAAATGTAAACACAAGTACATACATATATGAAGTCGCTTCTTGTCACTGTAAAACAAATAACTTAGTTGAGCCATCGTTGCAAGTTTCAGGATATAAACAGAAAAAAATTAAAAGAGCAAAATACCTGCAATCAATTTTGTTTTCCGGCCCGCAACAACAGTTAGAGGCGTCGATGAGGCGCTATGGAGCAGCGATCTGCCGGCAGGATCTTACTCATCTCCCCCACTCCGTGCACGCTCTGCTGCTTTGCTTCTGTCTCACTTTGCGCTTTTTACCATCTTTTCCGCCTCCAAACTAATTATGTATTTTAGAAAATGGAAGTGTCATAAAAGAAGTCAGCTCCATTGCAGAGATTAGAAAGAAATAGGCGATGGGCACTTTTTAAGCAGACTGTCGCCTATTGGTTGGATCGTTGGTATTTTCAGGAAGTCAGCGCTCTCGGTAAATAAGAAAATAAAACTAAAGAGGATTAACACAATACACACCAGTGGTGACCGTACTACTGAATAGAAACCGCTTGTGAACAGATGACTTCAACATTGCCATCCGTAAAGTATACGGATCAGTTCACTGATTGAGAAACTGTACGTATATGAACCTGAATTTCCAGTCCAGTCTCTTATTTGAATCAAACTGATGTAAACTACAAAATAATTGAACTTCTGCGATGCAAGAGGCTAGCTTCACTTTCAGTGGACCCGAACGTGAAGTGCTCATAGCTTCTAACCAACAACCAGGGCACCATTCACTTAATAAAGTACTAAATTTGCATTTCTGATGAAAATTAAACTAACTGCAAACCAGCGCTTTCTGTGCTTCTGTAATATGGATGCGTAGGATTGCAATAGTGTGAGTCACCCGTTACATACATAGCCAGAGCTAGACGCCTCATGACTAGCAGCATCGCACGTCAACGTCGCCGCCATATTGCGAGTGGCACTGCTGTTGATGGCTCAAGATGCCTCACGCATGTGCTGCCTGGGATTATACAAACCGCTGTACGCTCCAAACCAGGTCACAGGGATTACATTTAATAGATAAATCTGAACAATTGTTTTGGTTATATTTGGTTATTAGAAAATCCTGTTTTGTTATCTGAACTTTAGCTACGCCAGGCTAAGCTAGCAAAGCTATGCATTTATGTGCTCAAGTGAGCCTCCAAACAACGTTTTGGCTAAATGTATTTAGTCGCTAACTATGTAGATTGTTGTTAGCTGTTAACATTTCTCAAACTTTGAAAGTTTCCCAAAGAAATCCACCTCAGGAAGCAATGGGAGGTAGCCCTTAGACGTGATTTTGAGAAAGCTGTCCTGTGATGTGTGCCGTGCTAGTCAAAGCTACCACTTGCTCACATTAAAAAACAAAGGAGGTCTGATGATTCCTTCTGAGGGTACAGTCAAGGTGTTCAAAGTAGTTGAGCGTGTTATCCGACAGTCGACATTAGGGCAAGCTGTCAATGTATCTTTGATCAATCGGTTTGTTCGGGTTGAGATTGGTTCAGATGATGTATTTTTTCTCAAGGAGCACACACACTGAGGAAACACAGTTTGAAATTGACAACCATCATTTTATGCTCATGTCTAAGGCTGCATCATATTGCCAGACTGAATACTCTCAAATTACAGAGTGGCAACACACGGAAAAAGCTATGCAGGACAGTTCTGCTTCAAGGATTTTAGATCCTATCCTGTATATATTTAAGTAACCACATTGTGTGTGTGTGTGTGAGAGAGAGAGAGAGGAATGAGTGAAATGTTTTCAGAAATTATTAAGCCAATTTGTATACAATAAAATTCTTTATTTTTGTAATTGAGTGTATCATTTCACTGTTAAAAGAAAGACAAGCAAAGATTACTGGCAGTAACAGCACAAAATTCACAATTGGTATGCCAGTTTGAAAAGAGTTTTGAGGTTAGTTTTAAAATGTGTTATTGAATCAAGCTGACGTATATGAGAGGGAAGAGAATTCCAGGGCTGAGGAGCACTAGGAGAGAATGCTCGAGCTCCCATAGAACAGAGTTTGATGTTCGGTACAGAAAGTAGAGCTGCAGAGGAGGATCTGAGTGAGCGAGAGGGAGTGTAAGTCTGTTGGAGATTAGTGACGTAGGGGGGAACTTTAAATGTTAAGAGCAGTATTTTGTATTGTATTCTGTGGTTAACAGAGAGAGGTGTAGTATGTTCAGTGGATTTAGAACAGCAGGTTATTATCCTGGCAGCAGAATTTTGAATAAGTTGTAAGCGATGGATACGTTTTTGTGGGATGCCAGATAGAATAGCATTACAATAATCTATACGTGAGTTGACTCGGGCATTAACCAATACTTCAGTACTGTGTTGCGTAAGAACAGGACGAAGTCTAGAAATGTTTCAGAGATGGAAGAAGGCAGTCTGAGAAATGTTACTTATTTGGGAGGAATTATTTAATAATAATAATATTATTATTTAATAATTGCCATTATTAGTGTATAAATAGATATAAATACTTGCATTTAAACGATTCGCCAAAATCTGTTGTTTGTAAACGATACTGTTTTAAACCTTATTGTTTTTTCATCAGAAAACCCGATTTCCACGTTTACCTGTACAGTATTAGTTTAAATGGCACTTTTGCCACTCGCAATATGGTGTACGTGCTGATGTATCGTGTCAACTGGGCAACACAGTGAATGCAGCGTCTATCTATATATGATTATGGTTACATATACCCCCCTAAGAATTTCATTGGCTGTATGTACTTGACGTAATTGACAGGCAGCTCTGGCGGGCTCTGTAAACAGGATAGGTGCTGCATCTGCCCTCCAGGGTTGCTCGGTCAGTGGGACTCCTTCCAGTTTGTTTGGGGGGTTTAGAAGCAGGGTCATAGGATATGGCGAAATTAAAATATAATATAGGGTAATTTCCTAATAATAAGTTTCTTTTTATATTTTATCTTCCTTTAGAAATACCCGCCACATCTTCACTACACTCAAATACTCGAGGAAAGGAGCAACATACTGTACATTGCAACAGCCACCTGTCATTGCTCCTTCCACTCATCGGAATTGGTGGGCCATCTGACTGTGGCACACTTATCTCGCCCCAGCCTAGTTCACTTTTCTAATTGTATTACGAAGCTTCCGATTTCTAAGTACAAAACCAAATCAAGGCCTGACATTAACTTAACTTAGTTCTGTAATCACAAGGTTAAGATCAATCATTAAGAGCATATTTAAGTATAACAATTACCATTTGTAATGTCATTTTCCAAAGCGTTAAGGTACAGGCAGAGATTTGGCAGTAAGTGAAGTACTGAACCATTGTTATTAGGTAGCGTCTTTATTATTTAAATTATTACTTTCACTTTTCCAATTTTTTTAGCTTGTAAGTGAAACTGTGATTACATATTATATTTTGGGATAATCATTATAGTCAGTTATTCTATTTTAAAATGAAACTTCATATCAGAGCACAAACACTGCATTTACATGTTTATAATGGTGTTTCCTATGACAGAATTATATGAAGTACATTAGTTAAACTTTAATTTCATTCAGAAATACATTCACTGAATTTTTTTTTACATTAGGATAATTGTTTATCAAGTCAGATATTTTAAACAAAACCCAAAACATGTCATAATTTTGCTGATGCTATACAGGAATACAAATTGAAAAATGTAAGGGATTTTTCATCAAAATAATTAAAAATATTTTAAAACAATTGTATCTCAGCCTACATAATTTACTTGTAGAAGAGGCAAGCCCTTACTTTATATTGTTCTTCTTTAATAAATTTATTATGCATATATATTTACTAAATAATATTTGACAAATTTTGTTTTTTTTCAGAATTGGGGAAAACAGACTATCTATCAGGCAGACCGCAGTTTGTGAGAGCCCAGACATGACATCACAGGGGCTGGAGCCGGCAAGGTCTTCTTCCATAGGCTCAGACCCGGAAGTGACGTCAGGAGGGCCAGGTAGAATCTCCCGTGAATGGTCTGCAGGAAAGGGAGAGAAAGAGTCAGTGCACTCTGCCACATCCTGGTATGGCTCGGAATTGGCTTTACTCAAGCCCTTTAGCTGCCTCCCATGTGCACGTGTGTGACAACCTATAGGGTCAAATGCAGTAACCCAGGCACAAGGTAAATAATAAAGAAATTACAGCCTGGTAGTACCACCAATTCAACTGGATGGGGATGTGAATGAGCTGCTGGGTCGATACAGACATGCTGCTTAATATATAGACATTCCCAGGCAGTAAGCCATGGTAAATGCTTTCTTGTTCAGTTGCCCACCATGGACACCTTGTTTTCCCATAGCTAAAACCAGTACTTTTTCCACTTTGCCCTCTTTGACTGTCCTTATTAAAGAATATTTCTTTGAACATAATGTCACGTCAGTGGTGAAAACCTCTCTGTCCTTTCTGACTGTTGTCTAAAATTTTATGCTGGCAAAAGTACCACCAAGTGATACTGTCCAGTCATATTTGGCATCCAAGTACCTGACAAGGGTGGAGTTCTAGCAGTTGGCATCAGCTGTCAGGATATCCACACACTGTAGCTCTGTCAGGACATGTGATGTGTTTTTGATCTCTTTTGTAAAATGGCACAAAAAGTTAAAATTACTGTACTGTTTTCTATTTGGTAGCACACCTGCTTGACTACAGCTCTAATGTTTGTGAAGATGGTAAAGTGAAATGGTGGTGGCTCCTAGTAGACTGACAGAACTTCCTAAATCAGCACCCAGCTGATTACCACAAACATTACATTCTCTATTGCAGTCAAAGGAAACTAAATGTGTAATGTTATACAAATAATGTAGTCTACATAAAGGTGACTTACAAAGCAAGTTAAATACATACAAGAATGAATGTGCAAGCATTAAAAGCAACAGGGAACAAGATAAAAAATGAGCAAAAGGGAATTATCACAACTACATAGTTATTCTTGAAGCTAGAATACTACAAAAATCAGTATCTTAAGCTCTGTCATTTTAGCAGCAGCTACCCTGTAGGAGACAAACTATGCAGTTCCAAAATAGTTAATAAAAAGATGCTTTCAAACAACGTTTAAACACAAGTGAATTGGGTGCCATTTAAATAGATAAAGGGAGATCATTCCACAGCTGTGGAACAAGAACAGAAGCATTATTCTGTCTTGGACAGGCAGAGACAGATCTGAGTATTTTTGAGGGGACATACTGTAAGTAGAGGCCAAGAATTAGAGATAGTGGAGCAGAACCATTAAAAGAAGTGTAGGTCAAGACAAGTGTTTTGAACTGGATTCTTGCAGCAATAGGAAACTAATGGAGAGACTGAAGGAGAGGAGTAATACGAGTGAAGTGAGGAACAGAGAGCACCAGTTGGGCAGCTGTATTCTGTAGGAACTGGAGAGGTCTAATTGCAGGAAATCCCGTCAGGAGAGAGTTGCGATAATTCCAGTTGATAGAGAACCAGTGCCTGAACGAGGAGTTCCATGAAGAAGGCTCAGATCCTCTGGAGAAAAAAAACGATAGTACTGGGTCATTGAAGACATATGTTTGATGAATGAAAGGGAGGAGTCCAGAGTCATGCCAATAATCAGAGGGCTTGCATCAAGACTGAGGAGATAGCACCCATAACTTTGATGATCATATGGGGGTTTCTTTTTATTTTTGCCTTGTTTAAGAAGACCATTACAGACTAGACCTGAATTTTTAAATATTGTGCAAGGAGCTGTAAAATGTATATTAACCACACAATTTATTTTGACCTATCCGTCAATGGTTTATGAACAAATAACACTGCAAATGTTTTCTAATTTTTTGTAAAATGCACATTTAAAAGTTAATTATAACCATTTATTATCAATTGGGTTCTTTTCTTTTTAGACTTATACTGCAGTCAGTTGCATAATCAAAGCAATGGAAGGTACTGAAGAGGAGTCCTCTCCTTTTTCAAGTATACCTTTCTTTTTAGGCCCTCACAGATCATATATCCATTTACTTGCATATCACATGGATACCATCAGCCAGCAATGATTATGGGCCTGTCTGACAAAGGTATCTTCAACATGACAGGTAAATCTAAAACTTGAATGCACACCATGGATCAGGTGGCAAAATACAAATACTCAAACTTAAGTCACAATCAGAGCTCATCACTATTTACTGTTGATCAAACTTCAGGCTTAACTGCTAATCATTGTTATTATCAGAATCTTCATTTTCCTCACTTATCTAAAGTTAATGAAATCTCCATCTCATCAAATATAATACCATGGAAGAGGAAATGCAAAAAATGACCAAAGAGATGCTTATTAGTGGGTTTTATCCATGTAACTTTGTAGTTAAGAATGCAGCTGAAGTTACTGGAGTGTTTTAAAACTATAATGGTTCAAAGCACAAAGCTAGTGGGTTTAATGTTTAATGTTTAGTTTTGGACTGCAAACATTCTCACTCTAAAACCTGAAGTGATAAAGAGCATTATTAAGAGCATTATTGTTTTTGGCAGTTGGTAGAAAGGACTCTTTCATTGTACAACTGAGCTACCACAGCTGGTCACCATAGATTGAACTAAGGACAAGCCAGTTCTACATGTGACTGGGCACAGACCTTGACATAATGAATGTTCTGGACGAGTAATAGACGAGCAACTGTTTGATTAAATTCAGATAATCTCTTGTTTTTAGCAGAATTTACAACAAATGAAGTGAGACAAGCATCTGATTTTATGGGTAATGATACCTGAATTCAGGGCACCATGTAAATTGTGTGGGTTTGCCAGTAGAGGTTCCAAAATCTTTAGAGATTTTTGGACCGTCTGTGGTAAGTGATTTAAATGAACCCTTTTCCTATATTTTATTTGGTTTTATGTTCCTTTAATGCAGGTTAAAGCTAATTCAGACCCGTCACCCAAGCAAAACCTGCATTTTTGATCGTGGGCACTTGTTAATATGAATTTCTAATATATAATTGAATTCTTAATTGAGCCTGAATTATGAGAACTACTTTAGTGACTCATTGATATCAAAAGAATTTCAATTAAAAAATAGAAGTGATGTAGACACTGTAATCAATTAAGCACTAGACTGAAGAAATGGTTCGTAACAAGAAATCAGTGCTACTATTGACAGACATTTTATGCTCCAGCAGTTGAATTAACATTAACAAAGTTAACCCCCAAAAAGGCACACAAATACAGTCAGACAGTAACCACATTATGCATTTTAAGCACCACAGCAGGTCAAAAATGATACTGATCAAATTTAATTAATCGAGGGCTTTACACACACAACACCAGAACAGAGCATCACCAAGGCAGACAAAACATGTACTTACATACAATACTGTATAGGCAGTGCAAACATTACAGTGGATGTAGGACATGAGAACTCAACTCCGCAGAAAGAGATAAAAGTGATAACTCGCCGCTTGTGAAGCTCCTGCAGTATTCTGCAGTATTATGATTGTCTGTGCCCATGTCATCCATAGTAGACAAACCTGGCACTTGTGATTTAGGCTGACTCTGCTTGGAACTTTCATTGTGACTAATATTAGCACCTGCGGTGGGCTGGTGCCCTGCCCAGGGTTTGTTTCGTGCCTTGCATCCTGTGTTGGCTGGGATTGGCTACAGCAGACCCCCGTGACCCTGTAGTTAGGATATAGCGGGTTGGATAATGGATGGATAATTCCTAGCACAAGTCCTGTTTTTTACATTTATTAGCCACATTATACCTCCAATTGAGATCAGTGTGGGGGGTCTTCTGCTATAATAACAGACAGAAAAGCAGAGTTTATTTTCCAGTTTTGTATGTAATAAAAGTTGTGGGTGTGATTCCATTCACTTTTTAATATTCATACTGTAGTCTTTGAAAAATGTTAGTCTCTGGTATGCAATTATCAACGATCTATATCAATGATTTAGCACACAAACACACAAACTCCCACCTATGTTAATGCTGCGTTACCACCAGGGCAGAATAAGAAATCTTGGCATGAATGTTATCATGGTTGCTAGAAGGATGACTTTCAGTTAAAATAAGTCACCTGTTTAATTCTTTGGGAATTCATAATTGTATGCTCAGGGTGGTCCAGATCTAATTATGCAGATCCAGATCATCTGGATGACTTTGATTTATGCAGGGGCGATTCCAGTTTGGCGCGAAGATGACTCTTGATGTCGTGAGTTCACACACTTCTCGATGCTATAGCGTAATGAAAATTACATAATTAGATCTGGACCACCCTATATATATATATATATATATATATATATATATATAGTGATATATGACCGGCCCTTCATCCCAGCCAATACCCAGGTGAAGCCCTCCCTGCAGCATGAAGGTGCCCCGAATGCCAGCAGGGCATTATGGACGTTGGAGTGTTTATTCACAGCCCTGCTGGATACCATGGGGGCCGCTAGAAGACGCTGCAGGGAGGAACAAAGAGTATTTTCCTTGCACCCCGGAAGTACGTCCGAGTCACATGGACAAGAGGAATGACATGCTTCCGAGTTGAAGAAGAAGAACTTTTTATCTGACCCGGAAGTGTTCCTAGTCACGTGGACAGAGAGAGTGAAACACTTCCGGGTCAAGGACTATAAAGGATTTTGGGAAATCCTCAGAGGACGAGCTGAGCTGGGTGGAAGGGTGGCAACACGTCTGGGAGAGTTGGAGGATTATTGATTATTGATTGTGATTTATTTATGAGTATTGTGGAGATGAGGGTGCTTTGTGCACTGCTGATTAATAAAAAGTCATTATTTTGGACTTTTATCTGGTGTCTGACGTATTGTCCGAGGGTTCAAGAGGACAAGAGTGCCCTCTATCTGTCACTATATATATATATATATATATATATATATATATATATATATATATATACTCAGCAAAAAAAGACTTTCAACTGTTTTTACTTTCAGTAGACTTAATGTGTAAATATTTGTATGAACACTAAAAGAATCAACACCATAAGACATAAACTAAAAATGTTTCACAATGTGTCCCTGAATGAAGGGAGGCTCAAAATCAAAAGTACCAGTCAGTATCTGGTGTGGCCACCAGCTGCTTGAAGTACTGCAGTGCATCTCCTCCTCATGGACTGGACCAGATTTGTCAGTTCTTGCTGTGAGATGTTACCCCACTCTTCCACCAAGGCACCTGCAAGTTCCTGGACGTTTCTGGGGGGAATGGCCCTAGCCCTCACCCTGCGATCCAACAGGTCCCAGACGTGCTCAATGGGATTGAGATCTGGGCTCTTCGCTGGCCATGGCAGAACACTGACATTGCTGTCATGCAGAAACTCACGCACTTTTTGCCACTCCTGTCTGGTCCAGCGAAAGTGGGTTTGTGCCCATAGGCGGCGTTGTTGCTGGTGATGTCTGGTAAGGACCTGCCTTACAACAGGCCTGCAAGCCCTCAGTCCAGCCTCTCTCAGCCTATTGCGGACAGTCTGAGCACTGATGGAGGGATTGTGTGTTCCTGGTGTGACTCGGGCAGTTGTTGTGGCCATCCTGTACCTGTCACGCAGGTGTAATATTCAGATGTATCGATCCTGTGCAGGTGTTGTTACACGTGGTCTTCCACTGCGAGGATGATCAGCTGTCCTTCCTGTCTCCCTGTAGCGCTGTCTTAGGCGTCTCACAGTGTGGACATGGCAATTTATTGCCGTAGCCACATCAGCAGTCCTCATGCCTCCCTGCAGCATGCCTAATGCACGTTCACGCAGATGAGCAGGGATCCTGGGCATCTTTCTTTGGGTGTTTTTCTCAGTCGGTAGACAAGTCTCTTTAGTGTCCTGCGTTTGTAGAACTGTGACCTTAAATGCCTACTTTCTGTAAGCTGTTAAGGTCTTAACGACCATTCCACAGGTGCATGTTAATTAATTGATTATGGTTAATTGAACATGCATGGAAAACATTGTTTAAACAATTTACAATGAAGATCTGTAAAGTTATTTGGATTTTTAAAACATTATTGTTGAAATACACAGTCCTGAAAAAGGGGCGTTTCTTTTTTTGCTGAGTATATATATATATAGTGAACCCGGCCCGGACACAGACAGGCAGACATGTTGTTTTTCAACCACCGCATGTTTATTTACACAACTATTTACAAGTATGGTCACTCAGACCCAGTCCACTAGTGCACAAAACCCCAATACTCAGTCCTGGCCACAAATGCCTGCTCTTCAGGCCACCTCCACACTCTCCTCGTGCCTCGTCCTCTTCCACCCGACTCTAGCCTCGAATGAAGGGAGACGGCCCCTTTTATACACGACCCGGATGAGCTCCAGGTGCTTCCGACACTCTCTCGTTGGCCACGCCCCAGCGTGGCGGAAGTGCCGGCTGTTCTCCCGGCAGCTCTCCGGGTATCCTCCTTATTCTTCCCCCCAGCACTTCCTGGTGTGGCGGAAGTGCTGAGGTAACAGGTCCCCAAGGCATTGGGGCGCCTCCTGGCGGTGACCACGGGCCCCTACAGGGTGGTGCTTCCATGCCCTCAACCCATGGCCCCCAGAGCAACCAGGAAGGCGGCCCCCACGTGATCCCAGATGGGCACACGCCCACTTCCGGTCCTCCAAGTCGTCCCAGCCGGGTCGTCGCCCCTGGCATCCGTGACAATATATATATATATATATATATATATATATAAATATATATATATATTTAATATTTTTTTTTTCCCTTAAAAAATCATTAATTGATGGGACCCTTAAGACCACCTATCACAACAGGACTAACCTAATGTATCAAAGGAATGGTCGCCCATGTACTCTCTATGCATTTTGAGGAACTTGTCTAAGTCTGTTTTAAAAGAGTACCAAATTTTGCAATAGCACATTTAATTTAAAAAAGATCCTTTCCATGATTGCCTCTTCATGACAAAGTGTAATTTCCTAGCTTTGTAAAGATAATAATAGAACTTGTAGGTTTTTGTTTTTATTGATTTTATCCACATTTTACCACAGTTGCCAACAATTACAGGGCCTAGTACTGTATGGCAGTCGGGCCATAACCACTTCTCCATGTCATTTATTTGGTTAATTTCAACCACAAGGCAGATAGCCACAGGGACTTTGTGGAAATGCTGCTATCCTGGAAACATTTTCTGAACATCACTGTATATGACTCCCCAAGGGAACTAGACCGCCATGTATACAGGTGATAGTTTTACAGTAGGATAAAGAAATAACACCATTACAATGAATACATGCATATATGAGTTGCATTATATCAATAATGTAACAGGATAAAATGTATCAACCATTAAACTATTTTAAACAAGGCTGTGGGATTTGCATGGAGTAGCATGAGTAGCACAGACCTTATGGTGCAGATTTTACAGTAAAGTAATTAATCACCACTTCATTTATAAGTGATCATCTCAGGATAATCATAAATCACAATCAGTTCAGAACCAAAGTTCATGGCTTCTCAGCCCATGGTTACAGCTACATCATTAGTACACAATTACATTGAAATGCATCTTATAAACAGTAGATAATTCCCAATCCATAATTTCAGAGACTAAATGCTGCACTTAGAAGTACCTTGACATTTGTGAAATAAACTTATTATTGGTTGGGAGTTACCTTGGTCCAAATCAAATGGACTATGATGATGATGGAAGCAATGACTTAGTCACCTGTTAGCAACATGCTTAACTTGCCTAATAAACCCATTCACAAAATGTTTTACATAATTAATACCATCAGTTTTCGGTGATGCATGAGCTAAGGTAATTTTTTAATGGACTTTTTTATGTATATTTTATGGACTGATCGTTTAAAGGGAATTGCTTCTGGAGATTACTACAGCCATTCAATTGTTAATACCCAATAAATAACCAGACACATCCAGCAACATATTCTGTATATGGTAAAGGTTTGACAGCTGAGCCCACCTGGTTGCAACAGGAGGAAAATATCATTCCAGCTTTAATACTGTGACTAGCTTTTCAATGCAAATATTTCTATGTTTTGATATAAAATTTCTAAACTGATTTATGTTAAATGATATATTGAAATTGTCACACATGCAATCACGTGGGAGGCAGTCGATGGGCTTAACGAAATGTGTTGATATGCCGGACTGAGGGATGGCTGTGCACTCTCACAACGTTTTCTCCTTCCCCTACAGATCCTCAGAAGGAAAGACCACCTGACCTCACTTTCGGTTCCTCCATCGCTTACCTCACTTCCGGGCACATCACCAATGCCACACCTGTTCCTGCTTCCCCTCTATAAAAACCCCATCTATCTATACTTAGGCAGTCCTGCACTGAACTCAGTCTTGACAGATTACTCGCTTTGCATGTCCTTTGTTTGCAACTTGTTTCTTATTTTGCAGGTGTACAGGGTGGATCCCCAGACCTTTTTCTGGATGTGTGTTTCTCGTTACATGGTGTATTTGGAATGACGACCCCATATACTCAACTCCAAGGAGTTTATGTGTTCTGTAAACATTTTTGGTGTGGATTGCATATATGGTTTGCAGATATCTTCTGTATTGTTGAGAATCAAAGTCAAAAATATGGCAAAAGGGGTTTGAGGCCTCCAAAATGGCAATATAGCAGGCCAGGAACCTTCCCTGCCCAGGCCTGAAGAGACTTGCTTCAAACCAGCTACCAACTGACATCCAGCGTAATAGGCCCAAAAGGGGAATCTGGCCTTAATAGTTCAAAATATTCAGAAAATCCACAACATTTCAAAATGTCTTATGAGGGAAAGAAAAACTATCGAACATTAACTACTAGAGAGACAAGGTTCACAAAATTCTTAATAAATAAATATCTGTTAATAGAAATAGAATAGAAAGCAAAATACTTAGAAAAGCAAAAAAAAAAAAAAACAGGCATAAGGATTTCCCTAAAAAGGCAGTCCACAGCAAGCAAGTCTCAATACATCATCCAGTAATAGTAATCCCAAAACAGAAGTAAAATCCAAATACGAAAAAGAAACAATAAGAAATGTGAAAATCACACAAGCTCCAAAACGATCTTAATAGTCTCTTTGTCCTGACTCAATATACAGTATAGCCAGACGAAGGACCCAGCAGTAGTGATGTCCGGGTGGCCCACCTCATGGAGCTTCGGAAAGAGACAGTTCACAATTATGAGCATAAAGGGAAAAACATAATATTAATAATAATCATTCAGAAAATCGCAATATAACATGAAATACACATAAATACAGGCCCTTATATAACATCCATTATAATAAATGACTGGATTGTTAGATGTTTTATGTACAGTTTGCAAATCATTGGTATTTAAAAAAATGAAATGCCTGTACACTTTTTTCATAATTTTAATTCTAAATATTGGTGTCTGGTTCCACCTGCTGGTCACTATTTAAAATTACATCTAAATATATGTGAATGAAAACTGAAAGAGCTGCAGTAGACATTTTGCTGCAATTAACGTATATTCAGGCTTATGCATTTTATATTAAGGAGTTTAAAAATGTAATGATTTAAAATGCATGGTATACTATGTTTTATCTATAGAGTTTATTAGTTTGTTGTAAATTCTGAAAAATCTTTTTCTGCATTCAGAAAATTTCTATATAAAGAATTACTAAAATGTTTACTTTTTTTACTATCTACTGTATATGTATATTTATAACTTCAGGATTTTCGAATATTATTTTTTTTTTTGCATTTGTTTTGTAAATTGTGTCCTTTTGTTTTAGAATAATTGTACCTTTGTTATTTACATTGTTTAAAGTCTTTATTTGATATTATGCTTTGTTGTCTTATATTTGTGACAGATTTTCATTAAAGTCTGCCATTATTATTTGCCCACTTTTAGGTGTACTTACTGTTCTATTTATTTATTGCATCTTTAAAGTGCATTAATTTTGAATTGCTTTACATCCATCCATTATCCAACCCGCTATATCCTAACTACAGGGTCACAGGGGTCTACTGGAGCCAATCCCAGCCAACACAGGGTACTTTACATAGTGTAGCTATAATTATATCATAGCTTTATAATATATCATATCTTTATAATAATATCAAATTAAATTGTTAATTTTGGTCAAGTGTATCTAACTACAGGCTCTTTTTTCTGATATGATATTAATCTACTACAACTTACCCTTTAGTTATGATTAACGAGTTTTTTTTTCATAGAATTCACATTGCTGTTGGCATTGCTCCGAGTAATCATTTAACAAGCAAAAAATCAGTCAGTCCACCTGGCAACCCTCTGTTTCCTAACACCGGGTCACAGGGGTCTGCTGGAGCCAATCCCAGCCAACATAGGGCGCAAGGCAGAAACAAATCCCGGGCAGGGTGCCAGCCCACCGCAGGGCACACACCAATTTAGGATTGTCAATGCACCTAACCTGCATGTCTTTGGACAGTGGGAGGAAACCCACGCAGACATGGGGAGAAAATGCAAACTCCACGCAGGGATGACTTGGGAAGCGAACCCAGGTCTCCTTACTGCACGGCTGCAATGCAGCAGCCCAGCAAAAAATCACTTTTCTATACATTTACTAATAAAAGGCAGGTTGAAGATTAAATCTAGAATTGTCCAAGACAGCATAATGAAGATTTCTTTTCCTTAGAAATGATTTACCTACTCCTGTTGGAATCTGGAAAAATGCCAGAATCCAATGAACAGCTGAGTACTAGGAGTCGGAGACTTGTTAAAGAATCATGCGGGGGGGGGGGGCCCACTGATCAAGGACACACACGGACAGTGTTTATTTTAGAGAAGGTGTTTAATTCTCTGTGTTCCCTATGTTGATGTTCGCTTAGGCTTGTTCACGAGAGCTGTTATATTACACCTTAAGTGATATATTTTATCTGAATATAAATGTAACAAACATGAGGCATTTCTTTAAATGCTCAGTTGACTTTTGGTGTGTTCTATTTTAGTTCACAAGAACATTTTCTAGAAGTTGTATATTTAATAATATGTAAATGTACGTGTTTGGGATAACTTGACGAATGTTATACAACATGAGTAACATGAGGTGCTTTCATGGATGCTTTTGATATTGTTTGCTGTTGTCCAATATTGACAACCATACATGCTTGTTCTACCAGAGACTTTGTTATCTCTGTTCTGCATGAAAACAGGAGATTAAAAAAATGTTCTCGCCCATCAACTACATTGGGGAAGTAACATATGGAAAAATAGCATTTTTGGGTGGGGTATTCCTTCTTATCAAAACACTGTATATATTTTCAAAGCCAATAATTTGTAATTTTGTACAACTTGTCATGAGTGTGAAATATCAAAAAGCATTACACCAAAACACTGCTTTGACAATAAAAACCAACATCAACTTTACTGTATGCTCACAGCAACAACATATACATATTTAAAAACAAATGGCAGAATTAGCAAAAGTAATGTATAAGTTATCATAAGCATCGCAAAAGAAAGTTAAAAAGCACACTTTCAGTGACCTCTGCATGCACCGTAATACATTATTGAAAGCAACACACCACCCATTAATACCAGTTACTAAATGGTTTAGATGCCTAGTGATGGATGTTATTGCATCAGTCAGTGCAATACTGTAGCCCTATGTAACTGCACATTTAATGCTTCTATCAACTTCTGGACCAACAAACCTCTATCCTTTTTGTGATTATGATTAAAATCAATCTATCCACTTACAAGTTTGATGTCAGATCCCATATTATTAGTTTTTTTATTTAAGCACCAATGTTGAACATGCAATACTAATCTGAAGGATGGTCTGGAGTGTGTGTGTAGGTGCCGCTCTCTAATATGGGCAGTGCTCCTTACCCTCTAGTGGTTCCACCATTCTCCCTTGGTTCCATTTTCTCCAATGCCCTCTACATTTGGCATCATGTGGAGAGATGTATCAATTTCTCTGTGAAATGGCATACTCACACCTCTGTTTTTCATAATTATGCCCTTAGTACTAGGGTGTTGTACCGTGTTAGCCATTATGAATGTAATGAAAAGTCAAGCAAAATGACACCTTTTATTGTCTAACTAAAAAGATGTGTACAAGCTTTTGAGGCAACTCAGGCCCCTTCTTCAAGCAAGATGTTTGACAGACTGCAAGAATCAGTGCAGTTGGTAACCTACTGAATGATGCTGGGCTCTTGACGTTTGAGTATCTTCAGGCTCATTTTGCTATTCCTCCCTCATCCTGTGAAAGTGTTTAAGGCAGATTATAATCAGCATAGGTTTAGAAGAGAGGAGGTCATGTTTTACTAACATGCTGGATTTCTATGAGGAAGAGACAGAAGGATATGATCAAAGTGGAGCATGTGATATTATTTATCTTTACTTTCAGAAAGCATTTGAGAAGGTGCCACGTGAGAGGTATCAGTGGGAGTTCACGGGACTGACTAAAAGTAAATCTCCTACTAGTATTCAAGAGGCTTCATGTTCATTTCATCACATTGTAGTGTGTGTAGCATTTGCACAAAATAAAGAAGTCAGATTTTAATCAGTTTTATTACATGATAATCCATATAATATATATATATATGTACATATTTGTGTTGAATATAGAACTGTACAGTACAAATTTGCATTCACAGTTTGATATGACACAAAGTCATTACACAGTTCCCATTGGACTACTAACCTAAGTGTTATACAAAGTTATAGTTTAATAAAAATTCACATCTTGAATAAGATAGTTTAAAATAAAACCTTTTATAGTCTTTGTAAAAAAAAAATGAAATAGCATGCTTACACCTTAATTGCCCATTTCAGTCTGAATATTAAAATATATTACAATTTAAAACAAGAACACTAACAACAAGAAACATCTTTGCACATTTTTGAAGAGGACAGTTAAAGCTAAAGACTGGCTCTTGAGATGCTAAGAAGGTATAAAGTAATTCCTGTGGACTGGCAGAATGTTACCCACAATCTCATGTTGAGAAACTGCTTCAATGAACTTTGTTCCCAAGAACACGTACATGTCCTTGCGCTTACTCTAGCAGCTACTAAAGCTGACCTCACCAAGGCAAAGTACAACTCATTCTAAAATCAACCTACAGAAAGGTTCATGATTTTATGCATTCTTCATAACTTATTAAGTGCTTTGATTGCATTCAGTACAGAACAATGTTTCAGAATTCGAAATGATTGAGCTCCATTCTGGTTTTGACACAAACAAGTACTTTGTTAACTACAAATAAAGTGCAAGTATAATGTCCAACACATTTTAATTTAAATACAAGACTGAAGCACTGCCGTATTAACCTTAGTTCTAAAAAATCCTTTTGTCGCCTTCTTAGCATCTCGGCCCCTTACCACACTGATTTCCCAAAACAAAACTTGCTTTTAAAAACAGTAATGCCCATTTCAAATAAAATTCACATTTTGACATTTGGGGGGTTTTGGGATCAATTTTGCCATACTTCTACTATTTTTTTTACAGTCTTCCCTCTACAGAATGCACTTTTTCATTTAAAGTTTTATATAAAATGTGGAATAGAATGACTGTTAATATTATTAAAATACAATACTTTTAGAGCATACCTGCTGCTCTACTCATATATACAAAAGGCTCATAAAATTAATATATTTCTTATAGACTAGGTTTACTTACTCAAGTGGTAAAGAAAATGATAACAAAGTTAAATTTTAATAACTGCACCAGTACTTTAACAGTCTACCCTCATTTATCATCATTATAGAATTTACAAAAACACATACAATAAAAATGAGACAAAATGACTTTGGCATAGCTCAGTTGCAATCAGTTCTTAAGTAAGAGAGCTGAGTGATAAGGATGTTTCTCTCTAGGAATTCGGAGTAAACAGGGTCCATTAAAAGCTAAATAATAAGATGTGAATAAAATTAAAATGTTTAGTAAATTGCTGTAAAAGTTTTATTCAAAAAATAACTGAACTATCCATTTAACAATAATTTGTGTGGTGGAGAACAGTTTCACAAATGGAAATATTTAGGTTTAATAGCTGAAACAGCTGAAAAAGTGCTAGTCAAGCTCATGCTTACAATTCACATTTTCAGGGGGAGGCAATGTCACTATTTTCATTGCTGATAATGATATAACATGAGAAGAAACAAATGTGCAAACTTAACTGACATAGTTTCAGACTGAATAAAAAAGCTGAGAATGTGAACACCACCACCTAGACAGAAGGCCAGCGTACAAGGGCCTGCATGAATGGTTCCCCTTTGTCAAAACTGTAAGAGGACCATTCACTTGTATATGCTTTCATCAATGACAAGCGTGTTTCATGAAACTGAACAATAGAAGCCTTACTTAATTTTCTAAAACTATTATGCAGAATTACATTTATTTTTATTTCCAAACTACTGGCTGTCAGGTGCAAATGCATGTTATAATGAATGCTTTGCCAGGCTGCACATGCAGAAGATAAATTATATTTACCTAAACAGGAAGACATGCATAGGTGTAAGCTGGAGACGCTT
Organism: Polypterus bichir lapradei; assembly: GCA_026402145.1. Taxonomy (NCBI): domain Eukaryota; kingdom Metazoa; phylum Chordata; class Cladistia; order Polypteriformes; family Polypteridae; genus Polypterus; species Polypterus bichir. The sequence continues at coordinate 53,727,532 of JANRMT010062808.1, forward strand.
GATATATTTTATAGTAAAAATTGTGCAATGCAAAGCTGACCCAAATAAAACAAAGAAACAAACAGAAGTTTAAGGTGATGAATATATTTTTGTTTACATGTGTGTATAATCTGAAAAAGCAGCTAGCTACAAGTTAACATCTTGTAAAGTGCTTTCCAATGGAATAGTACTTACTGTGGCCCCGCCGCTATTTGTTTGACTGTACTACCTTGCGCAAGGCTGCACTCCTTTTATCCATTTCTGAACCTTTTTATATTAATGGTTGCACAAAGCTGATGCACATCTCGGCAATGCAGGGCAGAAAGCAGGAACTACTTTCAATGGATCACCGGTCCACTGCAGGGCGCAATCAAGCACGTGGTCACAAATATGCTAGGCCAATTTGGAGTCACCAATTGACCTACACTAACTTTACATTTTCGGGAGGTTTAATAGCCATATTTATTAATTTATCAATTGCAATAAAGCTTTGGGAGTCCTGTTCTGTTTATCCACCCTGCTGGAGCCAATCCCAGCCAAGGCAGGAAACAAACCCCAGGCAGGGTGCACACACAGCGGTGTGTTTTGAATCGCCAATGCACCTAACCTGCATGTCTTTGGACTGTGTAGAAAACCGGAGTACCCGGAGGAAACCGACACAGACATGGGGAGAACATGCAAACTCCATGCAGGGAGGACCCGGGTCTCCTAACTGCAAGGCAGCAGCGGTACCCACTGTGCCACCGTGCCACCCCTGTTCTGTTTAGTAAAATGGAAATATAAAAAGACTCTGGGCAAACATTATATTATGCCACTGCTCCAAAGTCAGTGATAAAAGAACTTTGTGTACTGACAGTTTGTGCTGAGAGTTGGAAATGCTATAATAAAAAACTTATGGTGGAAAGATAAAATTTAATTGAAGTCCTATAAATAACAGACACATTTATTATTTACTGTAGTAATGACAAATCAGGAAGGAGCTATGACTACAAAATTGCCTTTTAGTATTTTTTTTCAGTTTTCACCATTCAATTGGCCTTCACTAAATCTGCTAAGAAAGAAATAAATCTGTATTATAAAAGTTCATCCCAAGTGCCACAGTCTAATTTGTCAAACAAATAACAAACAAGGCCTTCAGCCTAGGTGGTGCTGGAGTGAGATTTAAAAAAAAAAGCTTCCTGTTTTTTAAAATGTAGCAAATTCTAATTACATTGTCCTTAGTGCACGGCATTACTGTTGTCAACGTCATACTTTAATTCCATTTATTTGTAGATGTTCCCTGGTTTGAGCCTTAGTTCACTCAACTGATATCTCTTTTCAAGGAACATCCATCCATTACCGAACCCGCTATATCCCAACTACAGGGTCACGGGGACATTTGATTCCAATTGAGGGGAATTCCCATTAACAGAGACATGCATGAGAAAAATTAAACCTGGTTGATGTGCTATAAATTTGGTAATTGCTGTTTTAGACTACATTGTTTTGTTTAAAGTAAGCACAAATAATTTTTTTACAAGATCAACTGACACATCTGTATTAGTTAACAAGCCCTTCAAATTATTATAGTGTAAGCCAAGTGAATATTAAAAATACATTGATATACTTTTCTTTTTACCAAATGCTTAGAACATAAAGAAAACATTACAGGTAACACAATACCCAGTACTACCTGATATTGAAATTCATACTTTTGACAAAAACAAACCACTGGCAATAAATTCCTCAATAAACATAATAAAAATGTTATAAATGTAAAGAATCTTACAAGGAACCGAAACACTGTCCACATCTATTTTGTAATGTATTTTGTATTCAATTTACTCAAAAAACAATAACACAGATAAAGGAAAAAGACATGTTCACATTATTTAGGTCTGACCCGTGGTTTATGAAAAACCTTACTTAAATGTTAGCAATATCTGCTACTGTACAACTGTACTGACTGACCAATGAAAACACTACGTATGACAGATTTCTAATGATCCAGGCCAGCTGGACCTGATCCCTGTGATTTTTTTGTAATTGCAGGAGGTTTTCTTTTTTGTTCAAACAAGCAAGTGGCGCTTTTTATGAAGAGCTAGGTGATCTGAGCGGGAAAAGCTGCGGTCACAATCTGGACACTGAAATGGCTTGATTCCAGTATGCTTGCGAAAGTGTCTTGTGAGTTCATCAGAGCGGGCAAACTTCCAAGTACATCCATCCCACATACATTTGTATGGCTTCTCACCTGCAAAAACCCAGAAAAAAAATTTAAGTGCAATTTTATAATCAGCCTTCCACAAACAAAATCATAACTGCTAGGTAGTATCTATTTGATTTTAATGAAAGGTCAAGGTATACAGTCCTGAATATGTACATATTCACTGTGAATGATTTTTGATACTCTTCTATTACCTGAGTAAAACTATCACTAGGATAATAATTTATTTGATTAAGACTCTGACATTAATTTTAACTAGCCTTCTTTTGTTTCACAACAGAATTAGGGTGCTGTGCCAGAGTTACAAATCGCAGCTTTCACATAATCCAACCAGCATTTGAAAAGATGCTGAAGGTAACCAGAAGAATGCTTACATACCATTCACTCACACTCTGCCAACTGACAATTAACAAATCACATAAACTATTGTCCTTCTCTATCAGGTGCACTGAGTTGACTAATATTTTTGTCCGACCATTATCAGTCAATGATTTCTGATGGTATACAATTAAACAGCCTTTATTTTTAAAACTAATTGTACATAATAAATACCATCTCAAGGTGCTTATGAAATAATTAGCTATAGTACAATTATTAACATTATTGATTTGTTAAATATTTGAAATAAATATCTTGTGCGGGATGAAATTAGTACAAATTTAAAAATATAGATTTTACTGAAGATTTAAATCTGCATCATTTAGGATAAAGCATTTTGCCTGCCCCATTTAGGTTGTTTTTTGCAAGCTCAGAGACACCAAAAAAAATTTAACGTAACACGCGTTTCTTTGGGATGTAGGAAAAGACAGAAGAACCTGAAAATTCTGTTTAAGAGTCCAAGACTGCAGAGCTCTGAGGCACTAAGCTATGGTCAAGCCAAATAAATAAATAGGTTTTCTTCATTTAAATAAATTGTATTTGGGTGACTGCATAAAAGACAAAGAGCTATCTAAACCTTAAATTATTTTATTCAAATTTAAACTATATATACACAATTACTTAAATGAGCAAATAATATTTAATTAGAAGTTAGCCTGTTTTCTCCAAGTATTTATCCATCCATAGCATGACATAAAACCAACATGCTTACTTCGTTTTCTCAGTGTTACATGGTAATACCGATTTAATAAGACACAACCTTGTAAATATGATACCTGGTTCAACCAAAACTTGCAAATGTGACTCAAACTCTTACCTGTGTGTGTTCGTCTGTGAGCTTTCAAATGGGAACTTTTCGTGTAGACTTTGTTACAACCTTCATAGTCACATCTATGAATGCGTCGTTTTCTCACAGTATCCGGGGATTCCACAGGAAGGGGATGCTTGATTGACCGAACAATAACTGAGGGTGTGTGACTTCTAAAAGACAGAAAAAAATAATCTCTTTATAAGAAAATCTTTAAACCAATGAAAGAACATTCTCAGTACATTCAAAAATGTACTAATTTTATGTTTATGAGGAAGCCATTTTAATTACTTTAATACTTTTTTTAAATGTAATCAAAACCACTATGAAATTAGTGTTTGTTAGGATTTTTGAATTCACTTTACACTTTGAACACATCCATTGTTATATAATGTCACTGTCATATAAACAACATACTTGAAAAGGCATTTACCTATTAAAATGATTCATAAAGAAAAATAAACAAAAATTCACTCTGTTAAATTAGTTTTTAACCTCACAGTACTGATTAGAAAACTGGAAAATATTCATTCAAAATGACAGTTCCAGTACAAGATATTTTGATAGATATTACAGCCATGTAAATGTTTGTGACTGCCACCTGAGGTGGAGACATGGTTAGGTACAAAATACACTAGGAGTTTAGGGAGATATGCAATACTAGTTTAATGGCAATGACAGTTTAACTGATTTAATAGTTACATTTTAACAACTCATAATAAACAATTTGTTTTCCTTTATTAAAAATAAAACATGTCAAGATATAGCATTTCTAATTAAAAAGAAATAAGAAAATGTTAAAACAAGGGATTCAAATGACACAAGGTATTCTTAGTATTACTATTTAATACTTTTTAAATTTTTATTTCAGTTGGGGTTTGCTTTTTTGTAATATAATGAGACTAGTTCACAGGTGATCATGGAGAAGAGTAGATATTATGTACAAACATTACTGTGATTTGTATGTATAATCATGGTGTAATTATATTTGAGGGTCCTACTTATATTACACTTTTAAAATACTGACATGTTACCTAAAGAAGTTAGTTAAAGAAATCAGGCACCTTGACATGCACAGGCTCAACATACTTCAAGTTTCCAATTCGATATGTGCTATAACAACTTGAATGTTTTTAACACAAAATAATACCAAGAGTGATCAAGGAAACTTTATATTTTATTTATAAAGTATCTAAAACAATTTGTGCAAAGTATAACAAAAGCCTGTTTCTAACTATGTGTTTATCTTCTCAATTTGCTTTTTAAAAATGTCAACTTATTTCTTCCTTTAAACAAAAAAGTAGGCCTTTTGAAGCAAAGCTGTCGTCATCTCTTTCTCCAAGGCATAAACAGAAACCTAATTGTTCCAGCCACTCCTTACAACATAATTAAAGCTTCCTGCTAGCAAAAGGGTGCGGCTTATTTTCTCTGTTGACATCAATACCTAAAAGTAGATGATCGGACGGTGTGCCACACCCACAGGATGCGTAAAATTGGCTCTTTGTACTATAGCACTGTTTGTAGGAAAAAACTTTTAACTCTCTGTTTGCTAGGCACTGCTGCTAATGAAATGTAAAGAAAAAGAAAGAAAATTACTTGACATATTGTTAGCTCTTTTTGGAATAATTTTTGGCCATTACCCCAGTTGGGCAAAGTGAGTATAGAAAATGTCTGAACTTTTAACTTCCATTTTTAAGTCATTGTCAGTGTTTATTATCTTTGACAGCAGCTGTCATGAATACCAGCATATAGTATAACCATTTGATTCATTCAGAAAGGAAAGTCTTTTCATGCTATTTTATCTCCTTAAAGTTAGCAACTGTACACATTCCTCAGAACTAAGTATACAGCAACTTTATAGACACCACAATCTTTTTTGCTGGAACCTAAAACTTCACTGTACACTTCTAACAATTTTAGACCATTACAATTTTTTATATCAAGAATTAAGAAAACTTACCGATGTAGTAAAATATTGATGCTACTGTGTTCCTTACAACATAATAATTTTAAAATGTAATATGAGAAAACATTGGATAATTCACAGAATAATTGCCTCAATTTTCTAGTCAGTATTTTAAATCAAAAGAAACTGATGACATGTTAAATAAAACTCAAATCTGGCAAACCCTTGTCTACACATTTGTACAGATTACAGTAATTACAAATTTAATCAGTTGATATTTTAAACAGAATTATATTAAGGAAATGAAAAAGATAATTAAACTTCTTGGATCACAAGTTCACTGTATACAAAGTGCCTGTATTGCTGATTCATTAGATAACGTTTATTTTCAAATCCACTTCCTTATTCCAAGTACTGCATTCTTTTTGCTTATAAGGGAAAGTATTTTTTAACTCAATGAGACAAAATGTTCATATAAAACTTTAATATTAAATGCTACATACAGACTATTGCCTGATTTTAAATGGCTTAACTTTTGATGTTGTGCAAATCTCAAGATTCTTGCGGTAATGTGTACTGACCATTGTATACTGTTCTATGGCACTATTTTGTGTTTTCCTCAAGCAAAACGAAAACATATAAAAATTACTTTCAACAAAATCAAATCAAATGTTATTTTTCATACACATATTATACATACAGTACAATATGTAGTGAAATGCTTGGTTACTCTGATGACAGTGCCTATAAATGATTTTATAAATATAAAATATCATTAAATAAGTGATAGTAATAATTAACAACTAAATAAATAACTTAATATGACAGAGTTAACAAAAAGGCATCATATAGTTCTAGACATAGAATTAAGCATGCAGTGTAACTGTGCAATTGAGATAGTAAGCAGAAAGGATTTCTAAGACACAAAAAAATGAACTATTGTAAAATGTAGCACAAATAATACAAACTGTAGAAATATTTGCCTTAAAAACACTCTCATATTGAAATCTTCAATGACACACATATAGTGATTTGAAAATGTATACACTCTTTTGGATTTATTATTTTACATATATGGACATGACTAACATTTACCTAGTCCTCACCATAAAATTAGATTAAGTCTAACCACAGATGACAAATAACACATCACAGATTTGACTCTGACGTTCTGTATTCAAATATCCCAATACCACAAAAATGCGAACCTTGAAAACAACAATGATTAATTGAGATTAGACGTTAGAACAAATACCTGTAACTGCAGGGATTATGGCAGGACTGAAACTGTGAACCACTTCTCTGTACTTTCTGACTTTGTCAGACTTTAAAGTTGCCTTAATTTATTACTGCCATAAACTTGCATTCAGTGCAATTTGGAACTTTTTAAACTTGTAACTTTTGGGGAAGAGGGCTGGTGGGGTTGTGGGTGGTTGCCCATTGAGCTGTCATATTCAGTGATTAAGGAAGTGGTTTGTTTTCATGTTACTTTGTTTTATATATTACTTTATCTAATGACAGAAGAATATGAGTGTGGCACAATGCTTCTGCCTCAGAAATCTAGTGTTCTAATTTTTTGGGTACTTCAATTTTTCTCCCACATCTTAGATGCATATGTTATGTGTACTGATAATTATAAGTTGGTCCTGTGTGAACGTTTCCTGCAATGAACTTTTCATCTACATAAGCCTGTAGCAAGCCATACCACCTCATTTGTTTTGCCTTCTGTGGCTCTTTAAGAGGCTGTTCTTTCAAAGGCTTCCTGTGCTCTGTACTGAAAGAACCTTTACTATGGACATTAATATCCATGATGTCCTGAATATTTGAAAGAAAATATATTTAAAGCACTGTAATTGGAGAAGTAATTACCCACACATCCAAGCCCAACAAACAAAAATATTTTATAAAATTCAAACAAATACAATCCACAAACCTGCAATTTTCCACAACCATCTTACAATGTATCTAGGTTGCATTTCCCAAAAGAATCAAAACACCAAGAACGGTGTAAATTCCACCTTAAGACTGACTGTTAATTTAAGAGCATTTCTCAAAACCCATCATAACTAAAGCAGCTTATCAATCCTTCATAATCTATGTGCTCCCCAATCCACTAGTTAATCACTAAGTGTTTCTTAAGATGACTACTTTTTGTGACAGACACCAAACACATTAAATTCACATCATGACAGTTCTCTGAACATTTAGAAAAGTAAGTTTTACACTTGATATGATATCACTTTCATGATAAAATGCATTAATGTATTTGTAGCATTATATGAAACCATGTGCTTTAGATGTTTTGAAGAATCTGTGATTTACAGTTTCAGGTTTCTTTGCTTTTTTTACCTTTTGGGGGAAGAAGGAAGAAAGAATAGAGAAGGACAAGAATAACAGCTTTGTACATTTGGGGAGAGACAGGGCTGCTGTATTAAAACTTGGCCAGAAGAACATTAGTTGAATTCTGTGCATGACACTCCATCTATCACCTCATAAACCCAACACATCCACATAATTTAAATTAACTCAATGGTTTGTGATCACTAAAGATTAGTCACAGAAATTGTGGCAAAGTGGCTCGGGAATACCCATAATACCTTTATTTGAGACAATTCAGCAATGTACCAAAAAAATAAAAAACTAGAGTTTGGTGAGTTTAAACAATGAGTTTAGGGTGATAGCAGGGATCCTCTGTGTTGACATGTATCGACACATGTAACTAACTCTCAATTGCCAGCCAAAAAACAATAAAATCAATCAGATATCATACAGTTCTGTCAGGACAGCAGTACACATTAAAGTGTGTTATTTATCTATTGTCTATATACTAAAAAAGGATAGACGTAATACCATAGTGGCTTGTTATTTGTGGTTAATGCAGAACACTAAATAAATAAAGCTAGATTACACATGTGTTATCTATTTAAAGCACGAGTCAAAAGAACCCCAAGCAAAAGTCTGGGAAGCAAATGCAACTTAGACTAAAAAAGATTTAATTATGGAAATTTCAATGTTAATGATATGTACAAAAGAAATATGTAGTGCCTTTTTAATTTAATATTTTTATAAATTCATTCTAATTGAGAGGTTGATATTTTATATTTGCATCAACTTTAAAAATTTTCAGTGAGAAGTGCAACACACATAATTCCTGAAGGTGACATCTACAACACCGCCAAACAAAAGCTGAGCGTATAATAAAACACAAAATATCTGATCTGTATCAGATTGTAAGAACTGGTAAAATGAATTAAAATATTAAGACATATTTAAAAAAAATCAGAATTGTGTTACACAAAGCCTTAGTCTAAATGTACTACCTAAAACGAAGTTAACATGGACTATTAATGTGGATTAGATACTGAAATGTGGATAAAAGGAAATGCCTGTGTGTTAATAAAATGAATGAAAAACGCCCTTAGAACTCCAAAAAAATTGGGTTTATCTCTTGTAAGGAGTCTCCCTTTGTTCCCGTGGGTTTTCTTCAGGCACTCCAATTCCCTCTCACATATCAAAGATATGCACATTCAGCTAACTGGCAACCAGGCTTTGATCCAAATGATGAGAGGATAGCACTGGCTCTTCAGAATGCCACAGACTTCATATGTTATTTTTACATATAAAATTATTATTAACTTGCTCTATCTGTTTATTGTGGTTCTTACTACACATGGTCAGAAGGCAAAATAATACCAACAAGATTGTTCATGTTTCTTTCCCTAACTGATTTAATTCCTTCCATTGTTAGTACAGGGTGGTCCAGATCTAATTATGCAGATCCAGATCATTTGGATGACTTTGATTTATGCAGGGACGATTCCAGTTCGGTGAGAAGATGATTCTTCATGTCGTTATTTTGCACACTTCTCAATGGTCTGGGATTGTTTGGGTGATTTTCTATGTAATCTATACTAATAAAAGGCAAAGCCCTCACTGACTGACTGACTGACTCATTCACTCACTAATTCTCCAACTTCCCGTGTAGGTGGAAGGCTGAAATTTGTCAGGCTTATTCCTTACAGCTTACTTACAAAAGTTAAGCAGGTTTCATTTCGAAATTCTACATGTAACGGTCATAACGGTCGATAACGGTCAATAACGTCTGCCATGTTGAACTTTCTTATTTATGGACCCATCTTCACGAAATTTGGTAGGCTTCCCTGTGCTAACCGAAACCGATGTATGTACTTATTTCGATGGTATAACGCCACTGTCGGCCGCCATATTGAACTTTCCAACGTCACTAATTCTCAAACGTCCCGTGTAGGTAGAAGGCTGAAATTTGGCAGGCTCATTCCTTACAGCTTACTTACAAAAGTTAAGCAGGTTTCATTTCGAAATTCTATGCGTAATGGTCATAACGGTCAACAACGTCCGCCATGTTGAACTTTCTTATTTATGGCCCCATCTTCATGAAATTTGCTAGGTGGCTTCCCTGCGCTAACCGAAGCCGATGTACTTATTTCAGTGGTATGATGCCTCTGTCGGCCGCCATATTGAACTTTCCAATGTCACTAATTCTCCAACTTCCCGTGTAGGTAGAAGGCTGAAATTTGGCAGGCTCATTCCTTACAGCTTACTTACAAAAGTTGAGCAGGTTTCATTTTGAAATTCTATGCGTAACGGTCATAACGGTCGACAACGTCCGCCATGTTGAACTTTCTTATTTATGGCCCCATCTTCACGAAATTTGGTAGGCAGCTTCCCTGCGCTAACCGAAACCAACCAATGTACGTACTTATTTCAGTGGTATGATGCCACTGTCGGCTGCCACATTGAACTTTTCGACAGTCTTTGTTACTTATGGGCCCATCTTCAAGAAATTTGGTACACGGGTTCCCAACGCTAAATGAATCCTACTTACGTACATATATACGTCCATAGTCTGCAGCTCGGTCACCGTGTGAGGTGGCATTGGGTCCCCCATCCCAACGCCTCCCACATTGTTGGCTGCCTGCCTATATAAGGCCGTCCGTCGCTCCGGTCTCTACATTCCCTTCCTTGCTTCGCCACGGGATTCACGTCTCCCTACTGATAACTACAGCCTTTTTATTTAATCCACGGCTTCTCCGCTGTTTTATTGTTCGTTTATGACGATTATAGTTATTGTGTAGGTATTTTAGACTTACTTTACATTGCTCAGGTACCCATTTCCTTTATCATTCCAACCGTACCCCCATTACCATGTCTATCGAGGTGATCACCATCGATCAAAGAACTGTCACTTACCGAGTGGTTTCCATGCCCGGAGATGGCACCTACCTTTTCCATTCTCTTTGTCACAAATTGCACGGCCATATCAGGCTGACTCTTGATATCCGGAGGAACATTGTGTCTTATGCATTGAATGACTGGGACAGGTTCAAGGTGTGGACTGATGACGGTACAGGAGATAATTAGACTACACAGGAGCACTATAAGAGTGAAATGCTTAAGCCCTTCACCTATGGTTCTGCATGTGAGTTGATGGCTGCTGCTGAATTGTTTGGTTGTCGCTTTCAAGTGTACCAAAATGGCCAAATATTTTACACCTTTCGACAACCACCAATACCTCTTAAACATCTTAGATTCACAGGTGACGATTTCAGTAGTGGACACTTTGATGTTTATGAATGTTTAAACTCTCAAAAGCTGGATGTGAAGTTATCGATGAAACCGGTTGTATGCTTACAACGCTTGACAGATGCTCAATTTTACTTCAACACAAGTCCTGCAAATACTATCGTAATTGAAACAAGCCATGAAACTCAAACCGATTATGACAGCAGCAATCCAAGCTGTGAGATTTGAAACAAGATTACTGTTCACATGGCCAACTGTACGTTGCATGCTCAAGAGTAAGCTCAGCGCACAGCTTGGTCATATTACAACCGGAGGGCCGAACTCACAATGTGGTATGCAAAGAGATCCTTAACGAATAATTATTGGCATATTTTCCCTCAGTTTAAAAAGGTTTAACTTTCTTCTTAATAAAAATTTTAATGCAGTACTTCGCCGCTGCGAAGCGCGGGTATTTTGCTAGTAAACTTAATAAGTTATAGCGTAATGAAAATTGCATAATTAGATCTGGACCACCCTATATATGTTTATGGACAGCTTGGTTCAATGATGTTTTGTAGTTTTAAAACTTTTATTCTAGCATTTTCTTTTTCATAAATCACTAAAACCAGTCTCACTAATTTACAGCATACATGATCACTGTAACTGTGACCCTCACTAGGAAAAGCGGATGGGAAGATGAGAAGGGATGATCATCATATTTGTTTTCATTAAATGCACATATGTTTGTATGGTTTTGACGAGTACTTAAAGAGTAAAAGAGAATACATCTATCTATCCACTTTCTGAACCTGTTTTATCCAGTTCGAGGTTGTTGGGTATAGAGCAATAAAATACAAAGGCAAAAATTAACTCTGGATGAGATACTAGAACACTGCATGAGGAAGTCACCCTTATCAAGATGGTCTCACTAATCAGCACATTTTTAAGATGTGGTAGAAAATCTGGAATATGCACAGATACAGCAACAGTCACAGGGGAGAATGCGCAAATTTATCAAAGATGCCTGGTCAGGCTTCAGGTCAATGTAATGGAGCTGTAATGACTGTAAATGTAACCTAAAATAAAAAAGGTCTGTGTGTTTAGATGTAGCTGTACTCAGGCAAATGTCTCTGAAACCTTTTTAGGTTTTTTCCTATAAAGTGCTGACAAAAGCTTCTTCTATAACATGTATTATTAAAAATGTCACAATTACATCACATGCACTCTAATTAAAATAAACAACAGCATGAATGGTTCAATGTAGGTAATTTCATTTGAGAAAAAAAACAGGCTTTTAAACCCACATGCATATATATAAAGTACAGTAATTTTTGTTTCATACAGGACTTACTTTCTAATGTGTAAAAGCTCTTAAAGCAGACAGAAAATCACTAAGCATGTACTTTTTTAACACTTTAAATCAGAAATTGCATTTCATGTTTCATGGCAATGCAGTTTTAGATTGTAACCTAATTACAAACCAGGAGCCTACTGGGCCGAGTCAATTGTTCATAAAGAAAACAGAACATATATTAAATATTACCTTCCTCATCTTATCTGTAAGCAAGATGAAGGATTAAATATTCAAGTAATTTTTTTGGCTTATTCTTCTCACATGACTGCTATCTGGGAAGTAGAAATGTTAGCCTTAAATGTATATGTCATACCATAGGTGGATACTGTAAACGTAAAAAGAATTGGCAAGTACATTGCTTTAAAAATTAAATATGGAAAATTGACCTACTACAGTGGTACCCAAACTTGGTCCTGGGCACCCACTGTGGCTGTAGGTTTTGTTTTTAATTGTACTCTTGGGCTAATTAAGTGAAATGTTATTTCCCAAGTTCTGCGTTTTAGTAAAAAAAAATATTAAAATGAACCAAGTATTTATATGGGAATAATGTATTTTTTTTCTTTTTAACAATTTTTCATCTTGATTTTCATTCTACTTTTCTAGGTGTTGTAATTGTTTAATTAGTCTATTATTTACTAATTAGTGGGTCTGATGCTAAAGTAGTGCCTTTGATTATTCAGTGTTGTTTGCCTGGGTGTCTACTCTGCTCATTTTTATTTGTCATTAATAACATACAGCAAAGGGGAAAAACTGCACAGAGAAAGGGCAAAATAATGAAATCAACAAAAGAGAGTTAAGCATGTAAATCTATAGCAAAAACAGAAATATTTCTAAATGTCTTCTAAATGTAAAAATCATGCTGCTGTGCTTTTCAGAATGTAAAATAAGAGAAAAAAAATACTAGCTAATTAAATGAGATCAGTGTTATCAGGTGTTGTCACTGATTATGAATCTGGATGGAACAAAAACCTGCAGCCACAGTGGGCCCCAAGGACCGAGTTTGAGAACCCCTGACCTACTGAAGTCATTGGCAACCAATTGAACCACCAGAATAACTACAGCATGTATTAGAATTGCCTTGGTTTTTTGAGACAAACATTATTCCTGGCTTTGTTCATGGTGCATGTAAACTATTTTAATAAACAATCATTTGTTAAATTGTTCAAGTTTGTTGTATTGACCATATTTAAGGAGCACATTTGATTCTTATTAGTGCTTCTATTCTCACTGAAAATAAAAAATGTACATAATGAAAGCGTCTGTCTATCCTTTCTCTGAATATGTCTTTTTCATTTCAGGTCCCAAGAAGCTACAGCCAACTCTAGCAGCATGGGCTGCAAAGTATGAACCAAGTTTGGTTGGGACATCAGTCCTCTACAAGTCGCATTTATGCACACATTTACACTCACTCATAATTTAGGGCTACCGTTTAACTAAGTACATGCCTCTAGAATGTGAAAGGGAACCACCTTGGAGCTAAAAGGCAGCAGTAGTAACCACAATTCTGTCTTCCAAAGGAAGTAAGCAAAGGAAGTAAATAAAAAAAGAAGACCGCAGTTGTTCATGTATAGGCAAAAACACATCATGATAAAGCATAGAGAAAAACAACACAACTTACAACAGTGTAAAAATTAATTTATAATTCACTGCATATTATATTTTATATCTAATAATTTCAGTATTTCTGAAGTCAGTTATGTTTCCTTATTCTAATTATTGAAATCTGAGTTGTTAAGTGAAGCATAATTTATAAATTAAGAAGTGTCTTTCCCAGTAACTTAGGATCAGAGATAATGTGTCATCAGAAGATAGTGAAAGAAAAGAATATTGAATATACCCAATATTCATTGTGGCAAAAGTTTATATTCAAAACTCTTTCACATTTTGCTTGTATGTTTGTGGAATAGTTATAAGTAATTAACTTTTATCACAAACTATAATTCCTGTGGGAAGGATACATACTCTCCGTTTACAGCAACTGGTGTAGATGGAGTTTCCGTATAAGTAACAGCTAGAGTAAATGAATCTATGGTGCAAACTGGAAGCTAGAGTATAGTATCACTAAGAATACTACTTTCACTTAAAATGGTTTGAAAATGTGTGGGGACGTGATGTGAAGAATAAAGGAAAATGGAGTGTCTATAGTTTCTGTCTACTCTATTTTAGCAGTCTTTAAAGCTATGGGTTGAAGCACTTAAAAAGGAGCTGTGAGGGGTGTGTGTGTATGTGTGTCAAGCATTGTAAGATGAAATTATTACCCATTATAAAGTAGAACACAATTTTTATTTTTTTTGTTGTCATTAACTACTATTCAGTATTCTATAATATATATATATAAATTGGGAATCACAGTAGCACAGCTGGTAACATTGTTGATGGAAGACTCAGCTGTGATACTTGGTTGAGAATAGGGCTGCAACGATTAGTCGATGTAATCGATGACGGCAACTACAAAAAATCGGCGATGCGAATTTTTTATTGTCGACGCATCATAAACAGAACCTTCAATAGAGGCTCCAGTCACAAAGAACCACATTGGTTTTTGTAACTGCAATGCACTACATGAACGTCTGGGGGCAGTATCGTTTGTTACTGTTTGTCAAGACACACACAGTCCTACCAACGCAAGCATTCTGGAGCTGTGATGCCGCCGTTTCTCGAGAGGTAAGTTTTAGCGAGTAAACTTAGAATCACATGTTAACGTTTATGTTTCTACTATAATGTGTATATCAAGGTTTCAACAATGACAGTTAACCCTTAAACTGACACATACTTGGGGGTTAATGCACCCCTGGACGCCAAATACTTTTTAGCTGCACTTTTTAAATAAACATCACAATTCACAAAGAAAATGTGAAATTTTAACAGAACACATTTTTTTCATGCAAAGAGCATCACAATTACTGCAACACTGATCATTCTACAAACTGCAAATGAACTGTAAAAACTATAAAAAAAAAACTACTGCAACAATCTATTTATATGTTCACTATGCAACTGAAGTTATTGATGAAATTTAGTATATCACCAAGCCAACTGCGCTTGAACTGGCTGCATGCAAACACACAGGGGTAAACGCTGATGACTGCAGGCTCGTCTAGTGCAGCAGCTGAATCCCAGAGATAGTGTTGCTCTAGTTATGCCGGGGCCGTGATCGTGATCGGGCTGCTCAAAGAATATACGGCACTGACTGATCAGCTCCGGCGTGCTGGCACATTGCACTGAGAAACAACTTTAGCCGGTTGCAGAGTTCAATGAATGTACATCGCTGAATATATGTCGCCGCATATACTCGGCTTCAGCGTGCTTCCAAATTGCACTGGAAACCAATTCTAGCTGGTTACGGAGTTCAACAAATGTACTTTTCCGAATATACTCGGCTCTGGTGTGCTGGCAGTAATTAGCTTGTTACATATTTTAGTCCGTTATTTTTTATTTTGGCATAATATTGTAAATGATGTGATAAACTACAACACTTTTCTTTCAGAATGTGATGATTAAAACATCTTTCTCTATCTGCAAAATCATTCTTATGTATTCCTGCTAACTCTACTCCCTCTGAGCGTCTCTTCTCAGCAGCTGGGAACATTGTCTCAAAGAAGAGAGTCAGCCTCACACCAGAGCATGTCGAAATGCTCCCGTTCCTGCACTGCAATCAGGAATATATGAACTGAAATCTTTTATAAACTGTACATTATTGTTTTATTTTATTTAAATTGAAGCTTTATTTAAACTTTTGGACTTTAAGACACACCAGTGGCCATTTTTGGTTAAGTTAAATGCACTTTTTGTGTTTAAAAACTATATGCACTTTAGTTTGTATTGTTTAATGTATTTCTTTTTTATTGTGATGGTCACACTAATATAAAAAACATCTGATTATTTTCAATTTCATATGTCTCACTGGTTGTTATTTTAATTTGATTATTATTAATTTTAATCGTGTTAATGCAGAGACAGACATGAGCAGATGAGGTAAGACATGCACTGGAGCCCAGAACAGGATGTGCAACCACAGGTCGCAGGCATCAAAATAGTCAGGCATGAAATAATTGTGACTAATCGAAAAAAAATTGAACGATTAGTTGACTACCAAAATAATCATTAGTTGCAGCCCTAGTTGAGAACCATAGTATTAGGTTGACTGAAATACTAAAAGAAGCATAGCAGGTTTGATGGTTTGTGCATAGCTGGGGCCAATTACCTAATGATTTCCCATTCAGGGATGGCTCTTGTGTTGCATCCATTGCTCACTGAAAAGGCTCCTGCTCAGCTGTATTTTAGCCTGGATAAAGAACTTTCTGAAATCAATACATTGAAGAATGGATATAACAGACATGAGCTCGGCCACATTCCAAGGTGTGATTAAACTGTATTTTATTAATGCTAAAACCCATCCTTACCAGAATTTCATGAATAAAAAGAAAGTAATTATTTCAGTAGTTGTAAATAATACAAATGAATAATGTCTAGTTTTTCATTAGTTGACAAACAAGTATAATACATCAAGAAATATGCTTTACTTACTCATGTAGCATTTGCATGTGTGGTGTAGTAATGACAGACGATGAAACTTCTTCATTGTAACTCTCTTTCTCTTGCTTTGGCTCTTGTTTAATGGAATGGATGTATTCTTTGTTAATGTCTTCCTCTTCCCTTGAAATAACTAAATGAGATAAAGCATTTCAAACAGGGATACATTTTTGCATAATGGATGTTGCCAAAATAAGTTATTTTCAATGCATTTATCAAAACATATAACCTAATACTGCTAAGAGTTGTCAAGAAAGAGGTGTTAAGTGATGGCGAAGAAAAAAGTTAGCTACTAATTATTAAAATTTAACCTTTAATTAGCATAATAAGATGAATTTTTAGAAATGCTTTACTATTTCTAAATGCTGCCACTTACTAATTAATTACTATATAAATATGTTCAGTACTTTAATTTATTATGCTCATTTTGCACTTAGGACAAGGAATTAAAATTCCATATTCTGTTTTATTTATAACAATGACTAAAATTACAGACAAATTAAGGATTATAGAGCCCATTTGTCTTTAATAATATGTTGGCTTTTTGGAAGATACTAGAGCTAGTATAGCCTGTTAAAATATTATTTTTTCATTTAGCACTGATAAAATATTTGTATAAATGATGTAATTATAATTTAAGCTACTTGGAATTTTTATGCAAACTAGTGACATACTAGAAATGTATTTTCACTTTGTCACACTTAGTAAAATGGTACTTTGTAAATGATTCATATTTAAATAAAAAGATAAACAACTATCCCTGCTCACAGTGTGCTAGACATACTATTATGGACTATTTTTTCCTTAATCTTAATATAATTAAATCACTTTGCTGTGTCCTCTCACATGCCCCTTGAAAACAAGAAAATATGTAAAAAGTACAAAATTAACCGAATACCCTCCTGTACCATCAATGAAATTTTAGACAAGCATCACTACAAATAAGAAAACTTGCATGGATGTTAGTGGTGAACAGCTTTATGACAAAGTACAAAGTTAAGGAAAATCACAAAACATCTAATCTTTGAGTTTTAGGAAATTTTCAAACTGAACAACCTATATAACAAACAGTTTAGGCACTTCATACTATTTTAAAGGCATTTCTGTTTTTCTTTCACAGTATTTTTAATAAAGTATCTTGTGGAGAAGGAGACTACCAAAATATGTATACAATTTTTAAAATTTGAATTAACCAAGGAAAATTATCCCCTCATTTCAAGATGAAAATAATAACATGAAGAATGCAGCCACTCCTTCATGAACATATATTTACCTTGATTAGCATGACTTCTTATTTCATCACTCATCACCGAAGGGACCATTAATGGTTGAGAAAGATGAGGAGAATAAAGCAGAGACACTGGCTGCACCACTACTGATGGTATAACTGAAAAAATCCCTTGACTGGATAGTCCTGTGTTAGGCAGAATTGGAAAAGGCATGGGTATGGTCAGAGGTGGAACATTTGGAGAAGTTCTTTTATGTGTTGGGCTGCAGTGAGGCATTATGCCTTGCATACTAGTGTTGGAGAGGCTGGTCAATGAATATGGCGAAGAAGGTGAACTTGAGATGGGGGGTGAACTCCGTGGCTTCACAGATAAATCTACCGGTTCCATCTGGCTTTCACATAACAATCCATCAGGATGTGAAAATGTCCTGATGCTTTGTCCACTGGAATACATTGAAGGGTATTTTTCCAATGTTTTCTCTTGGTTTTGGGGTATGTATATAGGATAGTACTAGAGGAGAAAAAAAAACCCAGAAACAAAGATAATCAGCATTTTTAAATAAATCTTAATTAAGTATGTGATATTTATTATTAATATTTCCTCACTAAATCTGAATGAATGGTTTCATTATGGTCCTTAAAGGACACCTCTTGATAATTTAACAAACGCCTAAGAGAAATTAGATTCTTCAGAAAAGTCTGGTTGTTATGCAATTTTTCATGGCATATAAAGTCATTGTTTCTCTTTTCATGCACATCAAGTGAATGAATAGTCCTGCTAAAACTCAACAAACACATTTCTTTATTTATTGTATTATGTTAAGAGTGTGTTGCTTATTTAAAATAAAATTCCACAAGTCAAGATATATAAAGTTACTAAATAGAACATTGCAATGAAAAATGGGTTACTTTAAAAAATTAAAAAAAAAAAAAATATTAGGCCAGCATACTTAGCTAAACAGAATTAATACATATAAAGAAGGGAGAAATTCAGTAATTTCATTTTGAAATATAAATATAATGTAAGAAAAAATAAATTGGCATTACATTAACATCATGTATCAGTGGCACACAAAAAGTTGAAATGTTAAGACATTGCTACTTGCTCACCCTCCCTTCTTAAGCAGACTTGGCTAACACTTTGACTACATTCAGGCAAAATGCTCTCTGCATCCATGGACATCTGGTAAGAGAATGTTTTTACTAAGAGCGTTTGAAATTCCAAAAAGTTATGATCATATCAATAAGTACAGGCACTTTTTGTCAATAGTTAGAGTGGAGATTTTGAAGCAAATATTCAGCATAGAATACTGAAATTCTACTAAGAATCATTCCATATAACTAGAGCCAGCACACTGGTACAGTGGGTAGTGCTATTGTCTCATAATTATAGGTTCAAATAAAGGTCAGGCCACTGTACATGTGAAGTTTGTACATTCTTGTCCTGATTTCTCTCTGAATACAATTGTTTTCCTTACACATCCCAAAGACATGCTTGTTATATTGATTAACGAGTATAAACAGGCTTATTGTGAGCCACTGCATTCTAATGGATTGGTGCTTCATCCAGGGTTGTTTTCTTACTTGTACATGATTCTGTCCTGACAGGTCCCAGCCTCACCACAACTCTAAACTTGGATTGGGCAGGTTTAGAAAATTGAGACTGATTAATCAATATTAAAATGTGCAAAATGCATACCTACTGGGCCATTTTTACCATTGAGATTCTACACACATTGGGATGGAAATCAGGCACAACAACAGTTTTAAAGAATACTGGAACTCATCAGTGTTTTCATGTGAAAACTATATACAGATATGTGATAAGAATATACAAATTTTATGCTTTTTCCAAAACATAAATATTCAAAATTAAATAAAAAAATTATTTAATATGTAGACTTTTTCTTATGCGTGACCCTAATAAAATATTTAATTATTCTTTCAAAAAAATGAAAATAATATATTAATTTTGGCCCTCATAAAAACTAATTTTAAGAAAATGTTGCAATTACTAGATTCAAGTAAAAATTTAAAAGTGTATGACACCGTAATTTAATCCTTGTGTTGTAAGTAAATATGACAGTAGCGTAAATATATTGTACAGCTATAGAATAGCTCCACATATGCCAGATAATCAATTTCAATGGCAGATTTTTTGTTAGAGAACTAAGTCAAACGTATGTCATGTCCTATTCAGGGCTATTGTTTTGTGCCTGATGCTGTTGGGTTGGGTTTCAGCTCCCAATTAGCTTGTGCTGAATTAGCATGTCTAGGAAAAACCCAAAAAGTAAAAGTAGGAAAAAAGCAGACAGAGAGGTCAAAAACAAAGAAGGAATAAGAAAATTAGGGAAAAGTTGGAAAGTAAGCAATCACTCTTTTAAATATTTAGCTAAATAAGCAAACAATTTGATTTTGCCTGTTGTGGTTATGTCTGCTCTTGACTGCTCTAGGAGCTTCTAGGCATTTTCAAACAATATGTTCCTGGGTATAGGGAGGCCTTGTCTGCTACAGGCAGTAAGTTGCTACCATTACCCTTAACAGGAAAATTGGAATGAAAATTATGTTGATGGTAATGGTGTGTAATCTTAGTTATTAATTATATTTTGAAACTGTAGAGAAAAAAACATTAAGGTATTTCCAAGAATTTCCTATTCAATCTCAGGTTCTGTCATTTTTTTTATCTTTCTTTTGTCTTGTTTCCACCTATTCCTGGTTATTAAAGGTATAGCACTGTGTCCTTACAATTTATTTATTATACTAATTTTAAAGGAATCTCGCATTAAAAGTAAAGTGAATCCAATTTTATGAACTGTAAATAATTGGCCCACTCACGTTTAAAGTGGCTCAGGTTTAGTTTCTGTTTATCATATGTAATCTGCATGTTTCAAATTATACCAAAATTGATTTTTCCTAAGAGCAATAGAAAATTAAGTTTTGTTTAACTCTTGTAAGCTGCTATTACTGGAATGTCTATGCATTCCATCTCTTAGTCTTCCAAACCCATTTAGAGAACGATTACAAGAAAGATGGAGCATATCTAAGCAAGCCACAGCCAGGAACACTCCTTAGGCAGGGCACCAGCCTATTGCATGGTGAACACACACATACAGCCAATTTAACATTGCCAGTCCACCTAATCTGCAAGACTTTGGACTGTGGCGGAAAACCAAACCACCCAGCGAAAACTCATGATGACAATGGGGATAAAAATGCAAATTCCATGGAGGGTGTGGTCTTGGACCCTGGTCTCATTGCTGCAAGGCAGCAGTGCTAGCACTGCTCCAACCTTACTATAATGTCTTTGATGCTTTATTATTCCTTGCAAGTAAAGGTTTTATGTTATACCAGGAGTAATTAAGGCTTGTATTCTGCAAGCCATTTCATTTTTCTTATGGAATGGATAACAGAGTTACCATGATTAGTACTGATGATGTGCTTAAAGATTAGAATGTCCACAAGGAACATGGTTCCATCTGTGGTACTCTACCATTGCTACAGAGCAGCACTATAATTGTCCATTTTGACTATTAAAGGTAAAATATCATCACACATAAATTAACTTTTTGAACGCTTCCAGACCTCAGGGCCATACCATAAATTCATTAGTGAAAAACAGTTTTCCTTAGGTTTCCTGCAAAGAGCCAAGAATTCTTGTCAGTCAGTTAGTGAGTCAATCAAGTACATGTAGGTTTATATGTATATATGTCATACAAATAAAAACATTTCAATCTTAAAATAATCCTTAATATTACATCTCTTAAATGTAATCTTATTTCACAACTCAAAAATGGACAGATTACTACATGTTTGGCTCAGGGTCCAACACTCCATTTAGTAGTTTCTACAGAACCTTTGATCATGTAGTGTCTTGTCCACTTTCTTAGTAATTAGCCTATTCTGACTACCTTATTAAAAGCTGCTTACAAACTGAAAGAAAAATCAAAAATCTGTTAAAGCCCATTGCT
Source organism: Polypterus bichir lapradei (assembly GCA_026402145.1). Lineage (NCBI taxonomy): Eukaryota > Metazoa > Chordata > Cladistia > Polypteriformes > Polypteridae > Polypterus > Polypterus bichir. The sequence continues at coordinate 53,749,430 of JANRMT010062808.1, forward strand.
TAAAATGTGTACATGGGAAGTTAAAAAAAACTGAGTCCCTTTTCCTAAATTCATACAATCACATTCAACCAAATTACTGGAGGATACGACTTAAACATATTGTTTGCTTATTCTCCACACCCAGTGTGTTTACATAAACTTCTGCTTCCAGAGAACTGTATTCTTAGCCATTCTGCATTTATGCAATTAGAGAAGAATGAAACATGATCAATTTTGAAAAATGCAAAACAGATTGTATGTTTTGTTGTGGCAAAGAAATAATAATTATTCAGAAAATACTAGTTTCTGCCTCTGCCATTATAACCTTGAATACGAGCTGAAAAAAAGAAACAATCTGTAATCAGTAAACCACAGTTTTTTAAATATTATACAATTTCTGTGACTAGGTAGTATTTTTCACTTTTTAAATGTCTCTTGTCTAGTATTAAGAAAAAGTGGAACTAGAATAAAAATATGTTTCTTAATTACTTTAAAGTTTTTATTGAGGCCACCAGGTTACAGTGACCCCTAAAAATGACATTTCTGATCTACTGTCCATAGGCTAAGTTCTAGGATTGATTGTTCTCTCACGTCCCAAACTAAGACTAGCTACAGAGGGCCCACATTCCCCTATCTTGAAAAAATAGACTGTTCTACACTTTTACACCATGTATCTTAAACAAAGAAGGGTACAGGTTTCTCTGTAACTTGTGAGCAAAACAATACCCCCCTGCTTAATTCCAGGTCAAATTATGCACATCTGTTGTATACCAGTTCACTCCTCTCTCCACAGACTGTAGAAGTAAACAGTTCTCAGTCGTTTCCATAAACATCCTGTGGCTGTAATGACACTTAGTGAAAAGTATCTGAATTTTCTAGGAGCCACAGGGTGTCATAGCCAAATAAGAGACTCCTTCTTCAAATGTCACAGTTTTTTAATCCACTTAATTTATATCACCATCTGTTTATGCTGGTTTATAATCAGCACTCTCAAAAAGTTTTAGGCATGCATGTTAATGTTTCTACTCTGTAGACAGACTCTATAGTGTTTTCTTTGCTTTATATCAACACGGAATAGCCATCTGTTTCAGCTTTAGTCACTTAATGTGCAATTACAAAATATTTTTAAAATACAAAAGAAATATTTTAAAAGGTATGATTCTTCGAAATACTATAAATAGAGTGTGGTGGTTAACTGGCACCACAGAAAAAATACTCTCACTGCAAAAAGAAAATCTCCAACTTGGCTTGTCAAAAAACAGCACGGACACTGTTACTGGCTAGATAACACACAGTGATGTCCATCTGCATACTCTTGGAATCATTGGATCTCCATCAATTAGGTGCAGAATTTAAAAAAAGACACTGAAAATGTATACCCTCTACATAATAAATTTGAGGATTTGCTGCTTCTAGATTTGCAGTTATGTTCAAAAATTTTCCATACTGGACTTATAAACAAAAAGTAACAAATGATATAACATGTAAATTGTGCATGAAATAAAACACAAAGCACATAATCAAAATATATTTTCTCTTTATCTGTATATTTACATTGATTTAGCTTGCAATTCAAATATTCTTAATTTTAGCAATTATCAACCAAGGAATGAACAACTGACACTTCATAATGGCACTGTCACAGATTTGTGTGTGTAAAGGTCATTTGTACACCAACTTATTACCTTATTGTTTCTTACTATCCAAGCTACTAGTATATTTCTATTTTTTTTCCAAAACACTTGGTAAACAAAAGCAGACAGAGAGTTGAATGTATTTTATAGCAGAAAAATTTACTGACCCTAATAATGATGATAGGTTGTTCAGTATGAAAGAATTACAAAGTTGACATTTTCTATTACCTGCAATTCACATTTTATTCTGCCTTTGTAAACATGTTTTAAAAATACACACCACTGTAGCAAACAAAATATAATGAAATGAAAAAATTGACAAACTTTTAAGAACTAAAAATATGTACACTAAATACTCAGTCTTGTCAAAAGTATAGTGGGCTAACTCAAGTATCCTCCACATACCAGTATCCTGAATATAGTAGACACCAGCAATAAGCTTATAGCTCTTTCAAGTCTCACTTGCTCAACTAAGAGTTTCTGCCAGCAAAGAAGAGATCTTTGAAATGAATGTTTAGGCATAAAAGAGCTTTATTTCCTTTAGTGGTATTGAGTGTGATAGAATATTAAGAAACACATTAATATAATCCATATTATTTAGTACTGTATAAATAAATGACTAATAGAAAGGTGTGTTTGAAGTCTGTCATGTTGATCAGGTAATAAAGCTGTGTCACTCAGCTTCAGTTTGTGACAATAATATACACAGATAATTCAACCCCACATGTAGCTATGGCTTAATTCTGTTTTAAATTCTGAAACAGCAAAGCTCTAGCATTTACAACAGAGATACTAATAATCAGTTCCCATAAAACATCAACGTGAAGTATGGAACACAACACATTCACATCTGATGTACTGATTGTTGATAGCCAGTGGGTGCTCTCAGCAGTCAAATAATGGCAAATTAAATACACATATAAATAGACAAAGATTAAAAATTACCATTGTTACCAAGAAATGTTAATATCAATATAACTCATTCAAGTCAGAATTTTAAAGTACTCAGCTCATCAAATTGCTATGGCATTTAAATGAAACCAGTTTTAATACTTAATTCAATGCTTTAAACTAGATAAGATCCAAAATATCCAAGAATGTACTAGTAACGATATTATTTCTTAGCCTAGTTCATCCTGGTTCCTGGTGCTAGTAGTCTATAAACGTAAGAGCTCAGATATACACTATTATACTATGAAGAAATCTAGAAATAATTTTGTGTAATTTCTGTGGTTCTTCCATTTGGAAAAAAATTTGCCAGTAGAGGTCAAAATAGATTTGTTTACTAGGATTCTAAGTTAATGTGGATAAGATGAAAGACATAATTATTGACTTCAGGAAGGCCCATGCTTTTTACACTCTACTGAACATCAAGGTCTCTGCGGTGGAATTGGCCAAAAGCACCAAATTCCTTGGTGTGCACCAGGCAGCTGGCCTTACTTGATCAATTAAAACTGCCTTCATGGCCAAAAATGCACATCAGTGTCTCCACTGTGGTTGAAGAAGGCAAGCCTACAGCAACACATTCTCGTCACATCCTGCAGGAGCACCATTGACAGCATTCTGACCAGCTGCATTACTATCTGGTTTTGGAACTGCAGTTTCTCTGACCATAAGGTCCTACAACTAATCACTGGGACCTTTCTGATCTTCTTTATTTACATCTTTATAAAGCATTCAATCCATGAAGCCTATAGCACTGTGAAGGACTGCTCCCAGCACTCCTATGGTCTCTTTGTCCCACTTCCATCTGGCAGAAGGTACTGTAGCATCCAAACCAGTTCTGACAGGTTCTGCAACAGCTTCTACCCCACGGATGCCTGGGCTCTGAACTCTGTGCTGACTCCCTTTCCTCAAATATGCTATTGGTAGCTGATTTATATGTAGTACATTCGTACTACTTGTTACTACTATTGTTTTTATAAATAGCTGCCTTTATTATTTATTTATTACTAACTATTTCAAATTATTACTATGACTGCTGGCATAGGTTCCAGTTACCCTGCGACCCTAATCTGGATTTAGCGGGTTAGAAAATGACATGACAATCTATTTACTTGCATGTTATTTATTATTTATCTATTTAAAGTACCTCTCTTGCACTGTGTTTATGTATATTCTGCTCTGTGGTGTGGTGGGTTCGTTATTTTGTGTCACTGTATGCTGCAATACTGTGGTATAACAATTAAGCTTTTTAACTTGAAAAAGTGACAGAAAGCTTTATTATGATAAAACAATGGGCTGTTAAGAGACTTTTTAAGATTATTTGAAGTGGCATTGCCTTATTAATTTCAAACAGAAAAAGAAGTTTGCAAATTTTATCTAGTTTATTAGTGCAAACTTTGAATCAATAATGGGGTTATAGGAACATACTGTTTCTACCTGTAATAGGCTATAAATGACACTTCAGACTTACATTTTCATAAACAGCAAATACAATATACAATAACTTTGTTAAAGTACATTGTAAGAGGCTTAGTTAACATTCGTAGTCATGGTATTCAACCAGTTTAATTAATGGCTGGAATATATTTTGTGTTGAGTTTGCATGTGTATTTTCTCAGGAAATAGTCTAAAAATATACTGTTACGGAGTTGTGTTGTGAGTGAGAGCATGTGTGACCAACCATGTTCTGCAGAGAGCCCAAAACTACTGGCTCAGGCTCTAGATCCCTGTATGCTCAAGTAAAAAAGAGCTGGTTCTGAAAATAGATGCATTTGTAGTTATGCCATTTATCATTTACTGAATCAATATTTATATTGATTATATAATTTATAATTGATTATATAATGCTTGCCACATCAAACACAGAGTAACAAAACTGTTTCACTCAAATTAAATTGAACATTAAATTATGACATAATATGGTGTCAGAATTATCTTTTAAAATTAAAATAAGAATTCAAGGAATGCTGCACCTTCCAATACCAATAGTTCTCAAGTTCAGTCCTGGGGACCACTGTAGTTTTGGGTTTTTGTTTCAACCAGCTTCACACTTAATAATTCGTTCCTATTTGAACATGATCTCATTGTTAAATTAATTGGCCTTTCTTTGTTCTTACTTTATATTCAGAAAGACATAATATTCAGAAAAGACATCTTCCAAATATAGACAAGATGTGAAATGTTGAGAATAAGACTCATGTTTTGAAAAAAAAATGCATATAATTTTCAATTTATTTGTTCCCATAGCAATCCATTTTCTATGTGTATGTTTTCATGGTAAAACCGTAACTGCATAAAATGTACTTGGAATGTGAAAAGGGATTTTGGAACACTTTTTTTGCCACTACTCCACAAAAAAAAGCACCAACCATACATAAGTACCTTCTAGGATGCTTGCCCATCACTTTTTATGTACAATTTATGTCATTTAGGCAAAATTTATTCAAACAAAAGCAGAAGCAAAAGAAATAACATTCAGCAGTCATCCATTACTTTTGAAATTTGTATTAACATTCTTGATTAAAATGCGTGGGACTGGGGTTTGCTGGTCTTCTCAGGTTGTGTTTTTCTTTTTAAACAAAATCAAGCTAACACAATTACCTTAATCTGTTCTTGAGATTACCATCCCAGGTGATTTAATGTACAGCATGTTGAGAACCTAGTTCATTAATTTGTTTTGAGCAGAGATGATTGCTGTAATGCTTTCTATACACAAAAGGGCATAATCAACAAGAAAATCAGAAAATATTCTAGCATTTAACACAAATTATTTCTAGGCAAATAATTCTGTATTCGAATTTTTAAAGTTGAAATTAAACTCTTTAACTTAACTCAACTTGCCTGACAGACATTATGGAAACCTGAACTAGATTAAACTGGTATAAACCAGAATTTCTTGACTTTATTCCTCCCTGTCTTTTTTCTTCAAATTTCTTTAAAGTCATTCCCTAATATTATTCATGTATTTCCACAACTTTAGAAATGGGGCAAATAAGGAAGAAATCCTTCTAGTAGTGCAACTCACACAAACATATGAAATAGAAATGCATAGACAGTAGTTTAGCTACATCTTGAACAATGAAATTAAACAAATTTTACTGAAAACAAAAGAAAACAGATCCACATATTATGGCATAAATCCTGAATTTCACTAGCCTGTCAGTACTCTACTAGTTATGTCATAATTACTTACTGGTTCCATTGGTTCTTGCTTAATGGGCATATAGTCATACATCAGCATTTTGCCAGCTGGCACCTGTTATTAAAAAAAGACACAAAAAGGAATAAACATCTTTATTTAAGTTGTCTTTAACTAACAAAATATTTATCATGACAGATTATACTCCCTCTATGGTAATGTTACATAATATATGCTCTGTTGAGAGTAGTTGTTGGTAGCAATAAGTAAAAATCAGTTGGTACTTACATAGCCTTCTTCAAACATCCTGAGTGTTTTAGGGTGATTTGTACCTGACCCAGCATTGCAATTAATCACTCTCTCGCTTAAATGAGTCATTAGTCTAGTATTACTGGGCAACACAGTAGAGTGGCCATTACTGGATGGAGACTGTCACCTTACGATGGTCTAATTTTATCAGAGCTTTGCCTCGTCTATGCCCCAGTAACTTCTCACACCTGATGAGATTAATCATGAAAGTTCTAAGAATCTTATAATCATTTTAGGGTGGCATAATGGCACAGCAGGAAGTGCTTCTGCCTTACTACCAGAACCTATTTTTGAATTCCTGTGCACAGTCATGGATGGGTTTTCTGGATGGGTCCTCTGATTTTTCTGTGTCCATCCCTTGTGTCTACACCCTTAACCAGCATTTCCAAATTAGCCCTGTGTGAGTGTGGGTGCAAATGCATATGTGAGTGGGACCTGTAATGGATTGGCACCCTGACAAAAGCTGCTCCCTGCCTTGAGCTCAGTGCTGTCAGGAATGGTTCCATAGCATGTATATACAAACCGGATTCCAAAAATGTTGGGACACTATACAAATCGTGAATAAAAACTGAATGCAATGATGTGGAGGTGCCAACTTCTAATATTTTATTCAGAATAGAACATAAATCACGGAACAAAAGTTTAAACTGAGAAAATGTATCATTTTAAGGGAAAAATATGTTGATTCAGAATTTCATGGTGTCAACAAATCCCAAAAAAGTTGGGACAAGGCCATTTTCACCACTGTGTGGCATCTCCCCTTCTTCTTACAACACTCAACAGACGTCTGGGGACCGAGGAGACCAGTTTCTCAAGTTTAGAAATAGGAATGCTCTCCCATTCTTGTCTAATACAGGCCTCTAACTGTTCAATCGTCTTGGGCCTTCTTTGTCGCACCTTCCTCTTTATGATGCGCCAAATGTTCTCTATAGGTGAAAGATCTGGACTGCAGACTGGCCATTTCAGTACCCGGATCCTTCTCCTACGCAGCCATGATGTTGTGATTGATGCAGAATGTGGTCTGGCATTATCTTGTTGAAAAATGCAGGGTCTTCCCTGAAAGAGATGACGTCTGGATGGGAACATATGTTGTTCTAGAACCTGAATATATTTTTCTGCATTGATGGTGCCTTTCCAGACATGCAAGCTGCCCATGCCACACGCACTCATGCAACCCCATACCATCAGAGAAGCAGGCTTCTGAACTGAGCGTTGATAACAACTTGGGTTGTCCTTGTCCTCTTTGGTCCGGATGACATGGCGTCCCAGATTTCCAAAAAGAACTTCGAATCGTGACTCGTCTGACCACAGAACAGTCTTCTATTTTGCCACATTTTAAATGATCCCTGGCCCAGTGACAACGCCTGAGCTTGTGGATCTTGCTTAGAAATGGCTTCTTCTTTGCACTGTAGAGTTTCAGCTGGCAACGGCGGATGGCACGATGGATTGTGTTCACTGACAATGGTTTCTGGAAGTATTCCTGAGCCCATTCTGTGATTTCCTTTACAGTAGCATTCCTGTTTGTGGTGCAGTGTCGTTTAAGGGCCCGGAGATCACGGGCATCCAGTATGGTTTTACGGCCTTGACCCTTACGCACAGAGATTGTTCCAGATTCTCTGAATCTTCGGATGATGTTATGCACAGTTGATGACGATAGATGCAAAGTCTTTGCAATTTTTTGCTGGGTAACACCTTTCTGATATTGCTCCACTATCTTTCTGTGCAACATTGTGGGAATTGGTGATCCTCTACCCATCTTGGCTTCTGAGAGACACTGCCACTCAGAGAAGCTCTTTTTATACCCAATCATGTTGCCAATTGACCTAATTAGTGTTTATTGGTCTTCCAGCTCTTCGTTATGCTCAAATTTACTTTTTCCAGCCTCTTATTGCTACTTGTCCCAACTTTTTTGGGATTTGTTGACACCGTGAAATTTTGAATCAACATATTTTTCCTTTAAAATGATACATTTACTCGGATTAAACGTTTGATCTGTCATCTACGTTCTATTACAAATAAAATATTGACATTTGCCATCTCCACATCATTGCATTCAGTTTTTATTCACAATTTGTTTAGTGTCCCAACTTTTTTGGAATCCGGTTTGTATATTATATATATTACAATACCCCAAAGAGGTACTTTCTACTAGACTGCTTGTTTATTAGATGTAAATAATGTGTGAAGAAAAGCTTTCTAAACAGCACCTTTAATTAGCTTTCGTTGGTGCTCTTCAGTTCTACTTGAAGAATTATGCATAAAGTACTAGCTGTCTCTTAATATCCATTTACTTATACTGAAAAGATTCAGTTTCTTCAATTTCTCAACACTGCTCATACCCTATAGTCCTTGATTTAGTTTATTAGTCCATACCTGGATTTTCTCTGCCACTAAAAGTCTTTTTTATAAAATGGAAATCAAAATTACACACAATATCCTAGAAAAGGCACACAGGTGTTTTACATAGGTTAAGAATAACATCTCTAAATGATCTCCACTCAAACTGGGTTGGTAGGTAATCTAATATTCTATTAGTCTTCTTAATTGCTTATAACATTTCCTGTATAAGTCATTCTTCTATACAGTATAAGGTGTACTTCTCCATTTCAGAGCCTCTATTTTGTAAGTATATCTAGTATTTTTATTCCATGTATTTTAAATGTTTCAATAATGTACAATAACTGTAATCTGTTACTTATCTGGATATGTCTGGAATGTGTAGTAATCTGTTTTTAATGATTTTGTTGACTCTAGATTATGCCTCATTAGATCAAGTTCTGTGTATTCTGCAAACTATTTTCCAAGTTCCTATTTTTAATCAAGATTGTTTAAATAAATTAAGAGCAGTACTGATCTCTTGGAAACTCCACTTTTAAAATCACTTTATTTGCTAAAGTTTATTTGAATCATAAGTGTTTTCTTTTTGTATTTGAATCCAGTTTTGTGCCTACCCGTGCTCCAGGTCTTGAATGCTCACTTTATCATGGCTCCACAATCTGTACTAACCTCTACTTTCTCTGCTGTTCTTTTTCCAGTTTTCTGTGGAGGCGATCTGCGCCACCACCACCTGATCAAGGCTTCATGCAGTCACTACATTATTGGATTGAAGGCCGGATGTCCACATGACCAGTATCATCTAATTCTTCCATGTGAAGCCTGAAAACCATGAGGACTGATTAAGATCATTTATGTTAGGTAGAATGCCCAGTCGGGGATCGACGATCTTGTGGTCTCTGAGCCCCTGCAGATTTTGTTTGTTTTCTCCAGTCCTCTGAAATTTTTTTTTCTGTCCTCCTGACCATCGGACCTTACTTTATTCTTTGTTACTTAGTATTGCCTAATCCAGGGGTCCTCAATCACAGTCCTGGAGGGCCGCAGTGGCTGCAGGTTTTTGTACTAACCTGGTTGCTTAATTAGAAAGCAATTCTTGCCAATACTTTAATTTCATGGCTTGTTAGTGCTTTAACACTGCTATGTCAGGTAATTCTCATATCCTAGATTTTCTTCCCCTTTTTAAGGATATCATCCAAATGATTTGAAGGCTAAAATGGAGGAGTAATTTTCAGTCTTAACTACCTTCCAAGTATTTAATTAAACCCAATAGTGCATGATAAATACACACAGGTGAAAATGGAAACAAGCTAAATGGAGAAATGCTAGTCTATTTTGTCATTTGCATGTTATTGCTAATTAGGAGCAATTAAAAACCAGGAATACAGCTGTTTAAGACTAAAATAAGCAATAAGGGTTCAAAATCTTAACAAGCGAGACAACTAAAGTGAAGCAGAAGTGTTACTTGAGCAATAAGTGCTTCTTATTAAACAATTCGGTTGGAGCAAAAACCTGCAGCCACTGCGGCTCTCCAGGACCGTGATTGAGGACCCCTGGCCTAATCCTATTTTTATATTTTTCTTTTTTCTTTCTTCATCTTGTAAAGCACTTTGAGCTACATCATTTGTATGAAAACGTACTATATAAATAAATGTTGTTGTTTTAGTTTAACCAGTATAGCCTTAAAATTTCTAATTGAGGCCAACAACAGAACCAGTTACTCAGACAATCTAGACTGCAATAACTGTCTTTTTTATTTACCTGTATTGCCTTCAAGTTTAATTTATGCAATTATCTCAGTTTTATTATATTGGGTGGTCAAAAAATTATCGATTATTCTTTTTTGGTTGTGCAAACAAATAGGTAGAATCCACTCCACTTAAAATTAAAGGTACACCTGGAGTAATGTAGTTTTTTTTTCTACTAATCTGAAAAAAATATAAAAAGTTGTAATAATATCTTAATGGTTACTACTGACTGTGTGACCCAGAGGAAGTGAATTCACTTGTCTCTGTTCCTGTTCAATAAAATCTGTAAATAACCATAAGAAGCCTTTGGTTATGTTCACTGTAGGGAAAACTATACAAAATAATTGTTTTTGGTGCGTTCACTGCTGGAACTTTCACCTTACTAAGAGGTTTGAAAGAACTTAAGCTTGTATGGTACACATGATGCATTCTTGCATACTGCTTAGTGGCTTCCACTGTTTGTTATGCATAACAATATTTCTCTACTTCAAACAGTGTGTTCATCCATCTTTTTTCTTAATTAATTTTTCTTCATTATATTGTGGATTGTAAGTTGTCAACGGGCTTCAGTTACAGTGCCATTGGTTAATCGGATGTATCATAAATACTACAGTTTGGTAAATAAGTGCTTTCTGTATACAAAATTTGTATTTTTTTTACCAGGCACTAATATTACTTTACTTTAGCTGCTTACTGTTACACATGCTACATACCAACCTTGTGGTGTTTATGTGAAAAGACTGCAGCAGAACTCAGTATTGAAACAGTATTCAGAAATGTTACAAAGGTGATTTAAAGAGGATTCATTCCATTAGCATCAAAGCTTCAAATTATTACTGCCTCATCATACAGTGGATTTAAATAAATAGCTACCAAAAAAAGCCAAAGTTACTAATTATTTTTACACACTCAAAAGCATCATCCTGTTTTCTTCTTATTACATTCTCAAAAACATCATCTCCATCAATGATAGAAAAAAACTGTGCTTCATTCTAATCGATTGTAGCTTGGCTCGATTGGTTAATGCGTGGCATTTTTTTCTTTTTTATTTCCTCTGTGTTTTAATTTCAAAATCTACTTAACGCTGATCATTGATTGGTATTGCAAACTTAATGACAATATGCAAGCAGACAAAAGGTTTGGCATTTTCAAAAACACAAAGCTATGCACTGGTAAAAAAAAATGTAGTGTAATCAGTTTATCTTAGATTTATTGTCAAATGTGACACACCCCAGGTTTGCTGAAGTGATCAACATTACTATGCAACATTCTTTCCAGTTTCTAACAGTGCTTGTTTAACCAAGGGGCCTTTGCTTGATTCACAAAGAGGGAAAATCCCTCTCTTCAAATGCAGTTTGTTGGTTGTCATGGAATTAAAAAAGGTAAAATTGGGCCCCAATACCAAATTCCCCTGAGATAAACTCTGTAATCCAGCGAGACAATTTAACTGTTCTCCTCACAAAAAAACACAGCAGTTCCTACCTTTGTTTGTCAATTCTGTTATGTTTTGTTCGTGAACGTGTTGATATTGTCTGGAGCAGTACTCTGGCTGATGGGAACTGTAGCCCCCACTTCAGCATTTGCATAAGTTTGCAGGAGTTAATATACATTAAATATTTGTATTACTGGATTAGTTGCATGAAACTGACTACACTCACAGCCACAGAAATATGGTAAGCACTTGCTAAACAGGTCTTCTTCGAGTTTCCCTGAACTTTGCTCCTTTCACTTTCATTGCGCAAATGGTCTTCATTTGCATAAACCAGCACTGCCCATTTTTCCGACACATCTCAGCATTGTAGCGAAACAAGAGATGCGGTAAGTTAAAATGTTCCACTCACTAGAACATTATAAATGAAAAATATCAACAAAAATTATCAGCTAATTTTTGACTTTCTATAACATCACCAAATTTCAATCAATCAAGGCATATTTGAGATTTTTGGGTATTTAGTTTTTCTGCTGTGAGGTGTTTTTTTACACCTAAATACTGATATATTTCAAAATATCCTTTCTTAGCGGAAACATATTTTCCTAGATGTACAATTCTGCCAAATTTCAGCCTTCAAGCTAAACATAATATTTTGTTTTTGTTGATGAGTGAACATTACCATTATATATACTGTATATATATATTTTGTCATACACATGCGCATGGGAAGCAGCTTACTGGCTTAAATAACTGTAATTATCCGCCACACCTGGGTGTTGGCGCTGTTATCTAATACTTTTTCCTTTTCTCCCTCTGCAGACCCATAGAAGGAACTTCCTTCTGATGACCTCATGTCTGGTTCCAGCTTCCCTGGGCCTGTCCCTTCCTGTCTCACCTCTATAAATCCTCCATATTTGTAGTTTCATCAGTTGTTTCATGAGCTCTGCCCGTAAAGATGCATCTGTTGATTTGCTAGCTTTTGGCTTGTTTTTCATGTATATGGAGGTACCACGTACTACTTTGGTATTCCTCAACTCTTGACCTCGTGGTCTGTTCCTCTTTATTCCAATATTATATATAATATACTGTATAATAATTTTATATATATATATATATATATAAAATTATTATATATTATATATATATATTATATATTATATATTTTATATATATATATATATATATATATACACACATATATACATAAATACGGATAGATGGATATACAGATATATATGCAAGCTTAAGGTTTTTTTCTATAAATTAAAAATTTATGAAAAAAGTATGTTTTTAGCAATGTTTAACATTGGTGTAATAGAAAACAAAATACCAACATGAAACAAATCTGCTTAATACTAAGTGTAATTAATTTATTAAGATCTTTAAGGAGTCTTATGCAAAAAAGACAATTTTGGCAATAGCTGGATCAATTTTATCAAATAGTCACCTAATGAACCACACAGCAGTAATGTATTGTTGCCGTCTTGAACTGTAAACTATTCAATTTTAAGCGGAATACTTTTTTTAGTCTTTCATTCACAAATCATAAAATAAAGTCAAACCTGAATGAATCAGAAGGAAATAATCAGTTATACATTGCTCCTTTCAACTTCCAAATATATCACCTTTAGTTGCATAACCTATATGACATAAAAATTTAGGTAATTCATTCTATTTATAGATTACTCTCAAAATAAACAAACCGCTTGAGTAAATTATGTAAAAATGAAAAACTGATAACCAGGTGTTCCTACACAGGTATGGTCAAATTTAAAAGTTATTAAAACACAGCAAATTTAAGGTCATTTACAAAAATACAAGATCTAAGTTGCTCATTATGTTGCCTACCATGGCTTGATAACTTTCTAAATTTGAGATAGGACTTATGGTTGAGGCAAACTAAGCAGAAATTTCAGTGTCCAACTCTGGTCAGCTTACTGATGTTTAATGAGAAACACTGAAAAAGATGTTTTTGACACGTATGTAACAGATGAATGTCAGTAGGAGACATTAAGCAACTGTGGATGAAATCATGAACTTGTGATCTGTGAGTTACACAAATCTGTTCAGGTTTCAAGGAAAAACAGACAAGCAGCTAGTTAGACTACAAAAGTTAATCTGCAGCAGAAAAATTCATCAAGAACAGGGGATACTATAGTGAAGATATAGCATATACCCCCGCTGGCTACAATTAAAAATGCAAAGAACACAACCCCACTAAACAGTCATCTGATCTGAAAAGTCATCCTACACCTTGTTCTCAGCAAGAAGTCAAGTACATGTAAAGCAGACAACAAAAGATGTCTATAGGACGGAGTGCTTTTCTTCTCCCACTGTAAATTGTTTATGCTGCTCTGTTATAGTGGAGAGTACATTTTACTGTTATTGTTCAGGTCAGTTGCTCCCTTGTAGGGCAAGTAAAAATGCCAGGGATTTTTAATAACCTATTACACACACTGTAAGTGAAGATTCCCATTTAATACATGACAGTATACCTGAAGTTCCCTCAAATTTTTGCATTGCAAATCACTACTTTATAAACACAGTTAACAACAAAGTCATCTTCTTCATTAAATTTGCATGTTCTAATCATGTTCTGGAGGATTTCCTCCTGGTACAGGTTATCTTCCACACTTTATTTAGTTGTGTCTGGCTTATAATTTGGCTTAGTGTTAATGACTTTTGGTTTGTGTTTGTTAAGCACCAAGGTAGGGTCTGATCATGTTTGATCACCTATCACTACCTCGATCATACACTTTTCTGCCTGGAAAGTCTCTGGCTTCCAGTGCTCCTGAAATGGATAGGAATGTTAATAAAAAAAATCTAACTTAATGGTAACTATTAAATTAATCAGCCCAAAGAAAATAATGTAAGTTTCCTGCAAGTGTTGATGTATTTGTACAATTTTTATTTTGCATAACACCATTTATATGATGAACACAACCCGAAAACATTTCACATGTATAAAAAAAATTTACCAACACAATATTTATGTATAAGAAAAGTGAACCAGTTGAGATAATAGCTTAAGGCCTGATAGATTTTGACATCCTGAAAAATTATCAACATCTTAGTGAATTCAATATGCATTTTGAAAGTCAGTTTGGACACTGACACTGATGGGTTTAAACACTCTTCCAGTGTTGGTTTTCTGGGTGTCCTCACTATGACATACCAATTTCAATGAGAGAAATGGCAAGACTTAAATGCCTTCTGACACAACTTGTCTGTGACCACCTGATGCACTACCATAATAACATCATAAATAGTGGGTCTGTTGGGCTTTTCATGCACAGTGTATGACAAATAGGCTATAGCCCAACAAACACCCAGCTGGTAGCAGTCCTTTGTTCTTAAACAATCATGTCGGCCTCCACTTGTAAACAGTACACTACAGTCATTGCAGCAACAAACAGCCGTGTGTGCAGAAGTGGTGATGAAATTATCACATTACAACAAGCCATCCTATCTTACTGTATGCAAGGCATGGTTGCCAACAACCCAACCAAGTTCCCCTCTTATCAGCAAAAACAAGAAAGTGCAAATGCATTGGTTCAAGAAGCACAAACACTAGAGGACTGGTAGAACACTGCTTGACCTATTGAAGAGTACTAGTTATTGTTCTCGGGAAAGCTAGGATATGACAAAAATCTCTGTAAAGTCTATGGATCTATCGTAAAGAGTGTTAGTAATGCTAGATGACGGTCATAATGTAATGGTGTGGTGGCACATATGGAATTCCATGATACAAAAAGAGCAGTGTTTCTACAGTAGGATATATACCATAGGACAGTGTTGGGGATTAGGTGTATCTTTAATGCACACACCTTTGAATAGGCATTTTTTCTGAAGGATTTTGCCTCATGCTAGAGGGCATGGAACATCCTTGAATGGTTTCATGAATACAACATTGAATTTAGCTTAATACAGTGCCTCACCAAACATCAGTTTACAATCCAGTATATGGGACAACTAATTATGCTGGAGATGATACAAGCTAACAACCTAGTGCCTGCCTCTGGATATATTTTTGATTTTAATGTCCACATGATTTCAGAATGTTCTGATAGCGATCCAAACACTAAATACCTGCTGTACATAAACTATCTCATTAGAAAAAAATATTGATTATTGTTGACAAATACTGCACCATTTTTATACCATAATTCTTATCACCATGTAATTCAGTTGTCTGGGGAGACCTGAACCTATCTTGTTTGCATCAAGTGCGAGGCAATAATCAGTCCTGAACAGGGGACCAGGGTATTGCACAGTTGCTCCTACACATATTCACACTCACACACAGCCCCAATCAACTTAAGGTGCAAGGGATGTGTGAAAACAAAAATTAAGTTGGATTTTTGAGGCAGCAATTCTAATTTCCAGGCCAGATTCTCCTGAATCTTTATTTTGTATTAAATCTTTTTAAATGTGTTTCAAAGAACTTATGATAACTATAACTACATACAATTTGACTTATGTAAATATACTTTACTTTTGAACACTATTCATTAATTGATTATCAAACAGAAATATACTTTACTTGGACATGAAATCTTAAAAGGATTCAGACACTCTTCTCTGCAATTTCACATACAAGAAAATTGTCTTCTCTTTACAATGCATAGAATATGTCTGTATTCTATTTGCTGTTATTTCTTATATAAAACCCTGCATATATTAATTTTGATTTATTCAATTATTATTTAAAAGAACTAATTATATTCTACCTTTGTACCTGTCCTGCATCTTATTTTTTGTAATTTATAGATTATCATTAATGTTACAAACACAGGGGAGTTTTATCAACAACCTTAGTCTGTACAGATGCCTTTAGGTATACAGATGATAAATTGTCAACCAGGTGTAAAAAGAATGGTAAACACACAGGCACCAAGAGTAGCAATGAAGCAGAAAGAACTCATATGTGAAATCTGGCCAGGGAGTCATCTTCACAAGAAAAGCATGTTAAACATTAGCCACTTTTACTGCCACCTTTACTGCTCCCTTTGGACATGAGCATCTCTAATGCAACAGTTCTAGTCAAGACTAGAATGCATATGTACAAAAAGGGAATTTTTGAGGATTTAATTAATATAAAACTGCAAAATCTTCCCCATCAAGTATGCATATACATACTGTAGTTCTGTCTGAAACGTTTTAATCCCCAATAATCTCACATTACTGTCACTACATATTCAATCACTTACTTTCTAAGCCAGCATAATGTAATTATTTGGTTGCAAGGTGTCGCTTCAAAAAACTGCTGTATATCACTAATGTATCAGTTGTGATCTTTGGAAACACATTTGATTAGTCAGTACTGAAAATGACTTTAAAAATGTTTACACAAATGTAACCTTTGATAGTAAAGACTTAGATTTTTTTTTTCTTTTTTATGTTGACCCTCAAACCTTTCCTTACAGAAGACAAACATATAGAAAGGATTTAAAGGCACACAAATTTAAAGGACAATCTGATCAATTATCCTATAAGTCAGAAAATCCAGTGCACTTACCAATAAGTAATCTATTAACTGTGTCTCAGGGCTAAAGTAGATGTCTGTGCCAGTGCTGAACACTTCTAGGACAGGCCACTCACACTTGACCTTAAAGAAACTGCTCATCACCACGGAAATGTTACATTCTATTCATTTAAAGAATCCTCTATAAAATGAACTTATTTGTATAATAATGATATAAATAACAATCAAGGTAATAGTTTGATGTCTCTAAATTAGCCTGTATTACTGAGTCAGGTGATATATACATATATATATTGTCAACCACGTATGTATTGGAGACAGCTTAAGGGCTGCAATTACTCACCAAACCAGAGGCTGGCACGGTAATCTAACGTTTTATTTCTTTCTCATTCTGCAGACCAGCTCACTAACCTTTCCACCACTGATGTCATGTCTGGTTCCTTTTCTTCTGGATCTGCCCCTTCCTCTCAATCCGGCCATATAATCCTTCATCTTTCTCATGTTATGTTCTGTTTTGAGCTCTCATCTGTAAAGCCTGTTTGTTTGTTTTGTTGCACAATTTCAAATATAAAGGGAACACCTATTCTTCATTCTTGTGTTATACTTTATTCACTATATATATACTAGGAGGTTCGCACCCTGCTTGCTTTGCTAGCCAACTCCCCCGGCCTGTGCTACGCGCCAGCCACTTCGCGTCTCTGCCACTAGCGTTATGAAGAGGGGGGCTGAACATACCCCAAGGAGATGCGGTCACTCCTCTGAAACCCCCTCTTAAATGGTGATACAATGGGAAACAAATAGTTTTTTTTTTACCTCCTCTTTGCTCGATCAGCTGCTGGCTTACGGCATGCTTTGAATATTTAAAAGCCTGTACAGCAGCTGTCCTACTCTTCGTCTTTTATTTCCGGCCCAAGGAATGGTTAAATCTCTTGGCACAAAGTTTCGTCTTGTGGGAAGTGAGTTCTTGATATTTTTTAGTTGATAATTTAAAAACGGAATAAGAATCTGAAAATCTAACAACATCACATAAGAAAGTCACACAAAATCGTTGCACTTTTAGGCTTTGGATTTTATATATATATATATATATATATATATATATATATATATATGTATATATGTAGTGTGTGTGTGTATATATATATATATATGTATGTATATGTAGTGAGTGTGTGTGTGTATATATACATATATATATACATATATACATATACACACTGTATATACATATATATATACACACACACACACACACACATATGTATTTATAAATAAAAACACAAATACATATTTCAAAGGTATATATTATATACACACATAAACACTGCTGTTTACTTCTCTGCTTTATCCTTTATTACATTATGGGTAGTGTAAAAAAACATCTGGGAGGATCTCCATCCACTTACTTTAGAAAATTCAAACGGAACCATAAAAACCAAAAACCCATATACTTTACCATACTTTGCTTAATTTAAAGTGTAACTCTTTATTTTCTTTTGAGGTAAGACACATAGAGTCTAACAGAACTATTTCACGACAAAATACACACTATAAACAGGCATTGAAACATACACCCTTCCACATGTTTTCTATACAGACAAATTAAATGTGACATCTCTAACAGTCTCAATAATATTTTATTATTAAAGGAAGTCAGATGAATAACTGTAACATGAAATCCTCAACCCATTTCAACCCAGAAAACAAACATTTTGACCTCAACTATATATCATCTTTAAATATCTTGCTCCACCCTCCCTCAAAGCTCACAGATGAATCCCCACGGCTTGTCCAAACAGGTCTAGTTTCAGTTTACTATCTTATTATGCCCACACCCCATTTGCTTGGGCAACTCTGTCATACGATTCAATATAATTAAACAGGTGCAATAGTATGAGGAGGGGAAAAAAAGAACATCCTTGACTGATTTTTATTCTATTTTAATCTTTAAGCTGAATGCAACTTTAGTGACACCCTATAGTATACTGTATATTTCTAAAGGAGTTAATGTTATAAAGTTATATTGGTTCCTCATTTTGAAAGGGGCTTCACAGTTACAAAAACAAATATATATGCTGTCCTCCTGTTGAAAGGTTTGAGCTTTATAGCACCATATGGTTAGAAAATATAACAACTGAAAACATTAGGCAGAATAGTACCTTTCCTATCCAAAAAAGGCATCCAAATATATACAGTATAATTAGGCCATGCTATTTGGAAATGAACTGAAGTATGACATTCAGGAAAATGTCAAAAACAGTACAATTTCTAAAACAAAGTGAGGAACACAAGTAAGTTTAACCTGCCAGCCAAAATGTTCAGTGAACTAAATACAAGTCGGAAAAACCTTGACAAAGCTGGTATGTTGACAGGTTTCTCATCAAGGAATTAAAATTTAATTGAAGTTGACAGTGTGGTGATCAGAAAAATAAATATATTTGTTTTGCATTTTTTTTCTAACAATGTATTGCCATATTAGCCTAAAATGCTAAGTCTAAAATACTTTTGGTGTGGTGGCTGCCAAAATATTGGGAGGGGATGTCAATATGCAAGCCTCAGTTTTTAAGATTTCTCAACAATAGCTTTCCTGAAAGTTGGAAGTCCTCTCTTATAGATTATAAATGAATCTGCAGGAAATCATCAGAAAACAAAAAAATATTCTCAGATATTATGTAATTGTAATTAAAGCAATCAGCCATTATTAAAATACAACATAAAATAACTACCATATTTGCTCATTGTAGAATGATTTTCAGTTGCCTATTTTGAAGAAACCTGGGAGAGTGCAGTACTTGGAAAAAACAGCATAAACACAGGGAGAATGTGCAGACTACACAGAACTGTGAACTTTGGGAAAGGACTAAGGGGAGATTTACTCTTTTTATCACATTATACTTCTAAAGCCTTCAGAACATCGACTCAGGGGTTTAAAGAAAAACTTCTTTGTTTCTTGTATCTGGCGCTTATACTCACACACACACATAAAATAGATAGCATAAAATCCATGGACAGACACACTTGAACTGATGTTATTATAGTATAAAAAGACTTTAGTAAGCTTAACTGTGGATTATTATTATTATATTATCATTATATTACTAGAGATCAAAGTATGTTATTCTTAATATGCCATGCGGACATATAGCAGCCTTCATGTTGTGGGCTGGCTATTTGGACATATTCAAATCATATAAAATGTATTCACACAATAAATTATTCAACATAATGTTAGGCTTAGTCACAATGTTTAACCTGGATACTATGAAGAATCCTTACATCAATCAATCAGATAATCATGTCCAATTTTTTTCTGGATCATTTGGGGCCTGGCACCATTTCCATGCGGCACGCTAAAGGGTGTGTGAGTGGTATCCTGTCTGGCTTTCCTTCCTTGTGCAGTAACCTCAGAGAACTGAAAGCTTCAGCCAACTCTTTCAGACAATGCATTTCCTTATCAACTCAGACTGCTGCCTGGTTTCCTCTCTGCGACTCATATTCTCCCATCCGAAGGGAACTGAATAGAGTGTAAAAAAAAAAAAAAAAAGGACCCACTAACCAGTTAAAAAACCACTTTTGTCAGTATGGCCCAGAGGCTAAATATTTGGAATTGAGTGCAAAGCTGCACGTCCATCCCATATTACTGATAACTTGTGTGACCCTGAACATGTCCTGTGCTGTGTGTGTTAAATATTTAAACATTAGGAAAAATGCTATACCAAATGGCTTTTTACTCTCTCTTTCCTGTTTTTGGATTCTTAATCTATTGCAGAACTTTGGCTTTTATGTAATAATCTATTATATGGTGTTTAGTGTTTAATTAATAGTTTCTATCCTTTATTATTGATATCACCTTTGCTTTTATTCCTAGTGTATTCCTCTGAATATTTGTGAAGTACTTTGAGCACAGGAAACGTGCTATAAAAATAAAATTTATTATTATTAAAAAAATTAATTTGTATAAAGTCTTTTTATACATCAAGAATCCTATGTAAGTTAAACAGTTGTCTATGACCATTAGTTATTACAGTATCATTTTTTATAAATCAAGATACGCCTCATATTAAACAATTTTATACCTACTGGTACAAACATCCCACAACATTAACCAGAAACAGCACTCCTCTAAGTAATCGGATATTAAACAGTTTTATATTTACAATTGTACTATACTTTATTTCTTGAAATATGCTAATAATGCTCCCATCAATAGCTATATTATGTGTGGACTGCATAGATTCTGTGCATTATGTTTTATTTATATCTTCATATCTTATACACTATGCCTGGTTTTAAACCACATATTGCATCTGATTTATTATGCTTAATATATATCCTGTGTTTTAAGTCAGTGGAAGGGCAACAATGGGGTCAGTAAGAATTGTAACATATACATATTTTTTGTTATCGTTTTTTCCCTTTGAACAAAAAAATGTAAACAAAAAAAGAATAATAATTGCATAACTATTGTTTAGGCTACAAGTCTTTCTATTATTGGAAAACTGAGTTTGAAAAACAGATTACTCGATAGAGGATTGCATCTATCACAACATATACTGGGGAATGGTTAAACATGTATTCCATGTTAAGAAAGAAAGAAAGAAACAAAGAAATGACAATTATTATGATTCATTTCTGATAATTTGCAAAAAGTACTCATACTCAAACATTAATAAAAAATAAACTTTCAGTGGAAGTGATAGGCAAATGCAACTCTAGATGGCCCCAGCTGTTACCATATGAAGTACAAAATGTAACAAACACGTAAAACACTGCCTAAAACAAGCAACTGACGCCTATTCCTCCACCTCTCATAATCCTAAAACAACTTGGTGGAGTAAATAACATGTTATGAAGCAAGAGGTGAAAAGGTTAGTACTGAGCTTCTGTGTGGCATGTAAAAGGAATACTGTACATCTTGAACAATAAACTTTGTATGTGTGTGTGTGAGATAAAAGCAAAGCAAAGAGAGGGTGGGGCCCAAGGAGGAGTGCCTGGACTGTTTTGATTGGGACCCTGCCTTTACCTCCAACGAACTGGTCTGCAAACAGGAAAAGAACATGCATGTGCCTCTTGGAATGTCTGACGCAAAACAAGGCCTTGAAACAAAGATCAGGAAACAGCTCGGCTGGAGCCAGGTGCAGCAAAGGCAAAGAGAAACATTGACTTTGCCCTGTATGTATTTACATGGGCAGCTGCTGCTCAATACAACAACAGAGGGTGGAGGTGCTAGCTTTGTGGGTGTGAGCTGAAACATATTAACAGGACACAGCCTAGTTTATAGAACCCTGAGGCATCTAATGCCCGTTATAAGAGAATGTGTGTGTGTGTGTGTGCGCGCTCCACAATAAACTCATGTCCCATGTACTCCTGGCTTGTGTCTTATGTTGTTGAGTGAAACAGATTCAGAAAACAGATGGATATTTAGTTTACCAAGCATTCGGATTACGTTAACTTGACTCATGAACCCACCTAATAAGTTATATTTCCTTTCCATTGGTACATTTATGAGTATAAAAGAAATGTGTTTTTAAAACAATAAAAAAGTCTTTCATACTTTGTCTGTTAATATACAGTATACAATACAATATGCTGTTTACTAGAGTTCAGGTTCCTTGAAATGATCAGGTATTGAAAGTTTGGAATTCAACACGCTGTTCCTTTTTCACCGTGAGCAAAAATGTTCTTAGAAATTTTAAATGGCTGGTATGCCTTGTTATTTTTTTGTTCTTTTTTACATTGTTGTTTTTACACGAACTGTTTAGTGATTTTAAGAAGGGTCATCATAGGAGAATGTGCAATTTTTTTTTAATATGTGCCTTCTGTAAAACTGGAATCAAGTCTAGAATAATTCCTGCTTAGTCCTCGAGGCTACCTAGATATCCTTTAGATCTCTTTAACCATGCAATGTACAAGGCACACTGGTACACGTTTTTTCATTGCAATGAGGGTCCAGTGTTTAACTTTATATTACACAAAGAAATATTACTAACATAGATTTCTGCAAAGCACTTTGTGCAGTTTCACACTTTGAAAGATGCTATGCAGAATAAAGATTACCTGACTGATAAAAATACATTCTAATGATACAAAAACTTGAAAAAAACTTAAACTGATCAATTTATGTAAACTAAAGAAATCAACTCAGTTCCATTAACTGTATGTTTACATCTTACCAAATAATACAAATGGGCCTATTTCTATGTTTTTATGTAGAGTTAAACCAACGGGCTCAAATTAAAGTCACATTAAAGAAATATAAATATATATAAATCGGCTTATACGGTCCCACTATATAAAGTACAATTATTTCTTCTAATCAATGTGTGTGTACAATAGGCTTAATATAAACTAGTCAAACAAACTTTTAAGTGCACAATTGTAATTTTCTAAGTAAAATACACAGATGGCACGTACCCTGAATAACCTCTACAGTAGCCAATAATAAAAGGAAAGGTGTGCATTACACAACCCGATTATAACAAAAGGCAGTACAGTATTGGATAAAATAGCACAAACTGATAGTTTTTTTTATCAGTCAATAAATCAATGTTTTATGTTATACAGCGCACTTCAAAACACGCGACATCGCCCAGCGCTATACTGAGCTTACGTCTTTACAATGTAGGGTGCCAACAACTGCTCCCGTTATTTGTTTAAGTTAACGATTCATAACTGACCCAGCGTACGTGACAACTCCTACAGTTGTCTTCTACTTTACACCCAGTATTACTTAGCTATGTTTCAGCCATTGGTTTTTACGCGAACGAGGAGATATAATAAAGTTACAGTTCTTTACTGTCAGGGTCCCTCTGGTTACATAAGCGCACACCTGCCGCACTGTAAGTAAACTCGCCGGAGACGAAATTTAACGCGGCACGCTTATTCTATTCAATTTCAATTGATCATTCCTCTTAATGACTGATTATCCACCGAAATAAATTACAAAAATGCTATGTATTTAAGTTTGTATCGTTTTAAATCCCAAATAAAATTCTTCACTTACAAAACAATTAGTTCGTCAATTCACAAGTTAATGCCAGCACCGTCAAGCTTATACATTTTGAAAAAAACTCTTCATACCTTTCGCGTTTTAGGATTGAGTTGTTCTTTAACAGAAGCATCCTTTATCTGATGGAACACACTTGATCTGACGTTAAATATTAGGTTATGACGAGTTCCTTACAAGTATGAAAGACATTCATCCCAGACATCTGCCGTCTACTATCTTGGCATCGGTGGCTGCGCTACGGAGCACGTTAGGGGTTTTTTTCCCAGCACTATGGTACACAATCACCTCACCCGCTGTCTAGGATCGGGTTACACTTTACAAGTCCGCACGCATTACAGGGGTGGGGGGAAAAGACAATGAAGACCTCTTGTCTGGAAAGAGCAATTCTCAACCCTCGAAATCTCAGCGCTTCGTTGTAAGTTCCACAGGCGACTCAAAACTTAACTCCTTCAGGTGCGCTGCCTAGCTAAGCGGAGCAGCAAATACCAGCTCTTCCGAAAAAGAAAAAAAAAGTTGGACGCCAGATACGAAACTTGTCTTCTGTAACGCTTGCCAGTATCGGCCAAAAGCTTTCTATTACTGTAACGAAGTCTGGGCTGGTAAAAGTTGCATAAAGCCTACGATATAATGGCGTAAGAAGTAGGATGGTAAAAGCAGCCCATCACCTCATGTTTTGTTGTAGTAAGGAGAGTGTGTAACTCATTTATTACACGCAGCATGTCACTTCAATAAAATAAACATGAAAAAGATCACCATTTGTTGCCAATAACCTCCTCCCCCAATCCATCCGAGTTCGGAGAATAGCACTTACTTCCTAGACGACGTAAGCCCTTATACTCCACAGTTCAAAGATAGAAGACGCGTTTAACCGTCGGTTATCACAGCTCTTCTCTCACTCACATGAAAACTTTGAATGCCCATCTGTTTAAAGTGGCGGCCCTCAGCTTTCCCATCACATGACTGTCTGTCCAGGCGGGGAGTCTCTAGGAGGGCGGTGAAGGCGAGGAAAGGGTGGGGACAGCAAAGCAGAAGCTGGAGCCTCCTGTCAGTTTGGGAGTGTCGCGACGGGCGGAGGCAAGGGCGAGGTGTGATGTGGGTTGTGCATTCCACTTACTGAAGTAAAGATAAATCATTTAACAAGGCAGGAAAAAAAAACAACTTTATCTTTAATATGACAGGGCAAAATGAATGTTCCGAATATAAAACCCCGAGAAAATCGCCATCAGATCGGACTAGGATACGGCAAGTAAAATGAACATTTAAATGTATATCAAGTTTGAGTTTCAGATATCTGAAGATGAAGTTCAGATTTTCACTAATCTGAAACTCAGTTTAATATATCTCAAGATAACCCTCTTTATATTTTCAGCAAGCTGCATTGTATTTTGAGTTCTGTCTAATTTACTTCATTTCATCCGCATACACTTCGGATAGCTCAGTCTCAGAATATAACTTCTTTTTAATTTCAAGATCTGTTAAATGCCTTTATTAAAAGCCAGGGAAGTAGTTAACCTTCATTTAGGAAATGCTGTGGACAAACCGTAAAACTGAATAAGCTTTAAATTTTACTTAGCCTTTAACTGTAAAGCCCTCCGTGCGCGTCCATCAGCGAGAAACAAGCGGATCAAAAGTATGGCGTATTTAAACGTAAACAACTTATTAGTAATCAGACCCCAAAACAAATTAAGGAGAAACATGGCAATTTTTTTTATATTTATCTTACAGGATCAGCCTTAAAGAATTAAGCTGTTTTATATGGGTGCTTGCATTTGTAACCTTATTATATATAATACATGTATTTCATAAATCGTCTTTAAAAGTCAGATCAGCCCATTGAAATCATTTTTTAGAGCCATGGCGCGGAAAATCGAATCGGGCACGATTTATAACGAGTTTTATTACGAAGATATCAATATACCTTTGGTTGTCATCGAAGGCCTTCTTTGCTACGAACATCATCATATGTGTGTGTCGACACATGTCACAAATAAAAACGGTAGTAAAATGTGTGTTACACAGTGCCCACCATCATATGCCGGAGCGCCCGCAAATAAAATTTGTTTTATTTAATTTTCAAAGCTTTTCAAAGACTGGGCTTTAGAAACGTGATGGTACAATCAATATTCACCCGTGAACTGCATCCCTTCTCCCAATTTTCGAGAAGAGGCTCAACAAAAATACATCAAGTCCTTCAAATACAGCTATACATTCTCATCAAATTTATACATTTTATAGAAAGACACGTCTCCCTTATTCCTAATGGATAACTGGGAATATGAAACAAACAGTGTTTAATTGGTGTTAATTTTAAGAAAAACAAAACATTTTAAACTGAAAAGTTTCCCCTAGGCCTTCGCAGTACACACCACAATTGTCAGTTTACATTATGATATTCCTTGTGGATGGCATAATGTTGCAGTGTCTACAACTGCTATCTCACAAACCTAGAGCCCTGGATTTCAAAGCTTTATCTGTTCTTATGCCCTTGTGGGTGTTTTTTCAGGCTCTCTGGTGTTAACCTTGACTGCCAAGCCTAAACTGGCACAAGGTACCTGAATGTGCATCTAAAAGTCTGATCACTCATTGAGGGTTAGTTCCCACTTTGGGGACATATAGGAACCACCGACCACCATATTACAGCTCAGAACTGCATAAGTGTGGTAGATGGATGGATGGATAATCAAATACAGTTTTATCTATCTGTCTATCTGAAGAGAAAATGTTTTCATCAAACAGATACTTCTTATGCAATCCGAGCTGTTGTGCAAGCTTCTATATTAATATTAACAGGATGAACAATACAGACATATCTCAAAAACCTTTTCGTTATCAACAATAACTGTAGTATACTGTGTGGTGTACTGTACATCAATCTCCAGAATCAAGGCACAGGAATAAAACACCTGCTTTAACTAATTCAGTTGTTTTCTGAAAATACATATCTTTTAATTTTTTTAAAAGAATATATTAGGCAGCAGTACCTTTTAAGAGTCAAAATATCTTTTCCTATGCTCAAAACACAAAATAATTTCAATCTACATAGCATTTTTTAGAAGGTATTTTCCTTTAAGAGGAGCCCTTTGAGTATAAATGGACACAAGGAACTTTTTTCAGTGGGGGAGGGGCAATAGCTGCTTGAATTATAACTGACATACTTGATGAATGGAATTGAACTGCTAGTTAATATTAAAGCCAGCAGCTAGGGAAGAAAGACATTAACAAAAACTACTTAAAGTGTGAGACCTTAAAGAGAAGCTACATTCCAAATTTAAAATTAAACTGAAAAAAAGAACGCAGGGTTCCAATGCATGAAATTACCAGCACTTGGCATTTGGAACAGAGTCAAAGGACTGACTTAATGACATCATGGCTATGAAAGGAAAGAATCTACATATACTGTAAATATTGTCAGTCAGTGCTGACAAGCATCTTAGGTGGTAGCAGTGTAAGTTGTAGTCACTACTTAAAGGTAAGAAATAGGAATGGTGACGGGAAGTGTCGAGTTAGGCTTCTCTATGTAACCTCCAGCAGATGAAGTTCCTCAGTGACTCAAAATCTACCACCAATTAACTGTTATTGTAGCTGTTACTTTCAAATTCATTTTAAGTCAGGCCTTTTTATTCTAAGTCAAGTTTAACTAAGTGGCAATTTTCTGTACTGATATCACACAACTAAATACTGAATGTTAAATTTCTAGGAAAACTTCACTAACCTCTGTGTTGGCAATACTTCGCTATTAATTCAGAGAGATGATCTGTTGAAATGAGCAAATCCCATACAAAATGTTCATAGGAAAGAGCGCGACACTACAGTATTTTTTGCATAATATTAACATGTAGCAGTTTTCAATTTGTGGACCTACTTATTCACCAAGTGCTATATATTTTCATGTTTTATTTTATATGAACCATTTTAAAAAGTATCCTAAAATTAATTTACTGTAAGTATATGATGTGAATATAACTATCTTTCATAGTGTCCTGATTTTCTCTTTGGGAAAAGGGTTTATTTAAAAAATTACATACTACTTGAATTGTTTGCAGTCTGGTTACACAGAGTACATATGACAAATATTATGAAGTTTGATTACATTCCTTTGAATGCTAGCAGCAAGCAGTCAAGTGAGTATTAATTGAGAATTTCTCTTTTGCTTGAAAGACACAGTTGTCTTCTTTGTTCTGTTACTTAAAAGAGTTTAAAATTCTTTAGTATTGACATACATTGTGCACATATAACAAACCATTCTTGCTTATCTAGCTGCAGAGCACTTGCTGAAGTTATCTTTCATCTGTCCAACAGATTTTTCAAATTTTTCTTTTAAAATGTATTTCTTCTTCTGCCATGCTTGCACTGTTCAGGAGATAGGTTCATATTATAACTAAAATAGTTCAGGCATATGATGTAATGCTAGAAATGTTGTGTAGCCTTACTCAGACCGAAAACCCAATCCTCAATCTATCAATGAGTCAGTCTTTATTGTATATAACTCTTTATACAGAGAGTGTTATTAAAAGGATCCTTACAGTACAAAAAGCAAAGCAATATAAGCACACACCAGGTAACTATGTGGAGCAGAGTACAACAAAAATATTGAAAAAGCTGTCTTTTTCAGCAATGTGGCACAAATCTTTATTTAATTAATCATTACTGTGTTGTCATTTTGCTTATCAACAATATGTTATTTGAGAACAGCTCAGGAAAACTAATCAAAAATAGATTTTCAACAAATTTGTTCCTCTGTGACTGAGAATTTAGAAAGAAAACTACTACCATGAGATATATTTACAACATATATGTCAATGTAGTGAACAGATATGGTGAAAGTAGACAAATCATTCTTACTCCTGTACACTAAAAATAGCTTGGCTAAACTAAGAAGCTGCCCAGTTAACAGTGTCAGTTAACATTTTTCCAGTCACATTGTATTCTTTGAAATGATTTCAAAATATATTACAAATCACAGTTTTTAATAATTAAAATAATCCTATTACTTTGTGTTTTTAGAATTGTATTACTAGTTTATTTGACAAAAAAGTGCTGTGGTATCATTTCTCATAATATTTTATTTGCGTTTAAAACCCTTGTGGCAAGTAGTTTTTAGCAACGACTTTATCACAAGTAGAAGAGCTTTAACTCAGAATAAAAATCATCACTAGAGCAGTCTTCAAGAAAAATACATGTTTACATTCTGGTTTTCTGAGATATTCCAAAGATGTGCATATTAGGTTATTTAGTAGCACTAAACTGGCTCAGTGTGAATTAAGTTTAGGTAATGTGTATGAGAGTGCACAGCAACTGACTGTAGTGCCATTCTGGTTTGGTTCCTGCCTTGTACTCCATGTTGCCACAGTACATTCCAGCTCCTTAAAAATGGCTTACATGGCTTGAAAAGGAGGATGGATGGATAAATGGATGGAGTTTTTTTGCCCTGGAATAGACAACACTTAATAACATAAAAATAATTTCTTTATTTTTATTATGCACTATACAACTTTCAGTATTTAGTGCCATTTATAGAAAGCAAACTATTTTTACAAAATATTTCTCATTACAGTACACAAGGAAACATGTTTTTAATGGGCACTGTCTAAGAGGAGAGGTAAACAATCTGAGTAACTATACTGTATTTCAAAGAGGGTAGTAGATAACAGGACATAAAAACTTTGTGTCATTATGTTAAAACTGCATGGCGGTAAAGTGGTTAGTTCTGCTGCCTCACAGCTCTATGGTCCTACATTATTAATTATTCAGCAGAAGTGTGTCAAGAAATGCTACTGGGGCTCCTTTATACCAACAGCAATATGTCTGCATAATGGCTCACTGTGACTATGACTGCCAAAGTCAGAAGTTTTCTTTCTGCACAAATATTTCTTCAATTTTAGCCATTCTGGTGTGTGTTACAGATAGTGCAGAATGCAGTAGCAAGAATCTTAACTAGAAAAAGAAAATCTGAGCACATTTCACCAGTTTTAGCATTGTTACTGTACATTGGTTACCCGTTTCATTTAGAATTGACTTTAAAATGCTACTAATGGTGTACAAAGCCTTAAATAATCTCACCCCATTTCATATTTTGGAATGTTTTTTTCCCCTCACACTCCAAGTTGTAACCTCAGATCTTCAAATGAAGTGCTGCTTATAACTCCAAGAACCAACTTCAAAAGAAGTGGTGAGGTGGCTTTTTTCTGTTATGCACTGAAAATCTGAAATAATTTACCAATAGAAATTTGCCAGGCAAATACTGTAGAAAAATTTTAAAAACTGCTAAAAAATATTGTTTCAAAATGCCTTTTTCGTAGATTCATTTTAGTTGTATTGCTATTACACTATATGGGCATTGAATTATTATTTTCCTCTGGGTTCTGCAATTTCTTACTAATCTCTACTATTCTCTGCTGTCTTTTCCGATTCTACTGTGGTGGCAATCTGCGCCAATACCACCTGATCAAGGTACCATGCCGCCCCTGTGTTTATGGATGGGTGTCCCCGATGTCCACATGACCATCATCATCAATTTCTTCCATGTGAAGCCTGAAAACCATAAGGACTGATTTAGAAATTCTTTGTTAAGTAGAATGCTCAGTGGGGGCAGGCATTTGGCCTTGGAACCCTTGCAGATGATGTTTTTTTTTTTTCTTCAGCCTAGCTGGAGTTTTTTGTTTTTTCTGTCCTCCTGGCCATTCAATGTACCTTTTTCTTTTCTACATACTGTAAAATATCATTTCCTAATCTTGTTTGTTTATGTTTTATGTTAACTTCCTTTTATTTCATTTTGTAAAGCACTTTGAGCTGCATTGTTTTTATGAAAACGTGCTATATAAATAAATGTTTTTGTTGCTGTTGTTATCGTTGTTGTGTTCAGACAATAGTATATGTATATATATATATATATATACACTCGCCTAAAGGATTATTAGGAACACCTGTTCAATTTCTCATTAATGCAATTATCTAATCAACCAATCACATGGCAGTTGCTTCAATGCATTTAGGGGTGTGGTCCTGGTCAAGACAATCTCCTGAAATCCAAACTGAATGTCAGAATGGGAAAGAAAGGTGATTTAAGCAATTTTGAGCGTGGCATGGTTGTTGGTGTCAGACGGGCCGGTCTGAGTATTTCACAATCTGCTCAGTTACTGGGATTTTCACGCACAACCATTTCTAGGGTTTACAAAGAATGGTGTGAAAAGGGAAAAACATCCAGTATGCGGCAGTCCTGTGGGCGAAAATGCCTTGTTGATGCTAGAGGTCAGAGGAGAATGGGCCGACTGATTCAAGCTGATAGAAGAGCAACTTTGATTGAAATAACCATTTGTTACAACCGAGGTATGCAGCAAAGCATTTGTGAAGCCACAACACGCACAACCTTGAGGCGGATGGGCTACAACAGCAGAAGACCCCACCGGGTACCACTCATCTCCACTACAAATGGGAAAAAGAGGCTACAATTTGCACGAGCTCACCAAAATTGGACAGTTGAAGACTGGAAAAATGTTGCCTGGTCTGATGAGTCTCGATTTCTGTTGAGACATTCAAATGGTAGAGTCAGAATTTGGCGTAAACAGAATGAGAACATGGATCCATCATGCCTTGTTACCACTGTGCAGGCTGGTGGTGGTGGTGTAATGATGTGGGGGATGTTTTCTTGGCACACTTTAGGCCCCTTAGTGCCAATTGGGCATCGTTTAAATGCCACGGGCTACCTGAGCATTGTTTCTGACCATGTCCATCCCTTCATGACCACCATGTACCCATCCTCTGATGGCTACTTCCAGCAGGATAATGCACCATGTCACAAAGCTCGAATCATTTCAAATTGGTTTCTTGAACATGACAATGAGTTCACTGTACTAAAATGGCCCCCACAGTCACCAGATCTCAACCCAATAGAGCATCTTTGGGATGTGGTGGAACGGGAGCTTCGTGCCCTGGATGTGCATCCCACAGATCTCCATCAACTGCAAGATGCTATCCTATCAATATGGGCCAACATTTCTAAAGAATGCTTTCAGCACCTTGTTGAATCAATGCCACGTAGAATTAAGGCAGTTCTGAAGGCGAAAGGGACTCAAACACCGTATTAGTATGGTGTTCCTAATAATCCTTTAGGTGAGTATATATATATACATATATATATACATTACCAATATTAAACAAGGTAAACAATTGCAGAAACTGGCACAATTAGAGTTATATTTTCAATGGCATTAAGATATTATGTGTATCTATTTTCATAGCTCACATTTTCCATTAAATATTTGGAAGCTAGTAAATCATCAAGCACAGGGGATACACCAACATTTAATGAGATGTAAATAATCACAAGGAACACTAATGCATATGAAGCCACATTCACTTTTACTGCATCAATACAGATCAATAATTAACCAAATATGTATATCTTTGCAATGTAAGATAAAATTGGAAAACCTGAGGATAGCATTACGTAACTATGAGGAGAATGTGCAGGCGCCACACTGAGAATGGCCAGGTTCCTGGAAATCTTGATGCAGCAGTGCTCACCACACTATAGCCCTGGCAATGGAAAAAAAGATAAGATAAAATGTAGTGGAGGTAACAAACCCCAGGGACTTATTCTGGTTAACTTCTCCTTTAGATATCATCAAGATCTTTTTTCTTATTCTTCTACTAGTGTAGAAAATCTTTAAATCTTGGTTTAAAGGGGAAATTACAATTGATTTAATGCTTAAATGTATAATTCTTTACAAACTTCTCTTGACAAAGAAGGACAGCCGAAAGGATCAGACTCTGCTGTGTCCTTTGTTTGCAGTTTCTGTACTGATACGTACTGTGTCAGTAGTTAAATATTCCTATAATACAGAAAAGAGTAATTGAGCTGTACGCCTATCACTGTGATTTCATTCCTCTAGAGTACTTGAAGCAAGCACATATATAATTGAAGTAAAGGAATAGTCTTTTAGCCTAAATGTCTGCGTGTGTTTGTGATTATTGGGATGTACAGTTATTTCACAACAAATTTAAAGCTGTCTAAAATCTATCTTATGTTTCAGACCAATAAACATTACTTGAATGTATTGTGCAACCTACCAACAAGTACATTTGTTTTCTCACCTTTTTCGAAGACAGCAGCATCTTCAGAGTTTTCTGTCTTCAGGAAATACAATTCAATTTCTATTTTCCTGTCTGTTCTGAGGAACAATTACAATTCAGCCTGGGGATATGCTTAAATGCCTATCCCTGTGCATAACAGGCACACCCCTGATGTACTGAAGTAACAGGATCTGGAAACTAGGTGAGGTCTAATTAGATGATTACACTGTCTTACCAGTAATTTTCTCTATTTGTTGTTCATGTGTTTTTTTATCAATGCACATCTTTCATTTCATAACTGTTATATTATTGGATACGAAACAGCCATGTCTGCAGGAAGCAAAGGACAATATGATGTAAGACTGCTCTTTTAATTAATAGTAGTGAATTTGCTACACTTGATTATTACTTTCTCTTAAAAATTTATTGTAGTAAAAATGTGCCATACATCCAGCACTTCATGGTGCAAGCCTTGTCACCAAACTACATGAATTATAAACCACAAAACAAGGTAAATTACACCACAGGAAGTCAAGTGGGATATTATTTAATTACTACACCCAAAAAATAAAAAAATAGATTTAAATATTACTTTACTGTGTTAAACTTACCAAAGCATTGGCTGTTTTATCTGATTTGTTGTTTTCTCTCATGCTGTTTTATTACACCCTGCTGACTCGTTGTATTTACTATGTACTAGGTATTACTGCATAACACACCTAGCTTTCTCCCACATTTTTTTTACTTATACTGCATGTTTATTAATAATTGATACAATTCTGTCCATCATTCCATCCATATTCAGACCCACTTAGTCCAATGTGTCCTAATGATTATCCACTGATAATTTGTGGTGCAGGAAATCTTTTGCAAGAATCTATGGGTTTTAGGGCAAGCTAAAAAAAAGTAAAAGAATGGAAATTTTAACATTTGGTTGTGTATTCTGTAACTCTTCAATTGTATGTCTTTATTTAGTGCAAAGTACTATTTAAATGGTTTGTTGTTGGCGGTCATGTAAGATGCTGAGAAATTAGTTCACGCTTTTGTTTTCAGTCGGCTAGATTACTGTAACGCACCCCTCTCAGAACTACCCAAAAAAGACATTAATCGATTGCAACTAGTGTAGAATTCAGCTGTTAAAATCTTAACTAGTAGAAGAAAATCCGAAAACATCTCTCCAGTTTTGATGTCACTACACTGGTTACCTGTGTCATTTAGAATTGACTTTAAAATACTGCTTATGGTTTACAAAGCCTTAAATAATCTCGCTCCATCCTATATTTCAGAATGTCTTTCACATTACAATCCTAATCGTAACCTTAGATCTTCAAATGAGTGTTTATAATTCCAAGCGCTAAACTTAAAAGAAGTGGTGAGGCAGCTGTCTGCAGTTATGCACCTAAAATTTAGAACAGCTTACCAATAGAAATTTGCCAGGCTAATACACTAGAACACTAAAAAACTGCTAATAACACATTATTTTAATATAGCTTTCTTATAGCTTAATTTTAGCTTAAACCTGGTACTCTGTATATGCATTTGATTATCATTATCATTCATGGTGGCTCCTAAATCCGTGCTAACCCATACTTTCTCTGCTGTTCTTTTTCCGGTTTTCTGTGGTGGCGATCTTTGCCATCACCACCTGATCAAAGCAGCATTATGTCTTTACATTGATGGATTAAAGGCCAGAAGTCCACATGACCATCATCATCAAGTTCTTCCATGTGAACCCTGAATACCATGAGGACTAATTGAGGTCATTTATGTTAGGTAGAATGCCTAGAGGGAGTTGGGCAGACTCCTGGCCTCAGAACCCCTGCAGATTTTTTTTTTTCCAGCCGTCTGGAATTTTTTTTGTTTTTTTCTGTCCTCCTTGGCCATCGGACCTTATATTTATTCTATATTAATTAATATTGCCTAATTTTATTTTTTAATATATTTTGTCTTTTTTCTCTTTCTTCATCCTGTAAAGCACTTTGAGCTACATCATTTGTATGAAAATGTGCTATACTGTATAAATAAATGTTGTTGTTGAAGGGCATTGTTAGAAAAAACATAAAACAAACAAAAACAAATATAATTGATGGAAAATTTTTTTTCAAACTGTCATCCAGTCAATTCTCAACATAAAAACTGTATTAATTTCTTTTACTCTGAGTTAAGCCTAGAGATTGCGAACACAAAACTGCTGCTATGTCTCTTATATAATACTAGCCATGTGTGCCCAACTACGTTGCGTGTGTTAAAGTTGTCTGTGAAGTGCTCCCTGTTTAAACGTGGCTGCCAGTCGTGAACTGGGCCCTTCATCGCACAGCATTATGATTTTTTATAAGGGAAACAAAATTACAAAAGAAAACCCTTGGACATTGATTCGATAGAAACGGCCTACTCGGAATCATTGTCCGAATAGTAATTATGTGGTGGTGTAGGAGCATTTCTGCTTCTGTCTGTTCACGGTCCATTTCGTTTTCACGACGCTGTCGTTTCCTCTCACGATCTCTTCTCAACCTTTCTCCAGTCTTGCAGGTTGCTTTGTGGCAATCCAAAGAGTAAGGCAATATATATGGAACAATGTTTATAAAAGGGGGGCACATAGGTATCCAGGCTCTTTAAAGCATAAATAGGGATCAATTCACTGACATGTGAGCAAGCCACGGTACAACTGTGAGACGCGCAGCACTCGCCAGCTACAACGTAACGATAATAATTTCCGGAACGTGCTGTTACGTTGTCATTCATTTTACCCACTGTCTTTCTTTCATTCATATGTTACGTAGGCATGTACCTTTTATCTTTGGCAATCTCATTCTCTAACCAGGCCTCAGGAGCTAACCAGCGTAACACTGTCCACCACCCCTTTCGTTATTCCGGCACATTGTTGACATCCGTGAGTAACAACAACGTACTAAACTGGAAAGTGGTCTACGCATGCGTGGAATTCGCGGGCAAACAAAGATCAAGATCTAAATGAAGATCTCTTTAGTTAATTTAAAGCACAACAATTTGTTTAGTTTGAATGTCTGTGTTTTGAGGTGTGACTGGCGTACTACAGTCTTCAGTAGTATAAGCCTGCAGGAGATTCTTAATGCAATGCCTATGTTTTAGCTGTCTCTCTACTGCCATCTAGTGCTTCTTCTTCTAATTAATTCGCGGACAAACAAAGATCAAGATACAAATGAATATTATATATAGAGATGGTGATAAGAACTGCACACAGTGCTGCACATATGGTTTCACTAGTGTATAAAATAGTCTAAGCATAACATGTCTCTATTTATATCCAACAGTTTTTATGATGTAACTTAGCATTTTATTTGCCTTTTCAATCGCTTTTGCACATTTCTTAGCTGATGAAAGCAATGTGTTAACATAAACCCCTAAATCCTTTTCAGAGATTTCTTCCTCTAGGACAGTGCCTTGCACCTTTTATTTGTAACTGATGCTTTTGTTGCCCATGTGTAGCACTTTGCACTTTTTTTACATTAAACTGCATTATTTAAGTATTTGCCCAGTTCTGAAGCATGTCCCGGTCTTTTTAATTTTATTTTTGCTGCCTCTTTAGTGTTTGCCATTCCTCCAATTTCAGTTTTATCTACAAATTTCACAAGTTTATTAACAATTTCGGAATCCACGTCATTAATATAAACCAGAAGAAGTAATGGTCCAAGGACAGACCCCTGAGTAACTCTACTAATGACCTCAATCCAGGCTCTTATCTAGTAATTATAGTTATAGGTACTTTTTTAATTTATTTTTTATTATAGTTTCCATAATTTTGCAAGTTGTAGAAGTCAGACTTTTTGTTCTGTAATTATCACGATAAATTTTATCTCCCTTCTTGAAGATTAGTGTCAGATTTGCATCTTTGTAATCAGCTTTGTAATCTCCTGTTTCAAGCAGCAGATCAGATATGCCTAATACATGTTTGTAAATTACATCTTTAATTTCTTTCACTACAACTCATAACATATCATCAGGTCCCATTTTTTATTAATCTTCTTTAATTCTAATATATTTAGTAAATTTATCAAATTTGCAAATGAAGCTAAAATTGGAGGGATGGCAGACAAAAAGAATTCAAAAAGACCTGGACAACCATTAGAACTAGGCAACCACCTGGAAAATGCAGTTTAATGTAGAAAAGTGCAAAGTACTACACATGAGAAAAAGAAACATCAATTATGAATACAAAATGGGAGACAATGTCATACAGGAAGTAACCTCTGAAAAGGATTTAGGGGTTTATGTTGATGCAGCATTTGCATCAACTAAGCAATGCATAGAAGTGTTTAAAAAGGCAAATAAAACAAAGAAAATGTTAGATTGTATCATAAAAACTGTTGAATTTAAGTAAAGGGATGTTTTTCTCAAACTATATAATGAACTGTCAGAACCACATCTGGAGTACTGTGAGCAGTTCTAGTCACCACGGTACAAGAAAGACATAGTAGCACTTGAAACTGTGCAGAGGAGAGCAACCAAGTTTATCCTAGGACTCAAGGACATGCCCTACACTGACAGACTCAGGGATTTAATCCTGTTTAGTCTCAAACATAATCTGGACATAATCTAGGTATTTAAATCCTCGCAAGACATTGATAAAGTAGATCTAGCAATATTCCTTGAGTTTAAGAGTGAATCATGTACTCAAGGACGTCAGTGGACATTAAGGTGAAGTGCATATAAGACTGAAGCCAGGAAGCACTTCTTTATACAAAGAGTTGTGGGATTCAGGAACAAATTATAGAGACATGCATTTGAAGCAGAAACCATGACAACCTTGAAAAAAATCTCCTTTCCCTTCTTGCCTATATTTTCTGAAGCATGTATAGCCACTAATAATATACTGTATTTCACTCTTTCACTCTTATTTCTCTCAGTCCCAAGTCAATAGGTTGCATCTAATTCATACATTTTCTCCTCGCATTAAGGGGTAAAAATTTTAAAAGAGGAAAGTGCTTTTTGTGTTTTGGTTGAGTCTTTGTAATATTTTATTTATTTATTTATTTTCTGTTTAGTTGATTAATTTTGTATTCATAACACAGTATCTCAAGATGTTTAAATCTTTTTAACTATCCCAAAAGATGCACTTCAATTATAAAAACATATGCAGTAAACAAAAAGTAGCCTCCAAAAATAATGCATTTTTTTGTACACAGATTTAAGAACAAGTTAAAGTCATTCTGTCAAGCAATATCTAAATATTCCTATTAGCATAATGTTTCCAAAAAAGGATTCAGAATTTGATAGTCGGTGTGTGGCTTCTGTCAATTGCACTCCTTGGCAACATTTTAAATGTATCTACAGTCCTGTGTGTGAAGAAATACTTCCGAATGTCTAAACAAAATTAAGATTTAACTGAGGTCTTAGTTTACTCCTTTGTTATTGTTAAAAAACTTATTTGAAAGTAACAACTGCATCAACTGTACTTACTTCCATTTATTATTTACAGCACTCTGTTTACTTAAGTTGAAAAGACAAAGATCCTTCAGTCTTCCTTCTGGGTTATGCTTCTCAGTTTTGGAATTTGTCTGTTTGCTCTCCTCTGGATTTACTCTAAGGCTGCTTAATTGTTCTTGTAGTATGGAGACCAAAACTTTACTCAGTATTTCAGATATAGCCTGATACATATCGTATATGGTTTAAAATGTGTGGACAATGTCAGGTTTACAAGTATGATATGCTGTTTTAATATTTTTAATTGACTAGCAATAATTACATTAAGGAAAGTCAAAATTATATTTTATACATCTAAATATACTTTTGACTAGTTCAACTAGTGATCATTCAAATTTGAGACCATTTCAATATGCATGAGACTAGTCATAATTCAAATCTGAGACATTTACGATATGTTTTTAATTAGTCAAAAATGAGAATTATAGATACCTATAATTTAGCCTCAGAGTGCAAATTAGAGATGACTATTAAGTATTTTGAGACATTTACAACCAAACGTTCAATTCTATAATCTGTAATTTTATATACAGTTAAATTTCACCTCACAAAAATTGTGTTATAGATATATTTCAAATGTAACTATATTGTATGTATACATTTTGTGCCCTGATAAGGCAAAATGTAAATACAAATATCTGAAACTGAAAGCTTCATAGAAGTCAATAGGAAAAAAAACTGTGCTTTTTTACTAGTCAGTGTGTAATTAAAAATATCTGTAATTCACATTGTGATTAGTGAAAATAAGGTTAGAGATATGCTAGCTATGAAATAGAATTTATGTTCAACTTGACATTTATCTATTGTATCTTGAAGAAAGAACTAGCACAGAATCAATAGAACTAGCAAGTTTTTCATCCTGCTATTTCTTCAGGTTACCAAAAATGTTGTGTTGAATTCAAACCTTTATGGCAGTTTATCATTTAAGCCGTTCTTTCAAATTCAGATTCCTCATAGTGAAATTATATTTAATTTTTTTACTTTTTATGTGGGTGGCATGGAGGCACAGTGGTAGCACTTCTGCCTTGCAGAAAGAAGACCAGGATTCATGTTCTGGGTCATTCCTGTGTGAAGTTTGTATGATCTTCTTGTGTCTGCAGAAGTTTCCTGTGGGTGCTCCAGTTTCCTCCAACTATCTAAACACATGGGTGTTAGGTGAATTGGTGATGCTAAATTGGCCCTGTTGTGTGTGTTCGCCCTGTGATGGACTGGTGCCCTGTCTAGGGTTTACTCTTGCCTTGTTCCTTATGCCAGCAGGGATAGGTTCCAGCCAATTGCCCTTCTTCCCCCTGTGGCCCTGATCTTATGTGAAATATACTAATTTTTTTATTTAAATATTTTGCTATATATTTGCCAACTGGAATTTTGTGTTTTTTCCATTTTAATGGTAATGTTATGATTAATTAATTCCACAACAATGTATACAGTTCAGCTGCTGAACACAGTAATGTTGCTCATGTAAATCAGAGCCATCTGCTCTAGCACCTCATTAGCCCCCTCTTATAGCTGTTTTTTGGCTTTTATCTTTTCTGAAAATGTTGAACACTTATTCAGTTAAATAAGTGCAATACCCAAAATTATATATTTTTTATATCCTCCCTACCTCATGTAGTTTGTAGAGATAGCCAAAAAAATAATTTAATGTTTCCATGCAGAAAAAGTTTTCTGAAGCAATAGAGCATCAATGCTGCCATACGCTTAACAAGAGTGAACAATATCAAAATCATCCATGACAAAAAAATGTCACATTGCTTGCGTTGCATAATCCACATGGGAAGTTTTCCAGTCGTATGTTCACAGTGAGGCATTACACAGGTATATTGATGTTGGAAAAAAAATGTGCTTTTGGTGCTCCACTGTTGCCCACATCCATATTAGATACATAGTCCTTGAATCTAACACACAGTCTATTATCCAGGGCACCATAAGCTCATGCACCTGCGTACCCGTGAGCTTACCCCCTCACAGAGATGGCTGGACTGTGCTGAAGGCACTGGAGAAATCAAAAACCACAATTCTCACAGTGCTGCCTGTATTTTCCAGGTAGGAAAAAGCTTTGTGAAGCAGATAGGTAATAGCATCCTCCACTCAAGTGCATCTGTCCATCCCTGTCTCCATCCGTTGGACCAGACCCAGCCTGCTTCTCCCTTACCTGGATGAGCTTAGTTAATTTTTGGTACACAAAATTAAGTATGTATGGTATGGGAATGGATAGCAAAAGTGTATTGTGAATAAGGTAGCCATAACTTGTAATTAATTAATAATTCTTTCCATAGGATTAACGCTTCAGTATCCACAGATTCCTTTTTTGCAGGACTTTTCAGAAACGCACAGTATATACTGTATTATATCCTGATTACATTCTTCTTTCGCATTTTTTCCTATTAATTTAAATAAAAATGTATTTTTTGCCAACTTGTAAACATAAACATGTTACAAGAATCAGAATGCCTGAGTTGCCACTTCACAAAAAACCTTTCAAATCTCCAGCAACAAGAGCAAGAACATTAATTATAACATTGTTTCCTGGTTGTAAATTCCCTGGCAGGCTTTACTCACTTATTACTTGTTGAAAGAGAAAGAATTCTTGGGTCACAAATCAAAGTAATTTATGAATACAAATGTTATATGTATATTTTAAGTGGGCTCATTTCAGGTTTTTCCTAAAAGCATTTATTACATACATAAGGCAATCTAAAATATAGATCTTAAGGAAGCCTTAGATGCAATAGCAATAGCTTCACTAAAAACAAAACTGATTAGAGCACAAAGAAACTCACCCTAGCTCTCTTAAGTTACATACATTATATATATAATTAAAGGCAGTGAGTGTTGTATGTGTACTGAACAGAGGGCAGCTTGGAGATGGTAATATTAAGTGCCGTCTTCACCACCTTCTGCAGTGCGCCCTCTTGAACTCAGTAGATACTGTACCATACCAGGATGTGAACCATCTAATGAAGATGAATTTTAATCATTGGAAAAAACCCATGCATACACGCATGAGACTGTGTAAATTCTACATAAACAAAGACTGAGCATGGGGTATGAAACCTGGACAATGGATTCATGCAGTTACAGTGCTAACAACTACAGTGTACTGCACTGTCAATCAAAATAATTAGCACAGTTATTAAAAACGAATATTAATAGCATCATCAGCAATGCCAACAAGAGTTGTGCTAATATAATAAGTCTTTAGTCTTGATTTATTAAATCTGAGACCAATACAGCCTATGAAATATTAGCCAGTTGGTGATTCCACAGTGTGATGGCCATATAGACCATGACTAAAAACTACCTTCTACATTAGTTTGAATTTAATGTGTCTGTTTTAAGGAACTGTAGTTCATGTGCCTATAATAAACACACTAGAGTATAGGCATTAATACAATCTGAGTTAAAGGTGAACAAAATAACATAACTTTATACAATGAAAGGAAAATTTGAAAGTTGGCTCTAAACATAATAGTAAATAAGTATTCTGATTAAACATCTTAATTCTTGTCATGATCCTTGCTGCAATGCTTTGTATTACAGGTTAAGTAGAAAACTAATTATTTGAACAGTTTTTCAAAATCTTGCAGAAACTACCTTACTCAAAGAAATTTGATATAACAAAGCATTTCAAATCTTTTTTTATAATACAGTACATTTTCCAAACAATTTAAATAAGCTATACTGTACTTTTTTATTGCTTAGACATTGATTATAATGTACTTTTCAAACAGGGTTTATAATAATTTTCATTATACATTTTTACGTGTTAAGTTTTAAATTAAATTTGTTTCTTTTTCCCTTAAGGTAAATTCAGTACTATTCTGGAACTAACATAGCATTTTTAGTATATATTGCCACTTGGAGAAATCATAAACAATGATAGGTTGTAATTTATATTAGGGAGACACTGAACCTCAGTCAAATATTTATTTACTTTCTGATATCCATTTTTCTGACTCATTAATCAGTATTTTACTGTACAGTATTTTACTGAGAAAACTACGAGTATATAAGGCACAAGGGTACAGTTGTCTCAATGGCCGAGTCTTTAAAGACCCAAACTCTAATCGAGAAGTAATTCTGGGTACTGTTTATTAATCATTTACATGTTTCACTTCATGTTCTTGCATTTTTGGATCTGTTTTGAGGTTTTCTTTTATTCAATAATCCAGTTCCGGTGTTAGAATTGTGAAATTTTATATATGGTTCCAATTATGATATTTTTTTAATCATTTCAAACGCCATTTCAGTTGTTAAGGGCATCACTATTTTTGTCCACCCATTTCTGGGTCACTTCAGTGGTTGCTAGGGTTGAGGTTTGGAGGTTGTGGCTCCAACGTTCATCACACAAGAGGTTAAAAGGTCAGCCTTATGTATTCATCCTCATCCTAGTTTACAGATTAACAAAAGTCTTTTTGTTAATTGTTCTTATCTCTCTAAAACTTAATTTTCAAAAAGCTTTGTTTTTGTTTTCAAATTACACTTGTATTTTGACTTTGATTTTTTGATTCTTGTTTTAGCTTAGGTTGTAGGGTGGTAGATTTCTCAGTTTTTGACTCTTTTTTCGGTATTGACTACATCAATGCTCCTGGTTACTTTTCAAATAGTCTTGCTGGTCATCTAGCATAATACATGTGCATTAGTGTAGGTTCAATAGGTGGCCCAAACTGAAATTACACCTTACTTCCTGTAACATCTAGGCTTAATTGATTGTAACTGAGCAGATGCATGTCAGTTAGTAGATATTTCACTCCTGCTTTGACCCTGTTACTAACACTTGGGCAGCGGCAGTCTCCCTTTCACCCCTACAGAAAGCACAACCTTGTGACCATAGAACATTAGAACATTAGAACACTCTAGACGAGAATAGGCCATTCAGCCCAACAAAGCTCGCCAGTCCTATCCACTTATTTCTTCCAAGAAAACATCAAGTCAAGTTTTGAAAGTCCCTAACGTCTTACTGTCTACCACCCTACTTGGTAGCTTATTCCAAGTGTCTATCGTTCTTTGTGTAAAGAAAAACTTCCTAATGTTTGTGTGAAATTTACTCTTAACAAGTTTCCAACTGTGTCCCTGTGTTCTTGATGAACTCATTTTAAAATAACATTCTCGATCCATTGTACTAATTCCCTTCATAATTTTAAACACTTCAGTCATGTCACCTCTTAATCTTCTTTTGCTTAAAAGACTAATAGACATTAGATGAAGAGCAAAGAAACTTGAGTTTAAATTTATACTTTCAAACTTGTAAACAAAACAACAAAAATGTATGAAAATCGTCCATAATCATACACTGAAAGCAAAATATGTTCCAGTTGTACTTTCAAAAGATGTACAGTAGTTAACATGGCAAAGAACATCATTAGCTGAAACATTTTGATACTGACATCTTTTGCTTACATATACACAGTATATACTGTATTCTTACATGTGTAAGTGTATGAG
Organism: Polypterus bichir lapradei; assembly: GCA_026402145.1. NCBI lineage: Eukaryota > Metazoa > Chordata > Cladistia > Polypteriformes > Polypteridae > Polypterus > Polypterus bichir. Next base: position 53,793,418 of record JANRMT010062808.1, read on the forward strand.
GTTGTGTTTCCATAAAACATATGTGTCAGAAGAGATCATACACCTAAAACTAAGTATGTTCGGGCCATCCAGTACTTGGATTGGAAATCATCTAGGAAAAGCTTGGGTTACTGGAAGAGGTGTTGGTAAAGCCAGCAGGGGGCACCTACCCTCTGATCTGTGTATTGATCCCAGTTCCCTAGTGTAGTGATAGGGACACTGTGCTGTAAACAACAATATTGTTATGTGTATGAAGCCAGCCTTTACATTCTACAGAGAGAAAAAGAGGGGCAGCAATTTAAACTGAATTTCACTCTAGGATATGAAACTAGCAAATGTCCAAAATGCTTTCTGTAGAATTGTTTACAATTCTTGAGTGTTTTTTTTTTTTTGATGAACGCCTCTACCTGCTATTCTCAAGTTTCACAAGGCAAACTGTTTCTATAGAAACCAGAATTTACCTATTTCAAGTTCAACTAGCTGGGACTGCCTCCAGGCTTTAATAAGCCCTGGGCATTGTGAGTTGAACAAAAAGAAAATAGGTCATCCTGAGGGCAGGGCGGAGTAAAAGGCGGGGTCCTAACAGTCTGTAGTCTTCATTTCACTTTTTATTAGCAAAATGAAAAAATGTTTTCACAGTTAATGTCGTAACACATATAAAATATTAACAACCTGTTTATTGACTTTTCCTTTGAAAAAAAAGGAAACAATAAATTTGGAGATTTAAAATTAATTTAAACTTTTAGCCCATAAAATTTTATGATGTGGAACCATCTAGATACAGTCTTAAATATACTGTACATGTGGAGACAGCGAAGAACCTATTTGTTTTAAAGAGGCTCCCATTCCTAATATGTGGGTATCTAAAGCAGAGTTTATACATGGATGAAAGAAATATCTTTGTAATGTTCTTAAGTTGAGTTCTATGGTTTTTTCACATATATTTTCTTTTAAAACTCTATTTAAATTAAACTTATATTGCCCAAATTTATATATAAAGTAGTCCCATTGTTTTAATATTAAAAAAAAAGTTGCTCCGTGACCCTAAGAGAGGACTACGTTCCTTTTGTTGGTTCACTTCTGTTTTTTTTTTTTTTTTTTTAACTTAGTTCCTTTTGGGTTTGCATTGCTACAGTATGTTTTTGCACTATGACAGATGATAACAGGCTCTATTTTTGTTCCTTTTCAGATAAACCAAGACCATCTCAGAGAACTGTCAGTTTGGTCTGTTTAAAGTAAATATGGAAATAGAGTGTGTGTATTCTGAATATACATGTTATTTTTAAAAAGAAAATGACCTGCATTTATATCGGATAAGCCCTTTTTAAAGCACATTTGAAACAGCCCTTAGAGTTCTTTTTCAAAAACACCAGAAGTACTAGGGTGTTGTACCATGTTAGCCATTATGGATGTGGTAAGAAGTTAAGCAAAATGACGCCTTTTATTGGCTAACTAGAAAGATTACAATATGCAAGCTTTATTGGCAACTCAGGCCCCTCCTTCAGGCAAGATAACTCAAATTCTCCAACACGTGATTAATTTAATTTAATTTTGTACACATTCCTCAATTGTTTACTTAAAAATAATAGGGGACACTATCCTCCTTTTATCTCTCCACACCCAAGAAAAATGACAAGAAGTCATAGGTATATCAGACTCTTTGTATTTATTATAACAAGGAAGTACAGGGACAAATAAAAGGAACACAAACCTCTAAAGACACAACAAAACCAGAATCTGTTGCCACACTATGCATTCCCAAGTAGGCTTAAACTGTCTCTCCCTCTATCTCTTTCTCACCCCCTATCTCTCTCTTCATCACAGGTTCCGCGCAACATGTCATAACCCCAGCTGTTTTCCTGGCCCTAGTTTTCTGGATTGTAATGGTTTTAAACCTCTTTTCAGCCAAAACTAGTATTGCTTCCTTGCTCAGGAATATACTCTCTTTGGGTATGAGAAGGCCAGTTTAGATTTTTTATAGCACATTCAGTCCTTCCTGTCCACTTTGAAGGCCAACATTCCTGTAATCCTGTGTGAAGATAATGTGCTACATCATACTGTAGAAGTTGGTCTTTCTGGCTTTGTGCTAATATGTTTTGATCAGAAAGTCTGTGGTCCTTTTCCCAGATCTATATTTGCTTCTTCACAATACATAATAGCCATTTAAAGGAATAGAAGTAATAGTGTTGAAGAACACCCACAACCTCCAAAGCAACTTAACCAATCAGATGTTTGCAAATGGAAAATATTGACTTCAGAAGCAGGTTTATAGGAACCCATACATTTTGCAAAAAGTGCTGTAAAATTTATACCAGGCCAAACCTAACCCATTTTTTCCACATTGAAGACAGTAGAGACAACCTGGATGAATGCTCTAACATTCTGGTGTTAATTGTTCTCAGCACTGAAAATGGGGAATTGACTAAGTATGTGGCTCTATAAATATTTTTATTGACTGGGTGTAGTATGGACTAGGACCTCAGGACTGCAGAAGCCTTTCACATGATGAGTGATAAGTATATGATTGAGAGTTAGGAAATCTTGTTGCCTGAAGCTTTTGAAAGATTCCCCTTTCACAATAGTAAAAAATACTTGTCTAGAAGAACTGTATAACAGCTGACATATAATGCTGAGTGATGTTTGGCAGATAGTCTTCATTTGAACAAGCATGTAAGGTAAAAATAAAAATGAGTAGGCACAAAAATGTGCCCCTGAGTTTCAGAAGATACTAGCATTGACAAGGAGACAGAAAACAATATGAAGTGATTCTAAAAAAAAACTTTATCAGGCCCTAAACATCATCCTGCAGAAAGATCTACTATGATTTCTTTAGTGTATCCTGCAAGTGCTTGCTTCATTCACCTGGCCCTACATGACCAACACTGAGTACTTGCTTCAACCAACTAACTTCAGATTGACATGCTGAGGAGAACACACAGAGAGTCCAAGTCAACAAAGGTTTGGTGAGATGTAAGAGCAAGTCTTTCTTAGGAGAGAAGCAAAAGAGTTGTAAAAGTCATTAGTGGAGGTGTTATACAGATAAATCTTTTTTAACATATTATTTTACTAGACATTAAGCCCGTTACAATAACGGGCGCTAGAACAGTAGTGCATAAACATTAGTAGGGACAGTCTATATTAAATGGCATGGGACCTTGTATGTTTCTGTAATATGTGTCACTGTATTGTGTGCCTTTAATTTTCTCTCGCAGTAATACTGGTTTGTATCTCAGTAAAATGCCTGTAATTTTGTCTGACAGTAATACAGTGGAACCTCGGTTCATGACCATAAATCGTTCCAAAACTCTGGTCGTAACCCGATTTGGTCGTGAACTGAAGTAATTTCCCCCATAGGACTGTACGTAAACACAATTAATCCGTTCCAGACCGTATGAACTGTATGTAAATATATATTTTTTTAAGTTTTTAAGCACACATATAGTTAATTAAACCATTGAATACACAGCGTAATAGTAAACTAAATGTAAAAACATTGAATAACACTAAGAAAACCTTGAACAACAGAGAAAACTAACACTGCAAGAGTTTGCGCTATAGCGTTACGACCCGCTCGCTAAAAACACTTTTTTTTTAATGAGTTTTAAGCACAGGGAAAAAAATTAACATTTGAAAAATCTGTAATTTAATAAACAACCAAGAAAAGTAACATTGCAACAATGCACGTGCGCGCCTGTGTGTGTCTTTCTCTCGCGGGCCTGCATGTGTGTGTGTGTCTGTCTGTCTCTCATGTGTGTGTCTCTCTCTCTCGCGCGCGCCTCTGTGTCTGTGTCTCTCTCTCTCTCGCGTGTGTGTGTGTGTGTGTGTGTCTGTCTGTCTCGCGCGCGCCTGTGTGTGTGTGTGTCTGTCTCGCTTGCGCCTGTGTGTGTGTGTCTGTCTCGCGTGTGTGTGTGTGTGTCTCTCTCGCGCACGCCCCTGTGTGTGTCTCTCTCTCTCCACAGTTAATGCACAGGAAGAGAATGAACACGTGCCTTGTGGCCCCACGCATGTGCACTTCACGAGAAGACACACACGGACACCTGGACGCACACAGGGGTTTTATTAAAGAGGATGATTATGTTTTATAGCTCTACTGGGGTCTTTCTGTTACATTTTCACATTTGTTATGCCTAGATTTCTTATTGTTTACTTTTATATCAGACATCGTTATTATCATAAGTTCAGAAATGAAATGCTGTTTCTAGTATGAAGTGTTGAAGTCTCTCTAGATAACAACTAGCTAAAATAAACCCCAAAATCAGACTCCTTTGGCAAAACAACCATTTATCTATATAGATGTCCCCAAAAGCCCCCAGAGAAAACAGAAAAATGTAAAATGTGTAAAATAAAAGCATTAAATCTTCTGAATCACTTTTACAAAAATAACATTTATGTTTGATATCAAGAAATGTAACTAAGTTTTGCTTACAAGGCTAAATAATACTCAGATGCATATTCAAAAAATATTTTGCTATACAAAAAATCCTAATGAATTTTGTTAGTACATTTATAAATCAAAATATGAATACCATTGTTTCATACCTCCATACAGTAGACACTTGCATTAGGCTTTCCATTAAATGAAGAAAAAGTGTAATGTTGGGAAACCACCAGGGTATTTAAAGGGCAAAACTAAACAGAACAGGATAACAATTGCAATATCAACAAGTTTTGATTAAGATGTTGCGAGTTGGTAGCTATTTAAATCTGCCGCTGGAATTACCTGCCGCACCTCCCAATGCCGGCAACTGAATGAAGTTGTGGTGCACTCAAGACACACAAAACTGCTGCCAAAAACAAAAAATCAAAACGATAACATCCAGTGCTATAACCCTCATTACACAATCAAACTTTGAACCTAATGAGGAAAACCTTTTCTTTTAAAAACTTCACAGAATAATAATGGGTCAGATCAGTCAAGATGATGAGAAACCAAACATATATCCTTCCCAGTAATATTGACATTGTTCCACAAAATTCAATCATAAGGAGGAAAATTGTGTGCATAACGCCCATGTCAAAAGAGTAAAGATTAAAAGAAACAAGCCTTCTGTATTTTTAAAAGTGTTATGTGAGATACAGGACCAGATTGAATCAGGGTTTTTTTAAAATTTCCTAATCAATTTTACCTTAAAAGTGTAATTTAGAATAGTAAAATCAATTAATTCAAATTAATTACAAATAATAATTATAAATTATTTTGACATTTTTTGTGGCCTACTACGGAAAACCACAGAAGACGTGTGTAGGCTAGAAAATGTAAAAAAAACTGAAAAAAGCCTAATAAGTCATAAATGTACAAAATATTTGTAATATTAATAATTTTTTATCAGTTACTACCATAAATATACACACAGATTTATTACACCATCACTAAAGAACTGTGGAACTACTCACATTGTCTCAGCAGCCAAAATAATCATTCAATGTACTAATTAAATAACTGGTTATTATATTTCAGTGTTTTTATTCTGCCTTTTAAACATGAAAGTTAAACTATGAATTTATTGTTTCAGTTGTTTTCATTATTACTCTTTCATCAGATATTATCAATTTTTTTAAATAATGAGAGGTATACATGCCAGCATTAAAAAGAAAGGTTTCTTTGTTTTTACTAGAGCTTTGCTAGACTCGCTACACTTTTTCTTAAGAGAATCACTCTGATTTAGTCAGAATTAGGCTATTCTAATAAGAAGAACCCAATGAGAATTCCTAATAATTCTGCTTACCCTGACATTTTTTTTAGGGTGAGGTAGGGGAAAGAAACTCAAGATAGTATTGGAACATCTGGCCTAAAATCTTTGTTTTTGACTGTGATTTTGTTTTAGTGACCTTGGTTTTTTTTTTTTTTTTTTTGGTTTAACTCTATTGTTTGAACTTCTTTCCTTTCCACCATCTATAAAGTTGCGATTCCCCTTACACATTGCGTATCCTCTCCAGGTTAATTTTCATCAATTAAAACTAATCTCGGAACACCTCTTCTTCCAAGTGTTCATAATAACACAGTAAAGAACACTACTGATTTCTTTAGCAATAGTCAAAATCAGTATTTACTTAGTATTGTACGCAAACAAATTGGGAGCATTGTCACAGAATTGTTGGGGTAAGGACACAATTATCAGTGTCTAGGGAAATGTGGAAACTAACAGACTCTCTTCTTTCACCTGCAGCCTGGAGAACTCAACCCCACTGATGTTCCTCTTCAAACCTGGAGGTCCCATCTCTTCTATCCTGCAATTCACTTAAAGAACAGAAATGGAAGAAGTCGGCATTTAGACCAGACCTGAAACTGAAGAGTAGGGAGCTGCAACATTACAAAGAAAATCACTGGAAGAAGGCCCAAAAGGAACTTTTCTTTCTTGACAGTTTTTCTTTTTGCATTAAATGGGGTGGCAGTTGGCCCCAAAATTTATTTTCACCCACTTGTCTATTCATTTCACAGTATATATTGTACAGTACAGTACAGTTACAAAATGAAGCAACAGTCAGAGCAAGGATTTCTTTCCATATTAGATTGTCTTTTTCATTTCTGTTTAGATTTTAGTTTTTTTTTGTCACTTTCTGTCTAATGGAGGAAATCCCTTTGTTTGGTGAATGTCCAGATGCCTTACTGTACTGTCTGTCATGCTACCTTTCATTACGTTGCAATGTCTGCTTCATAAATTAAATCTGTGTACATCACATTTCCTAGCAACACATCTTGTCTATGACCCAAAATGTTGGCATCCATGATTTGACTCAAAGAAAATATAAAAGGAAAAGTTGACATAAAATAGTGATGTCATGACATCACTAGATACATTGTAAAATCATTATGCTTAATAAATGAAATTGCAGACTGTTGAAACTCAATTAAAAGATAAATGTACAGCATAGGAGTCATAAATACTTGGATAGAGAAAGGGAGGGTAGAAATGCCAGCAACCATGCAACGTGCACTTCAGAGCAAGTCATCCATCTGAAGCTAAGCATGTTTGGGCCTGGCCAGTATTAGGATGGGAGACCAACCAGGAAAAGCTTGGATCACTGCTTGGTGAACCCAGCAGGGACACTGCTGTAAAAATGGTGCCGAACTTCGGATGAGACATAAAATTTAGGTCCTGACTCTCTGTGGTAAAAAAGATTCCTGTGCATCCTTTGTAAAGAGTAGGGTATATCCTGAAGTCCTGGCTAAATTCCCCACCACAGCTTGGTCATTTTGGCCACTTAATCATCCCCTGTCTCTAATTGACCAACTGTCTCTCACCACTTCATCACCAAACTGCTAATGTGCGGTGAGTGTACTGCCACAAATTGCCTGTTGTCATATCATCAAGGTGGATGCTGTACATTAATGGGGGCTGAAGTGGATCCCCACTCACATGTATATAAGTGGAAAAAATGTATCATTATTATTATTAAATGTCAGTGCAAGTTAAAGTCAATGCACCCTATATAATTTTGTAAGTCACAAGGCAGATAGACATTTCATCAAAGCTGAATAGAGTAAAGCTGCCAGAGAATGACTGTGATTTATTCTTTCCTTTAGCAGGACATGGATGCTGCTGAAAACAATCAGAGAAAAAAATAAATACTTGTAGCCAGAACTGTCTGCCTCAAAAAAGATATTTGTAGGTTTATCAAAACTCTGCGTTTGATACACACAGAGTTGTGTTGTCCCTCTCTTCAGTCATGTAATTAATGAAATTTTATATCTACCAATTTCACAAGTGCTTCTCTGTCAAGTTGTGCAGTTATGTTATATTGAAGTGCTGGTGTTTGATGGCTTGGTCACCCATGATTCCATATGTTACCAGAGTATATGTTACAAGGATGTGGTTGTATGGCCTTGGTGACCTTCTTATTTTAGGGCAAAATAGCAAGCTCAGTAATTACCTGCAGTTTTTGAAAGTTAAATAAATGCTCATCTTTGAGAAAAATTTAGTTTCTTAAGCAATTATATTGAATAAAAAGTTTAGCTTTTTGACTGCTGTCTATCTAGTAACTTTGAATTTGTTTTGTCTTTTTGTTTAGTTATTAATCATTAGTACTTTGGCATAACAATCGTTATATTCAGATGTATAGAAGTCAAATGTCCTCAAAAAGAATATCTGTCATACAGTTTGGATAAATTAATCTGATTTTAATTTATCTAAATGCACACAAATATAATACTCTTTCTTTACCATAAGCACCTGATATCTCATTCTACTGTCTTAGAAAAGCATCAGCTACTTCATTGATCATAAACTTCACAAAGAAGCCATGTATAGTATGCTTTAGAGTACTTTCAAGTTCACATCTAGTGTAAAACTTGTGGTTTTACTTTTTTGATTGCATTGTTTTACATTTTGTTTTTTCAGATAAATGCCCAGGTTTAGTACTTTGCAACCCTACAGTATATTACCATCATCTATTCTGTCAACCGTACAGGCCTTCAGGTGAAGTTGGAAGCCTTCAAAGCAGTCCCCATATGGGGGAAAGAAACTTTCCTATCTCAGAAATCATTATGATTTCCTTAATTATACAAAGTTTTTTTAAGGAATGTTTATGGGCAGGAAGACTTCACATTTTAGTTTCTGACTATGATATAAAGTGCACTTGAAGTGCTAATAAAAGTTTCAATATTTACAATCTGTCAATATGCAGCACTACCCATGTCCTATAACTCAACAGCAAAACTCATGAAACATTTTACAGGTGAATAAATGAATAATTTATTATTATATTTCATTTCTTTACTAACATTTAAATGGCAGCACAATACATTAATCTTATGTGTATCTGAACATGTGTGATAACTTAATTGCTAACCCAAAGTTGATAAGAAATTAGACTTTAAATTATGAGGCTGCAGACTCAGTCTTCACCTGCTTCTTGCTTCTGAAACAACTGTAAACAGATCTACTACATATACGCCCTTCTAAAGAGCCTCAGAATGGTATTTTATATAAAAGGAGGGCTGCAGTGGCTGAATGTCTTTGCTCCAAACCAATTGCTTAACTAGAAGCTTATCTTTGCCAGTAGTAGTCATAATTGTATTCTTGTCTGAAAATATATTCCAGATTATTTGTTGACTACAGAGCTATTAAAAAATAATAAATCCTAAATGTAAAAAAGAAAGTCTACAATGAATGTACAAAATGTTACTTTTTTGAGTGTTTCCCAAAAATTCACCAAAAAATTCACCTAATCTGTCATTTTATGAGTGAATATAAAGTACTTCTGTATTAATCCTGCCCCTGAAATCATTTAGCAAATAGAAAATGTGACAAAACCTCAAATTTCTAAAAAAGATATTGTTTTCTATTAGAGGAGAATTACCAATAGAGTATTGTTTATTAGCTGGAACAGCAGCCTTTCCAACAGCAAAGAGAAACAAAAGTGGAATAAATGACAAAGAGAATATATGTCTCCACATCACAGCCTAGATCAGATAGTGAGGAGCAGCAGAATTGAAAAGAAAGTGAACCAAGACTGGTGGAGGGCAGAGAAAGATTACAGTGAATAACATAAATTATAAAAAACAAAGTATTTAATTAGAAACTAATGAATAAAATAAAATAATTGTGTAAAAACAGTAGTGATGATGGCCTGAATAGCCTGTACACAAGAGTTTTGACTTTCCCATTGGGCAAGGTTAAGCCTGGTGTAACAGCACTTTGAAAATCTGATGCCCCCTGATGGCTTATGAGGACAGCTGATGAGCAATTTTCATTTACCTAAATTGTATTTCACTGTATTGCACTGTCTGGGGTTAAGTACAAAGGTAAATTGGTATCCATGAAAGTTACACCATCTATTCAAGTATAAATCTTAGTATTCAAAATTTCCAGAGAATTATCATGAATTTAATGTCCTCATGTCTGGAGATCTTTCTCTATCTGTAAGGTTGGGTAGAAGGTAGCCAGTTTAAGAAGGGGTGGGGGGGTATGTACATTTTGAAGGATTTAACATGCTACTTTAGTTACAATGGGTTTTGGGAGACAGAAATTCTAAAATGGAGTTTATATTTTTCTTGATACTACATTGCTTTTGGGAAACCCACCTAAACTCATCTCAGTCTGTCATTTTTTTCTTCCATTTTTTTCCAACTATTGTATTAAAATAGCTACATCACAATATAAATACACAGGTACAAACAGGACTAAGTTGGGCAAGCTTCAAGTTCTTTTGTTATTTCATTTAATTTACAGCTGGTTGCGAAAGCAACAAATATTAAAACACTGAATACTGCTATTCAGGACTAAAAGAAACAATTAAGAGTTCATAATCTTACTGGCAATGTATGAATGAGTGGGTGCATACAGAAGGGGCTCTGTAATAAACCATCACCCTATTAAAGTTTGCTCACTTGTCTTCTGTCTGATGCTATCTAGATAACCTCTGGCCTCTTAATCAAATGTGAAATGACTTTCTTTGTAACACAAATTGTGAGAGAAACACAAGTTACACATTTCTCACAAAAATAGATAGATAGATAGATAGATAGATAGATAGATAGATAGATAGATA
>JANRMT010062808.1:53803897-53842323 GCA_026402145.1 Polypterus bichir lapradei
ATAGATAGATAGATAGATAGATAGATAGATAGATAGATAGATAGATAGATAGATAGATAGATAGATCGATCATGTAAAGAAAAGCACAAACAGATCATAATGGTTTGGGGCACCAGCAGGTTATACCCTGTGACAGATAGAGGGCACCATCGTCCTCTTGAACCCTCAGACAATACGTCAGACGCCAGGTAAAAGTCCAATAGTTGACTTTATTAATAAACAACAGTGCACAAAGCACCCTCCACTCCACAATACTCATTAAATAAATCCAATTCAGAATAAACAATTCCTCCACTCTTCCAGATGCGTTGCCACCCTTCCACCTAGCTCAGCTCGTCGTCTGGGGATTTCCCACAATCCTTTATAGTCCTCGACCCGGAACTGTTTCGCTCTCTCTGTCAAGCTGACTAGGAACACTTCCGGGTTAGATAAAAAGTCCTTTTTTTTCAACCTGGAAGCACGTCATTCCTCTTGTCCATGTGACTCGGACGTACTTCCGGGATGTAAGGCAAATAGTCCTTGATCCTCCCTGCAGCGTCTTCTGGCGGCCCCCATCGTATCCAGCAGGGCTGTGAATAAACACTCCAATGTCTATGATGCCCTGCTGGAATTCGGGGCCCCTCCATGCTACAGGGAGGGCTCCATCTGGCGGCCTGGGGGTATTGGCCGGGATGAATGGCCGGCCATATATATTACAACCCATATAAAGTTGGGAGCATGTTCAGATAGTGCATTGCCGCACCCAGAAGATGATGAACCACTTGGATTGGGACCAGAGTGCAGCGAGTGACACTTCAGCACTACAATGGAACAGTGTGAGATTATTTACAGTGGCTGGAGTGCCAATCATGCTCCCAACGCCCTAGTTTTCCTTGTAACGGCTGACAAAATATAAAAAGTGATTCAACAAATAGAAGGAAGAACATCTTTCCTGACATGAGTCCAAAGTCTCTGCTCTGCTCGAAGAAGGTGGTAAAGCTGGTTTTGAAGTTGCTCAAGTGGAACAGGCGGGCTCAGGTGACCAGAAACTAGAAGTGACATCAAGCCCTGCATGTGTGACAATAGATAGATAGTATGTTTTTTTAGCTGGTGACACATTAGTTTAGGTGTTGCAAAATACATTTATTACTCATTTACACTTATGTAATAAGACCTTAACAAAGTTTTCTTTTGGCCTTAATTAATCTTATAAAGCATCAGTAAATAGGTTATTAATTTCTGTGCAGTGTGGCATAGTAAGAGCCTTTGACAAGATAGAAAAATGACTATTGAATGTTAAGGATCCATAGGTCTTACAATGAAGCATGCAATAGGAATAGAAATATCTTTAAGCCACATCTGCTTCACAGATGAATAATCATTCTACTGATTCTTTGTAAGTGTAATGAACACCCAAAGAAGCCTATGTTAAGTTCTTATTACATAAGAGTAAGTGACTGATGCATTTTTGCACCACTTAAAGTGTTACCATTTAGCTTTTTAGAGATGCTTAAGAAATATTGTAAGAAACAATAACAAGCACCACCCATCAAACACATTTAAGAATTGCAAAAAAACAAGAAAATGTCTAACTTGACTGAAGATAAGTGAGGTATATTAAGGTCTAATTTCTGTAGGCATGAAAGAGATCCAGGACTGATGAAGAGACTGCTCCCAATTGTAACAAAACCCTGCCTGAGAGTAGAACAGACTAGAATAGTAGGACGAAAGATTGCAAAGTGAAGCAAAACAAAAGATTTAAAAAATAGTCAGGGTGTTAGTAACATGAAATGTACACATAAAAAATATGACATGATTTTAAAGCATAAATGTCAGACTTGCTTTTCATAAGCAAAACCGTATCTGAAAACAAATAAATGAAACAGAAGAAATAGCAAGTGTTGGGGCTTAAAATAGAAAATCTTCTCTAATTGAAATAGCTGGGAAGGATACAACAAAACAAAAAAAAATAAATATAAAAATTTTCTTTAACAATACTGGTGTGTCTTCTAAACAGATGGCCTGCTAAATGACAACCACTTCCTGTTCTTGTGGTATTTTATAGTCCAGTGCCAAAATAGGAGTAGCTGAGAATATGAACCAGCATGACATCAGTGTTCATTATCTTCTCTTCCATCATAAGAGCAGAAACTTAATAAAAATAGTAGAACCTGTAACTTAATAACAAAGAGGTAAGATCAATAAGATTATTTTTCTTGTTTCAATTATAATCAATATAAAAGCATAATCAGCACAAGAATGTAAACCTCCATCTCCAAGAACTTGCACAGGTCAAACTACGAGATGGAGTTATAGGCCCATTTTCCAAATTCTCTTGCATAAAGGGCTCCATAGCCTCGTTCTCTGGTGATCTAGACCAGTGTTTCTCCACCACCAGTCCATAGAATATTTTCTGCAGACCAGAAGCACTTTTGCCTTTCCTGAATATTAACTTGATTTCTTGGGTCATGGTTTTTAGCTAATGTGAACACTTCACAGATAACATTTCATCGTGTTCTGCCTGGATGCTTTAAATTCCAAGGGAACCTCACAATCCCAAATCCAATGCCCTACAACCAATCAGATTACCATAGATTGATATATTTTAGCCAGTTCTGAGGCATTTCTAAACTATTAAGCAAAACAATGGCAAATTTTCAACAACCCCTGCATCATTTAATACTCATAATCCCAGTTAATTTTTCTTCACTAGGACAGTCATAGAATTATTAGAGGGCATTTGTGTATTTAACCTCACTTAGCCCATTAACAGATAAAGTGATTGTGGCAAATTGTCATCACACAAAGTAAATCCCCCATAACTGTTTTCTTGGTGATCCTTATAATTCTCCTTGTGGTTAGCCCTATGCCCATTTTTAAGAATTTCAATATACATTGCCAAAGCTATGACACTGACCTTTATACATTCAGCCAGGTGATGTCACAAACCTCACATTTCCTGTTGACCATACCTAGCAATGGCATGAGAACCATAAACAGAAAGGTCTCAAGATGTACAACCCAAAAATGGAATTAAATAAGATACTCCTAAAAGGCAAACAAAAGCAAAAAGAAAATTATTTCACAAATCAAAACAAAAGGAAAACCATTTCACAATCTGTATATAATGTGTATATAATATATATATATATATATATATATATATATATATATATATATAGTGTGGCGAGTGGCTTGGGGCGGTACCCAGAAGGACCGGTAGAGGGCCTAAGCCTCTTCTGGACCACGAGAGGGCAGCCGCCCTTGTTGGTATGTGGACCACGAGAACAGAGCATTGAAGCTTAATCCTGTAGTGGCCCGTGGTCACCACCAGGGAGTGCCCAGATGCCTGAAAAGCCCTGAACGTCAGCACTTCCGACAAACCCAGAGGTGCTGGCGGAAGGATTACCAGGGACACGTGGAGTGCTTCCGGGTGCTCGTGCGGCACTTCCGCCACATCATGAGGTGCCACAGGAAGCTCATCTGGAGGCACCTGGAGCATGTCCGGGTGGACATAAAAGGGGCCGCCTCCCTCCATTCATCAGCTGGAGTTGGGTGGAAGAGGGCAGAGCTCGGAGGAGAGGAGTGGAGGCGGTCAAAGAAAGAGGCATAGTTGGAAGAGGCCTGGACTGAGAGTGCTTGGTGCAGGGGCACTGGGTTGTATGCTTTGGATCACTGTAAATAATGTATAATAAATGTGTGTGTGGTTTTGAACCCTGTCTGCCTGTCTGTGTCCGAGCTGCTCTCCACAATATATATATATATATATATATATATATATATATATATATATATATATATATATATATATATAAAAAAAACACCAGAAAACACAAATTCAGAAATCAAAACAAGATATGATATAGATGAGCTTAAAGGAAATGCCATAGCAGCTATCGTAAATGTGTTGGACCCCCATCTGCAATATTCAGGGGTCCCAACCTCAAAGCCCAGAATAAAAGACAAAGAACCAAAGGAACAAATAATAACATAAAATAATAATTTAAACAAAATACTGATTAAGTTAATAAAGAATGGCGTACAAAACTATAAATAGTAACAGTATTTACAAAAAACGGCAAAATACTTAAAGAGAATATAAGCTTGAACCTTGGCTGTTTTGAGAAATCCTGCATCACTGTTTTGATTTCCATAGTTGCCACCATTTTGTGGCGTCATTGCTGTGACGTGACCGCCCATTGCTAGCAGTGTTGTCCCAGAAGTCACATGTGGTGACTATAGTATTTGGAGCGTTTTATATACATATTTTTATTCTATTATTAGTTTCTCAAAGATTCCATTTTTATGGCTTTTTAATTTAACTTATTTTTGCAGTTTTGATTTTTGCACTTTGGTATTGGTAGCAGTCCCATTTGTCTTCAAAGTTATGGACTCTGCTTGTTTTTTGATTTCATGTTTGCTCACGTTTTCATCTCCCTGTCAATCTCACAATAATTCTTAGAGACTGTATATCTCATAACCGAAACATCATCAAATTGTAAGCATGTGTCATAAATATTTGTATTTTCTGACCACCAAATTGGGGGATACTGTTTAACAAATCTCAGTTGTTCTTCTTTGTGAATTCTTTGATTTTTTGACACCAATTCAGGCAAATGATTAGGATTTGATGTTCTTGGGTTAGTTCGATTTAGCGGCTTTTGACTGTGATTTTTGGCTAATGAATTAATCCCCTGGTCCCTTTATTCACGATAAGTGGATTACTGTATTACATAATTGGCAGAATTTTCTGCCTGCCTGGTTTTCACTTAAGCCTGCTATCATTATGTCCTTTGGTGCTTCATTTCTTGGTCAAATGATTTTTACAGACCAGTCTTAGAGTTGAAGTTTTTATCAGCTCATAGCATTTTGGTTTTTCACTTTGATATTTACTCAACCTTTATATGATAGATTTTATTTACTGCTTCTTTTAATATGGGCTCTTAGCTTGTGCCGAACTTCCTGTTTGGTGTTTCCAAATGGCTTCTCTTATTTCCTGGTCATTAAATAGTCAAACAGTTGCCTTCCGACATGCAGTTTCCCATCATGTCCACTATAATAATAATGGTGGACTTTAATAGCATTTCTGTAGTTTTTTGCATACTCATAAATTAGCAAACCTCAATTCAATAATATCTTGTCTACATCTTGTTTCTGGCTAGTTTATGGAATTTTTCATGAGCATGGCATTGTCATCAGTGGTCTTATTAGGCCATGAACAAAGATCCCATAATGCACCTCAGTCAAACTGAGCTACCAGAAAGTGTAGCTACAATCAAACATACAGCCTTTACTTTACATAGCAGAAACTATCCCAAGGCGCTTTACAGTAAAGAGACACAGTACAATACAATTGGTTATGTTCCCAGAGAACCAAAGTGAGACCCAGATAAGGAATAAACCAGCAAATGTATTCTGCAATTGTTGTGGTATTTGTTTTTGATATTGGTTGCTGAGCTAGTGGAAAGGTGATATGATTACTGAAATGACACCCCATTCACTAAGTAAAGTCTAATCAGGAAGTCATGAAGTTTTTATACTGTTCACTGCCTAGTGTTATTTCTGTCTTGATAAGAGCATCCTTATAAAATAATGTTACTACCAATTGACATGCTTTATGATAGAGATAATGTTACTTCTTCATACAGGCCAAAAATCTTAATTTACAGTAAAGTAAACCAGAAAATTCTTATTATGTGCATTCCATCATTCTTCTTTGAACTATTGAGGGGAAGAGCCAAAATCTAGGAAAAAGTATTATTGTTGAAGAATCAAAGTGAAATGAAACAGTATATGTGTTTTAATGTATGTTTTTTATACATACAAATTTTACATAATGAAAATCGTCTGAATGAAATGTACTATTTGGTGAAAACTGTAAAAGGTGTCAGTTTTTCAATACAGCCGTTCACTGTGATTTTGTTCAGATGTCTGCTGCATCAATTATGTTTCAAGAATCATCAAGTAAAATTCATCTGAAGATGTATTCAGGTGTTCAATGTCATAGCATCTGACGTTGTTCAGATTTCCTGACTGTCGGTGGTCATTAAAGATCCCTCGGCATCTTTCATAAAGAGTAGGGTTTATCCCGATGTCCTGGCTAAATTGCCCATCATGGCCTCTACCATGATGGCCCCCTAATCACCCCCGCTCTCTAATTGGCTATCTCCCTTTCACCCCTTCACCACCTAATACCTAATGTGTGGTGAGCGTGCTGATGCAATAATGGCTGCAGTCACGTCATCCAGGTGGGTGCTATGCATTGGTAGTGGTTGAGTAGCAAAAAAAGTGCTATATAAATGTAATCAATTATTATTTTTATTATTTTATATTTGTGTGTTTTAGCTTAACACTAGCATGCTTCAGCCTTAGTGCAGAATTTGTTTGCCTGCAGTTAAACCCCATTGCACATCAATGCTGTTATTTTTGAATCCTTATTTTCTTCATGCTGTGGTAGGCGAAGCTGCTGAAGAATCATTCTTGAATTTTCTTATGCCTGATATATTTATTTTATTTTATATCCTTCTATTTCACTGTATATTATGTGCTGTATGTTGGAGTTTTTGTAAGTGTGAGCCCATGTGCTTACGGGTGACAACTTACACATGCCTGACACATACATTCTCTTCTTGGTTTCTGGGCTCAGTGAGCAACATTGCCAAGGTATAGCATTACATGGTGCTGGATTCAGATCTTTTGGTGTAGTCTGCTGCATGCTGTACACACTTTTAGGTAAATCAAGATTATTTGTATTGTAATCATTAACCCCCCCCCCCCCCAAAAAATCAAATGTCCTGTAATAATTCTGTTTTGTACTTACCCTGCTGATCTGTATGATAGAATTATACCTTTTAAAATACACTTTTTGTTGTGAGACTAGTGTAATATTTCTAGAATTATGTATTATCAATTCACAGGGAAACTGGATCTATATGAGGTCACCCGAATGTCTTCAGCAAAAGAGGAAAGCCTTATTTTATGAAAAGAGGTCTTTACTGATGTCAAAATACATGAGCATTAAAGAGCGGTGAGTGACAAAATATTATGTTAGAATATTATTTCAACTGAAGTTTATAAAATTGTAAAATAGGAGGGAATGCAATTAAAAACCTTAGCTGAACATCTACAGCTTATCCCCTTATATTATTTGGATATACATGTATGGATTTAGTTTGATTATGATGTTTGTTTTAGGTTCTTTGCTAAGATAAGTAAGGTAATTATCTCTTGTGAAGGTACTAACTTATGTATAGTGATACTGTATGAAAACCATTCCATGCCCTGCAGTTCCTGTCTGAGGGTTACTTGTCTGCTGTCTCCAGCTTAATTCGCCTATCTGAAGCATCCAGCTGGCTTCCTTCAATTGATTTTTGTTCAGCTCAGGCCTGCCTCTGCACCCACACCCCTGCCGCCACCCACTGAACTCCGCACCTGCATCTAGCAATGTTTGACTGAGATAACACATTTATTCATTCACTGAGGTGCTCTCTCTCCCTCTTTAAAACCACTTGTGCATTTTTGAAATAACTCCTTGATTCATCCATGTGCGCATGTGTGTGTAGGGGGTGCTGCTGCTGATAGTGATACTGGGGGGTTGCTTGTTTTAATTAAATATTATCTTAAACTGTGAAACCATACTGCTCTCAGAACAGTTTTCTTAAATGAACTGACATTGTTAATATAGTTGTAAAGCTTCAGCTGCATCACTGGTTTTCCCAGAACAGACATTTGCATATACAGCAGTGTTACATTTTTCCCCACACCCAAACTAATGCCAAAGGTGCCAAAAATAAAGTTGTGCATTTATTATAACATATAAGGAAAGGATAATTGTAGAGATAGCTCAGAATAATAAAGGGCTTGAAATAACTGCCTTGTGTCTCTCGGACGGACAGTCTTTTTGCCCTGGCTATCTGTTGAGAGGGCTTTCCCAAAAACAATTTATAGCAAATCACTCTCTCTTTCTGTCTGTTGTTTCAAGTCCTGGCCTCTGTTTCTCCTACCACTAAGCTTTTGTTCCAATTCTATTAAGAGAGAGCATGACTTAACATTTGAAAGACAACCATGCCAGAAGTTATGACTGGACGATAAGAAGACCACTTAACAGCAAGAATGACTGGTATAAAAATGGCATGTTAAAAGGTGAGTGCTTAGGACTGATACTCACCTCTAAGACTTCAAGGTAGAGTGGCAATGAAGGCTTCCTGTTTGTCTCTGATGGCAAGGACATGTCAGCACAATCAGCACGGTGGTGGTGACCTTCTGCTAGCACTATGCCAGCATTGGAATGGGGGAGCAGCAGGATGGTGGCATTTGGGCACCAACTAAGCATACTCTGGTGAAGAGACAATAGCACTTCCTCTTGAGGATGCAAAAAAAGGCAAAATAGCACTGCTTTCTGGTAAATGTGGCAAAAGGCAAAATAGTGACAAGCGCCACCTTCTGGAAAAGTGATTGAAAAACTAAGAAGCAAAAGTGTAAGGTCCCAGTTGATTAGCATTGACTAAAACTAAAAGTTAAGGCTGATTTATAAGAATAGCGTTGAGAAATCAGTGAATTCCACACAAGACACAACTGAAGATGGGAGATTATATGAGCAAGTAAGAGAAACAGAAATAGGTGGATCCTTAACAATCTTTAAAAAAACAGTAGTAGGTGGTTCAAAAGAGACAGAAGTAAAATTGGAGTTAATTTGTCAAACGATTCAGCAAAATATAATGGATTAGCTGGCTTAACATACGTGGTGTCATCACAAACAGGATTGAGTGGTCTAATAGAGATACCTACTGTTAACACAATAGACAGCTCGGCAGCAGAAGTGGCATGCTTGGTTGTAGGGAGTTTTACTGAACCAACACAAAATAATTTAGTAGGGGGCACAACTTAGGAAGTAGCACACCTTGGTGACTTGGGTTCAACAGCTGGATATTTAGGTTTTGGGGTGATCTGGATGGACTTGATCAAAGGTTTGCATCAGTTTAACAGATATTGAATGTTGGTTTAAGTTCTTTGCAGATCATCATCAATATCATAATACTTGTCATTCTCTTCTAGATCAAAAAAGAAGTATACGAATGAAAGCTTGGACATTACTTCCTTTAAATGTTTATAATTAATAAAATCACATCAGGAGGTAGATGACTATTTAAGGCTATACCATATTTTCAAAAACTTCAGCTACTTCCACAAGAGATCTTTGCAACATTAGTAGTTCAGCTTGAACTGAGCTATACTTTGGGTCCATTCTGTTTATACGACTGAGAGTACAAAAAATAGCAAAATGGTTAGAAGCCTTGAAATAGACGTATAAGTCCGGCGAAAACCAACCTTAGCCTTCCCAGAAATTAGCTCCATCTCAGGCAGCTTGACCTCAAAACCTACTTGCCTGATTTGGCCTACATGGGCCTAAAAGAGGTTATTGGCTTCAAAATACTTTAGAAACAGTCCACAAAGGGATCTTTATAACTGAAAATATTTATTGAAGGCAATCAAACAAAGACATAAAACAGCAAAAGGGCAAAGCAGATGTTGCCTAAAAAGGCAATCCATGGTAAACAAGTCCCAATACATAATCCAAAAAGCAGAACTCAAGCAAGAACACAAGAAAAAATCCATAAAACCAAAAATGTCAGAAGAAAAAAACAAACACAATAACTTTCACAAACTCAATGCACAACTGCTGAGATCTTAGTATACAACCAAAAAAGGAAAATAAACATAAGCCAGGAAACACAGCCTAGCTGAAACATAAAAGGTGGTACCAAGAAGACTCAGTTTCACTTGTTTCTTGACAAAATAAGTTAATTTTAGTACATATTTAAAGTAATATTCTTGTACCAGGACTGCACTCTCAGTCTGTTGTATTTCTACAGTAAGAGATATGAATGCACTTTCAACTAGTATAAATTCTCCAGTATATGTTTTTGTTCATGTCAGTCTGTTTTTATCACCAAAAAGAATGTTTCTTTTAAAGATATTTAGATGTCTTCTCCAGTATTTCTAATTTTGTCTTTTTAAAACATTAATTATTTGGATATTTTTAAATACATGAAAATACAACAGGAATGGTAGTCTTTATATTTTTGCAGGGAAGAAATAAAGCTAATTTTGACTGCTGCTGAGAAAATATAATTTTGTAAAGAAGAATAAAGGGGAAGTAGCATGAACCTGGTTAATAGCAGATTTTTTGCAGATGCCTAACTGTATCATAAACCAATTACTGCCTAAAGGAGCAAGGTGGAGTCCACATATTATTAAAACAGGTAGGATTGCCAACTCACAATGCTTTGGCCGCAGATAGGACTTTGGTTGGGCTGCTGCCAACACAGAATCAACAAAGCACTCTTCTAGTAACTCTTTTTTTTTTTTGCTATTTGAAAGACAAATGATTAGGTTGATTAGTAACTCTGAACTAACACTGTCAGAGTATCATGTATGATATGATAAACTGCATTTGACCAAATGACATACCCTTTATCATGCGGGCTTGTGTATCTTGAAGATATTTAGGCATATTTTATCTGGTGATGAAACCACCAAATACAGTATGTTTGTGGTTTACATGGACACAATTTCAAAGAAAGAAACTAGTATAAGGATCTGCAGGATGCATCTCTGAATGTGATCTCTGGTATGCTGACAGCTGAATGTAATGTGTTCAGGGTAGGAATTGCATCTCCATATCTAAGGTCATGATCCATTATTGAAAAAGTCTGAATTAATAAACGACATCCTAATTTGTGACATTCATAAGAAATGCAGTGATTTACTTCATGAGGTATAAGTACATAATAAAAAAGAACACTTGTGTTAAATAATTGAAAAGTTAAAATGTGTTCTTTCATTTAAATGTTTAAATCTAATCAAATCAAATTGTATTTGTCACAATCAAATTACATACCGTATATAGTATAATATGCAGTGAAATGCTTAGTTGCTCCACTCTAATGACTGTGCCTTTAAGAAGATATAAAAGGATAATACCAATAATACACAAATTTAAAAATATTAAAAATAATTAAGGGAATCATAAATTTATGATAAATAATAATTACATAAATATCTTGATAACCTAAATAACCTAAAGTTAACAACAGGGCATCATGTAATTCTAGTCACTTTACTTATTAAAGATATGGAGGGACTGGGTGAAAAAAGCTCCCTCTCAGTCTGTCTGAACTGGACTTTAAGCTGCGGTACCGTCTACATGACCACAGGACAGGAAAGGGCCATTTTAGGGATCGTTGGTATCATCTTTCTATATAATACTCTACCATGGCTGTTCGTTTGTCTGTCTGTCCAGGATTTTAAATCAACTGTAGCTCGCAAACCATTTGAACTATTGACCTGAAATTTGGTACACATATACTATGTGACGTCTACTATCCGCTTTCGGGGTGATGACACATGTGTACCTCTTCATATCTTAAATCATTCTTGAGGCAGATTGAAGACTTAAGTGCCAGCTTAAGTGAAAAATTAAAAAATCCGTACTAAGTAATTACAATACAAACACTGACTTAATCAGTTTTAACATGAAAAGATGCTGACGAAAGAAGAAAAGAAGTGGGCCACTAGGGTGGAGAAAACAAGAGCTGCTCAGGAAGCAGCAAGCGCATCAACCTCTGAGCAAACAAATGCTAAAAGTACAGAAAAAGAGTTTGAAAACTAGGAATGCTCAAGTGAAGTGTATTCACTGCACGTTATCGAGCAGTGCACCGTTACTGGTCACTGATAATTTTCTTTGCCCTGGTCTGACATAACTTGGTGTAGATGTCCTAGATGTTTGAGATAGCATACCCTTTGAAGTGTTCTGCTGACTGAACCACTCTCTGCAGAGCTTTATGCCCTGCTGTATGATGTTCCCCAAACCCTTGTAATTGTCCAAATTCCCACACACAAAGCCCAAGTTCTGCTCAGCAGTGTGTGCATTTAGCACATTGCAAATTGTTTTGTCCTCAATCTGTCTGAACTGGACTTTAGGCAGTGGTACCATCTACATGATCACAGGACATGGAAGTTTGAGAGTGGACACTGAATGAAGTGTTCAGCTGAGTGCACCAATCTCTGCATAGCCTTATGGTCCTCCTGCATGCTATTCCCAAACCAGGCAGAAATACTTCCAGTTAGGATCAACTTTTAATAGTTGATTTATACAAGTTCTCTAGTAACTGGGAAGGCAGGCTGAAATCCCCATAGAAATGTTGTTGTGCCTTCTTTGCCCAGGTGTCAGTGTGTTTAGTCCAGGTTAGGTCTTCTATGATGTGAATACCTGTTAGTACTGAGGGGTGGTTGTGCCTCTGCTGCTTTTCTCCAAAGTCCACAATCACCTTCTTTGTCTTACTGACATCCAGAACTAGACTGTTGTCCTGACACCAGTGTGAAGGACTCTCCACTTCATCCAGGTAGGACTTCTCATTGTTATTGAATATCGAGATGACCTCAGCTGTGTCTTTAACAAATTTAGCAAAGATGTCACAGTCATGTGCAGCCATTCAGTCACAGCAGTGAACTCAGTCCTGTGGAGCCCCTGTGTTAAGAGTGGGGGATGATGAAGTTTGGCCACCCACTTGAAGCACCTGGGATCTGCCCAGCTACACAGTAGTTTGTTCAGACAAAGGTCCCTGAGCTTTATAATGAGTTTAGAGGGGATTATTGTTTTAAAAGCAGTGCTAAAATACCACGTAATTCCCTCTCTTGCTATCCAGGTGGGCCCAATTGTATGAAGGATCAAGGTGATGGCATATTCTGTGGATCTACTGGAGTGATACGTAAACTGTAAAGGATACAGTTCTTCTGGCAGAGAAGAACATATGTAGTTCTTGACTAGTTTCTCAAAAACACTTAATTGCTATAGGTGTTAATGAATGAATGGCTGGATGTGATTTCTTAGGTACAGGGACAATGGTGGATTTTGTAAAGCATGTTGATAGAAAGGATTGAGTTAAGGAGAAATTAAATATTACCATGGACACTGGTGCAAGCTGATCAGCATAGATCCTAAAAAAAGGTGTCAGAATGCCATCTGGAAATATGCCTTCCTGGTGTTTGCTTTCCTAAAAACTCTCCTTACGTTGTGTTCCGACAAAGTGAGCACTGTTTCCTCACTGAGTAGTTCTCCTACTACAGATGTGTTGGATTGCGGGCTGCCATTAGCAGCATTCACTTTGAAGTGTGCATAAAATTGTGAATCTCATCTGCTGGAGGGGTGTCGGCACTCACCGTGGTGAAAGTAATTACTTTATAGACCATTATTGTCCACAGACCTTGCCACAAGCACCTAGGATCAGACAGTTCAAATTGTCCTATCACTTTTTCCCCATATCATCACTTAGTGGCTTTCATGGCTCTCCTTAGATTATTTGAGGCGGGTCTGTAATCATCCAAATTCCCAGACACAAGCCCTGAGTTGTACGCAGTGGGTTGTACATTGAGTGCATCACACAATATTTTGTCCACTTATGGTTTTTGGTTTTGGAAACTCCTGATGAGGACTTTTGTTAATGTTTTATTTATGAGATATTCAGTGCCACAGATCACAGCTTTCGTTAACACAGTGATGTTGTCATAAGAATTATCCCAGTTAGCAACACTCAGTACACCCTGGAGAATGGACTCTGACTGGTTTGTCCAATGCATGAACTCATGCATGACTGGAGCATCCCGCTTTATTTTTTGTTTGTATCTGAGCATAAGAAAAATGGCAACATAGTCAAAATAACCTAACAGAGGCAGCATCTGCACTTTGTAGCCATCTTTATACAGAGCATATCAATTATCCGGTATCCTGTGCCTTCTGTTAGAACATGTAATGTTCTGATAAATGTTCAGCGTTAACTTTTTGAGACTAGCCTTGTTGAAATTGCTAGCAACAATAAGGATAGTGTCCAGGTTATAATTCTGTTGGCAACTGAATGTCTCATACAGTTCCATCAGGACAATGCCAGTGCTTACTTGAATATTAACAGCTGAGACAATGACCGAACTAAACAAGGAAATTTAAAATGGTCTACAGTTAATTGTCAGGAGCCTGATATGGTGAAGCTGCAAAGAAATTGTGTACAGTTTGGAGCTAACTGTACCCTAGGAGGAGGCAACTAGTGAAGCACATGTGTGCAAGAGTCTATTATACTCAGATCTTGCAGAGGAAGCAGTAAAATGGGGCTCTATTATGGAGTTAAGCTATCCAGGATTTGTAGCCACATCTGCTACCAGTGTTTTAAAATGGATGAAGAGTCCAAGGACAGGCTCCCCAATAAGCAAATCCTTATCTGAGGCAGTTGAACAAAGCAATGACTGGCTCTGGCTGAACAGAAAGAGTCCCAAGCAGGCGCCAAACTGATGAAATGAAGGACATACACCAGTGGGAACTGAGGTAAATGTTTTCAGAGATAAAAGAAGGAACTTCTTGTTCTCAAAAAGGGTATTTACAGTCTTGAGAGAGAAACAGTTTGTTCAGATTTTTGATGCCCTGCCATCTTTTAAGAATTGGTTGGAAGAGCAACTAATATGAATTCCATTTATCTAACCAAATGCACTATGCACCAGAGCTAACTTCCTTGTGCAAGTAGTTTGTTTGCATATCTTAAAAGCTGACTTACATCAGGCAAATTGATATATTTTTTTTTATTTTGGTTTCACTTCTGCCAGTTTCACCTTGATTTCTAAGTAACTTGTTGCACTGAGAATAGTAAAAAAAAAGTTTTGTTTGATGTGCCACGTGAATTATATTAATTTAAGATGAGACAACTAGTTCTAATGAATAGTTTGTTCAACATTTTTGGACAAAAACAAAATATTTCTCATGGCATACATCATATAACTACTCTATTGTATTGAACAATGACCAAGTAAATCAGGAGGCACAAAATGTGACCAATGTGCAATATTGAGGTGATTAGCGCAGGTACCTCACAACTCCAGGAGGTAAGATATAAGTTGCAGCTTGGTCTTTGTCTATCTGGAGCTGCATTTTTTCCTCATGCTTGTGTGTTTTTTCTCCAATTTGGGCTGTCTGGTTGTGTAAGTTATTGGAAATGAGTGAGTGTGTGTGTGTGTGTGTGTGAGTGTGAAGGAATGCCTTTTGTTGGACTGCTATCCTAACAAATGATTATCTCTACATGCTCTACCCTGCGTCTGGACAATGAAATGGATTAATGCTTATAATGCAGGTTGCGATTTTATATTAAGCTGCTTGTTTTGCACTACTCTTTTACAAGGAGATGAATGGATATTCATTATATATTTGTTCATTTTTAAGTTTTTAGTTCACAAATAAAACAAGTATGGAATTAATTTAATAAAATGTTCATTTTTCTATTTTAAAATATAATTATTTTAAACCATACTCATACAAAAGCACTGGGCTGTCTAATATTGACTCATAGTAAACGCTGCATGTAAGTTTCTTGTAATTCAACATTTCTCTTTATTTTATGTGTATTAAACTTAACAGACTTTAAAATCCAAGTGATCCATTGCCTTTTGGAATGGGCAGTTGGTGGATATTGAAATATTACAACAACATGCTTATCAAGAACTTTAAAGTGCATATGAAATTTTTCGATAATTACATTCAAAAAGTAACTGCAATAATAATAAAAACATTTATTTTAAAATTTAACACAGGTCAATTAGAATTAGTCCTTTCATTGTTTAAAATTAACAATTTTTTTAAATTAATGTGAGCCAGGCACATTTGAGGCTCTGGATATTCTTCTTCTAATGCACAGTCTTGGAGTTTAGCAACTACATATTTCATTACATATTGTACAGTGAAATTGTATGTGACAAATAAAATTTGATTTGATTTTAAAATGTCGGCTGCCTGAAACTATTGTCCTAGTAAGGAAGACAAAGACACTTTTGAACTTCAACAGGGTGTCCAAGCCATTATTGTTTATTCAAACATTTGAACACTGCCACAACTGGCGGAGGCTACGGAGGTGCGAGTTGCTCCGACCAAAGGGGCACAGAAACCTCGGAGGGGGTGCCAAAGGAGTAGGCCCCAGGGTGCCGGTAGGAGGGGGGAGTGCTGGCTGTGCGAGGCACAGGAGGACGCCAGGTGGTGGCGTCCAGGCGGCGTCTCCACCCCTGTTTCTGTTTATTCGACAGGACCGGACCCCGGCACTTCAGGAGTAGGGCCCACTTTGGGGGTAAGGTGCCCTCGCGGGACGTGTTACTCCACCCGACGGGTCTTCACTGGCGGTGGGGCACTGTCAGAGGCTTACGCCTTCCCCAGACCATGTTGGGGCAACCGCCCTGGTGCCTTTGGGGGCCACGGGTACAGAGTTTTGAAGCTCAA
This sequence comes from Polypterus bichir lapradei, assembly GCA_026402145.1. Lineage (NCBI taxonomy): Eukaryota > Metazoa > Chordata > Cladistia > Polypteriformes > Polypteridae > Polypterus > Polypterus bichir. The sequence goes on from JANRMT010062808.1 coordinate 53,820,180, forward strand.
CCCTGTAGGGGCTCGTGGTCACCGCCAGGGGGCGCCCCTCTGCCTTTGGAGCCCTGGACCTCAGCACTTCCGCCACACCTGGAAGTGCTGGGGGGAAGAGCAGCAGGGACACCCGGAGTGCTTCCGGGGATGCAGCCGGCACTTCCGCCACACTGGGGCGTGTCAGTGGAAGATTGCCGGAACACACCTGGAGCATATCTGGGGGAATATAAAAGGGGCTGCCTCCCTTTATATGGAGGCTAGAGTTGGGAGAGAAGGGAGGACAAGGTCTGGGAGGAGAGACAAGGAGGCGGCCTGAAGAAGTGAGGCATTGTTGGTTGGCCAGGACTTTGGGGACTTTTGGGGTTTGTGTGAGCATTTTATTATTTGTAAATATGGAGAATAAATGTGTGTGGGGTGAATTGAACGTGTCTGCCTGTCTGTGTCCGGGTTATCTTCCACAACACATAAATTGCAACTGCACTGTAAAACAGTGTATGCCTTCGACACTTTAAGTCCTAATTTTCACTTCATTACTTCATCTTTATCTATCTAGCTCTCTTTTTGTTCTTTCCTTCTCTAGAGGAGGAGGGTCAGACCTAGACCCACACATACTAAATAATTATAGACCTATTTCAAATTTAACGTTTCTCTCTAAAATACTAGAAAAAGTAGTCGCCAGTCAGCTTCAGTCACACCTTACGCATTACAATTTATTTGAGAAATTCCAGTCTGGTTTTCGCACTGGTCATAGTACAGAAACTGCACTAACACAGGTTGTAAATGACACTCTGATATCCTCTGATGAAGGAAACTCTACTGTAATTATGTTGTTAGACTTAAGTGCAGTATTCGATACCATTGACCATTCTATTTTACTGCACAGGTTAGAAAATGATGTTGGGCTTACAGGCCCCGTGCTCGCTTGGTTTAGTTCTTATTTATCAAATCGATTCCAATATGTACAGAAATGTGCTGACAGTACTCCATCATTATACACAGAAGTTCAATATGGTGTCCCACAGGGCTCAGTACTGGGACCTTTACGGTTTCACTTTACATGCTTCCACTGGGATCTCTCATTAGGAAACATAATGTTAATTTTCACTCGTATGCAGATGACACCCAGTTATACCTTTCATTTAAATCAAATGAAGTTTCTCCGATGTTGTCTTTAATTAGTTGTGTTAGCGAATTAAAGGAGTGGATGAATGAGAACTACTTGTCTTTAGATACCGATAAAACAGAGATGTAAATTGTTGGAGGGAATGACGCTGATCACAACAATATTTTGTCATCATTTAACTCAGTTGGAATCCCAATTAATTTTACTGAATCAGCCCGCAGTCTAGGAGTTATCTTTGATTCTAGCATGTCATTTAAAGCACATATTACAAAGTTGTCCAAAACATGTTTCTTCCATCTTAAAAATGTTAGGAAATTAAGGCGCTGTCTAAATAAACAGGATTCTGAGAAATTAATTCACGCATTTATCTCTAGTAGGATTGATTACTGCAATGCGGTGTTCACTGGCTGTTCAAACTGTTCTTTATACAGCCTCAAGTTAATCCAAAATGCGGCTGCAAGAATTATTACAAGAACAAGAAAATATGAACACATAACTCAAGTTCTTAAATCCTTACACTGACTCCCGGTTAAGTTTAGGGCATATTTCAAAATCCTCCTTTTAACATATAAAGCATTAAATGGCCAAGGTCCGACTTACTTGTCTGAACTTATCATGACTTACAAACCTGAGTGCACATTAAGATCTCAAGATGCCGGTCTGCTTATGATTCCAAGGATTAATAAAATAACAGTGGGAGGTCGAGCTTTTAGTTACAGGGCCCCTAAACTGTGGAATGGTATTCCTGCTTCTATAAGAGATGCCCCTTCATTCTCAGCCTTTAAATCCCGGCTGAAGACTCACTACTTCAGTTTAGCATATCCTGACTAGAGCTGCTGATTAACTGTACATACTGCATCTCTGTTGTTAGTCATTAGCACTAAAACATAAGTAACATGATAGTTATAATTGAATACTAACCCTCACCTATTCTGTTTCTGTTCTCAGTACTCAAATGTGGCAATTGGTGCCACGGCCCATCTGCCAAGTTGTTTGCTTGCCTATGGTAAAGTCATCCCTGATGGAGGATCGTAGGAATCATGGGAAAGAGGGGTCCTTTCATCAGATTAGCTGGCCCAGCACTGTTTCAGCCGTGGAATGGCCAAATGGGGGAGGCAGCTTGATGGATGAGGTCTCCAGGACTCTAAAAATATCCAAATCTTATTATGTGATATCATCTACTGTTAAATTCTGCTCTGTACTTCTAAAACTTTTATTTTTATGCTGTATTGACGATTTGTTCTGTTCTGTGTACTGTATTGTACTGACCCCCTTCTTTTGACACCCACTGCACACCCAACCTACCTGGAAAGGGGTCTCTCTTTGAACTGCCTTTCCCAAGGTGTCTTCCATTTTTCCCTACAAGGTTTTTTTGGGAGTTTTTCCTTGTCTTCTCAGAGAGTCAAGGCTGGGGGGCTGTCAAGAGGCAGGGCCTGTTAAAGCCCATTGCGGCACTTCCTGTGTGATTTCGGGCTATACAAAAATAAACTGTATTGTATTGTATTGTAGAGTACAATGTCTAAATATTCTTAGCATCATGGACAGTGTGTGGGGTGAGGAGATGCAGCAATCACCTCTGGTGGCACTTTGACAAGGGTGGCTTTATTATACATAATATTATGAAATAATAATAATAATAATATAAAAAGTAGGAGTTAAGCATGTATCTGTAAATGTTAACTGTAAGAATTACATACAAGTCAAGGGCTGTCACACACGTGCGCAATGGAAGGCAGCTAAAGGGCTTGAGTAAGGGCAGTTCCGAGTCATACCGGGATGTGGCAGAGTGCACTGACTCTTTTTCTCCCTTTCCTGCAGACCATTCACAGGAGATTCCACCTGGCCCTCTTGACGTCACTTCTGGGTCTGAGCCTATGGAAGAAGACCTTGCTGGCTCCAGCCCCTGTGATGTCTCGTCCGGGCTCGAGCCTATGGCTGAAGACCCTTATGAGCCTGACCCCTTTGACTTCACTCCCTGTCTTCCCTTTAAAAGCTTCCACCTTTACCCTATTTCTTCAGTTCTATTTTGGACTCGGTTTTCTGCACATCAGTGCTGTGTAACATTTTTACAATTTTGCAGCCAGGATACCAATTATACGGGGGCTGCCCCAAACCTTGCTATGACTTGTGGTTAAGTTTGTGACAGTGCTATGATTCAACAATTAATTAATGAACAGTGTCACGCCTTGTGGGCTCATTCAAGGTAAACAGTAACACACCAGGGCGAGATGGGGCACCGTCATTATCTTTGTTTCCTTTTCTCCCCACATCTCCCAGAAACCTACCAATGAAGGAAATTAGCTCCACCCCTTCGGGTCCTCCCATTATAAAAAGACCGGGTGCCTCCACTAATTTGTCTTTTGATGAGAACAGCTCCGAAGAGTGAAAGCTCTTGGAAGGCCTTTCTGTTGTTTTGTCTGTTGGAACTAACTGCTGAAGTTATTTTCTGTTTTGTTCCCAGTTGCCTTATGTTAAGTGTTACCAGACGGCACCTGTTTAAGTTTGAGAGATTTGTAAGAATTAAAAGGGATTACCCGGCTGGTGTCCCAAACATTTTTGATTTGTTCCAGCTTTGTTTGAATCTGTGTTCAGTCAGCTCTCATCAGATATTGCTGGGGTCCATTTATGTTAATAGTTCCAAACTACTTTAATTCCAATCTGTTTAAGCAAATCTGTCTCTTTATGCACATTCCTTATATAATTAGTAATTTGTAAAATTGCTTTTGCATTTTATCTGTACACCTGCACTTTGCGATGAATGCTATACAAAAGTAAACTGAATTGAAATAAGCTGAAAGTGCCTAATTTACTGTATAAGCTACCTTTTAAAAAATGTAAGAAGTATTTTCATTGTAAAATTTTCAAATTTCTCTGATCTGCATATCGCACTGCTGCACTGCTCTGCAAGCTTCCAAAAATCAAAACAGCACATGTATATTTCAAAGCTGTATGTTAATAACTGAAATTTGCATTTATTTTTCTAATTTGCATAAATCACTTTTTGTATATATTGATTGTCATTTTGTAACTTTTTGCTAATTTCAGGAATGTTATTCAGGTGTCAGTCACAGGTACAATGTCTGTTAAATGTCTCTTATGTAGATTGGAGTGGATGATGCAGTTATCTGCTCTACAGGGCGTATTCTCACCTGGGTAAAGCTGGCAGCACTTTGAAGATTATGTTTTTTTATTTCTCCAGTGCCATCAGTACCATACAGCCATCCCTGTTAAGTGGAAAGCTCAGAGATATACAGGTGAATGAGCCTGTGGTGCCTTGGATAATGGACTGTCTCTCAGGCAGACTGCAGTTTGTGTCACTCAAGGACTGTGTTTCTAATATGGATGTGAGCAAAACTGGAGCACCACACGGAACCGTCCTGTCTCGTTTTCTCCTCACTATCTACACCTCAGAATATAAATACAGGGTGGCCCAGATCTAATTATGCAGATCGTCTGGATGACTTTGATTTATGCGGGGACGATTCCAGTTCGGCACAAAGACGATTCTTTATGTCGTCAGTTCACACACTTCTCGATGGTCCGGGATTTTTCAGGTGATTTTCTATGTAATAAACTTAATAAGGTCATGTCACTTGCAGAAATTCTCAGATGATTCTGCACTTATAGGGTGTATTAATAAGGGTGATGAGATAAAGTATAGGAGTAAGGTGGAGAACTGTGTCTCATAGTGCAGAAAGAATTGTCTGCATATTAACATCAGCAGGATTCAATTAAAAACATTGACTTTCGCCACAACAAAGATCATCTACTGTATGTCCATTCACTACTCAGGGAGTATATGTGGAGGTATTGCATTCCTACAAGTACTTGGGGGATCCACATCAATGACAGATTCAACTGGTCTCTTCACGTGGAGGAACTATATCTGACCCTTTCTTAGAAGACAGCATTCCTCTAATGTGGGAAGTGACATCCTCAACATCTTCTATAACTCTGTGATGACCAGTATAATATTCGATGCTGTGATGTGCTGGGCAGGTAAAATCACTTCAAGAGGGGCCCACCAAATCAGCAAGATAATTAAAAGGGCATTTCTGAATTTCTGATCTTGTTATTTCACATATATTTGTGACCTTCAGTTTAGATTCACCAAAAGACACTCATTTCTGCAGTTGTAAAACATCAATTCTCGCTCTTATGTCAACATCTTTGCCCCTCTGCAACTCACATTTTAAAATCATTTTGGCTCTCTTCCTAGGAAACAAATGAACAGATAAGACAGCCAACTGATCAAGTGCCAGCTACATCAGTATTGTTGTTATTTTGTGCTTCAGGGAATTATTTTTACATAATTATTTAATTGCTTGAACTTGTTTTCTGGTTGTTTTTAGCATTTTGTTGATGATATCGACACAGCACCATTTTGGACTTCTTTGGTGTTCGTAAGTATTATTCTTGGCAACAACACCATTGCTGGTCACATGCTCTGACGGTGACACTATGTCTCTACCTGTCACTCCAGATTTTTGGTGCATAAGAGAAAAAGACCACCTCACTGTTTCTTTTATGCATGGCTCTGGGAATCATAAGCAAACCAGTGTTTGAGGATCTAAGATTACAATTAGGAAAGTAAGGGCAGAGACCCTCCAAAATATAAGAAGCAGAGACTAACTGGATTTTTTACCAAACAAACAAGAAATAAATACTGTATTTACCAGTTTAAAGGCATATTTTTTTGACAAGGCATTGTTTTTAGTTTGATAGGCAGTCATTTATGACACTGTACAACTTCTTTTTAAATCCCCACTAAGCAATGAGCATATTTTAATATAGAATATTGGCTTATGATAGTACAGTGGGATGTTTAAGAGTCTGATGGCAATTGTGTCCTATTATGACATCCAGATTTAAACTCGCTCTGTGTTATTGTACTACATTCTCATTGATTCTCTTTAGTGACTATTGGTTTCCCATGTTTAAGGTGGATTTGTATCTCTAAATTACCTTTACCTGTTGTGGACATATTTGCATATATCCAGCAGTAGATGCAAGTTTATGGTCAGCATCAATTTTTTTCCACCGTATTCTCCAAATCTCTTGGAATTTAAACTTGATGTTAGTGGCTTTTTGAAATATATTTCATTCATTGTTTATAACCTGTTCTTAACAACCACTATTTTTAAACTGAAGTGACAAACTATTTTGTATCAATCTGATTCAATCAATCACAAACTGGATTATTTATCTTTAATTCTTTTAGAAATGTATTTCAGCAACTTATGGTGAAATACTCAGGGTTTCTCAAACTTTTTGGTGCAATGACCCAGTTTTCTAATATAGGAATATTAATGCAAAGTATTGCACATAGGAAATAAAAATGTTAGGTCTGAATACAAACTGGGAGGTCTGAAAATCGAAAGTACACCTTATGATGGGAAAGATTTAAGTGTCATAGTGGACTCAACACTATCAACTTCCAGACAGTGTTCGGAAAACATTAAGAAGGCTAACAGAATGTTTGGTTGTATAGCATGCTGTTGTGTTTATATCTGATGTTTTATAGCATGATGATATATTATAAGTCCAAGAACGTTAGGCTCAAGTTTTATAGCACATTGGTGAGGCCTCACCTAGGAGTACTGTGTACAGCAGGGGTCCTCAATCACAGTTCTGGAGGGCTGCAATAGCTGCAGGATTTCCTTTCAAAAAGCTTCCTAATTAGAAGACAGTCCTTGCTGATAATTAAACTTGGTATTTAACTGTTTGCCTTGTTAGTGCTTATATTCATCTAAAAGAAATTTTAATTGCACAGTAAAGGTTCCTTCTCTGAGAACATTATTCATGTGTTTTGTGGACCAGAACAGATTTAAACTTAGTGGTTCTTCCAATTCCCCTCTCATTTATTTCTAAACATTTTTCTAATACAGATACTTCATGGCGCCTGTGCACAAGTTTAAAAGGAAGCATGTTAGCTGGAGAGCTGCTTGTTTATTGGTTATATGCATTTCATTATTAAGTAATATCTGGTTAAGAAAACAGGCAACAATTAAAAATTATGTGCAGCTGCTAAAATCTAAAATAGGCAATTAAGGGCAAGATAACTAAAATTAACCCTAAAGAAAGTATTGCTTTAATAGTAAATAAATGCGTTCTAATTAGGAAACTGACTGGAATGAAAACCTGTAGCCACTGCAGCCCTCCAGGACTGTGATTGAGAACCCTGGTGTACAGTTGTGGTCTCCAGGCTACAAAAATGACATAACAGCACTGGAAAAAAAGTCCAGAGAAAACTGTCTAGGCTAATTCCAGGGCTACAGGGTATGAATTATGAAGCACGATTAAAATTCAATTTAAGCAAGAGACGATTAAGAGGAGACATGATTGAAGTATTTAAAATTATGAAGAGAATTAATACAGTACAGTACACTGTTACTTTAGAATAAGTTCAAAGAGAACACAGGGACACAGTTGGAAACATGTTAAGATTAAATTTCACACAAACATTAGGAGGTTTTTCTTTACACAGAGAACCACAGACACATGGAATAAACTACGAAATAGTGTGGCAGACAGAAGGACTTTACGGACTTTCAAAACTCAACTTGATATTATTTTAGAAGAATTGAGGGAATAGGACTGGTGAGGTTTGTTAGGCTGAATGGCCTGTTCTCATCTAGATTGTTCCAATAATATTCTAACAATATAAAGTGTCTTTGTGACCCACACAAAGAGGACGGGAGGTCTCCTTGGCAAACTGAGCAGAATTGTCAGAGCTTTCCCCTTGGTGAATGAAGCATGATCATTAGAGGGGGGTTCCCCCTTGGTGAATTGAGCGTGATGGTCAGAAATTCCATCTTGGTGAATTGAGAGCAATCATTAAAGTGGGAATGGGATTGCTTGCAGTTTTTGTATTTGGTGACTTATAGGTGACCCACTTAATGATCCATTACCAATATAAACAATGGTAACTTGCAACCTATCAGCAGCAGCATGCAACTTGACCAAGTGATAGAGAAACACTGGTGTAATAGATATTTACAGTGTTTACAACATTAGTATTCATTCTAACCAGCCAAATGTTGGAGGTGGAAAAGCTGCTTCGCAGGGTTCTCAAAGAACATTGCACAGCATTCAATTTGCTTTATCCTTTACTACCATCCTTAAGCGTGAGAGTAGATGTTCATTGGCTTTTGTGCAATACTTTGACCTCAACAGAAAGCAGTTAACCTATTCTATATATTCTGTTTCTTACAGATGCATAGTGCTCAGAGTTGCTGCATATGACTATAATTGCCCAGTGTCCTTTAAAAAAATGATACAGTGATCCCTCGCTATATCGCGCTTCGACTTTCGCGGCTTCACTCCATCACGGATTTTAAATGTAAGCATATCTAAATATATATTACGTATTTTTCGCTGGTTCACAGGTTTCTGTGGACAACGGGTCTTTTAATTTATGGTACATGCTTCCTCAGTTGGTTTGCCCAGTTGATTTCATACAAGGGACGATATTGGTGGATGGCTGAGAAGCTACCCAATCAGAGCACGTATTACGTATTAAATAAAACTCCTCAATGATATAAGATATGCTTCCCACGAAAACTTCAAAGCTCTAACAGCCCGTATTGATTTTTGATTTTTTGCTTTTCTCGGCCTCTCTCTCTCTCTCTGATATTCTCTGCTCCTGATGAAGGGGGTGTGAGCAGAGGGGCTGTTTCCACAGAGGCTGTTTGCTTAGAAGATACGGACGCGCCTGTAAAAAATGCTGAAAGACTACCTTCACATTGATCCCTTCATTGCGGCTGCTTTATCGCGGTGCTTCCCATACTTAAAAGCCCAACAGCCCTATTGATTTTGCTTGTTTACTTTTCTTGCACTCTCTCTCTCTGACGTTCTCTGCTCCTGACGCGCACTCCTTTGAAGAGGAAGATATGTTTGCATTCTTTTAATTGTGAAAAAGAACTGTCATCTCTGTCTTGTCATGGAGCACAGTTTAAACTTTTGACTAAAGGGTGTTATTTCATGTCTAGAGGGCTCTAATAATGTTAAAAAACGTATTTAGAAGGTTGTAAACAGGTTTTCTATGCTCTAACTGCGAAAATATTAGATTTATAAATAAAGAATCCTACTTCGTGGAAATTCATTTATCTGTCTGGAGCGGGTTAACCGTGATAAACGAAAGTTTACTGTATAACTGTGCGGAGAATATTTATAAACAGTGTGGGAGAGTTTATAAGGGCTTAAAATATATAAAAATAACCATACAAACATATGGTTTCTACTTCGCGGATTTTCACCTATCGCGGCGGGTTCTGGAATGCAACCCCTGCGATTGAGGAGGGATTACTGTAGTCAATTTTTTTTTATACAGTACCCTTATTTGCACTGGGTGTGACGAGGATGGATAGGATTAGAAATGAGTACATTAGAGGGTCAGCTCAAGTTGGACGGTTGGGAGACAAAGTCAGAAAGACGAGATTGCGTTGGTTTGGACATGTGCAGAGGAGAGATGCTGGGTGTATTGGGAGAAGGATGCTAAGGATAGAGCTGCCAGGGAAGAGGAAAAGAGGAAGGCCTAAGAGAAGGTTTATAGATGTGGTGAGAGAGGACATGCAGGTGATGGGTGTAACAGAACAAGATGCAGAGGACAGAAAGATATGGAAGAAGATGATCCGCTGTGGCAACCCCTAACAGGAGCAGCTGAAAGAAGAAGAAGACCTTAATGATGAATGTCACCAAAACTGAATGCCTCTGTAGTGGAAGGAATGGGTTCAGTGGGTGCCACCCAGGAGGTGCTGCAGATACTGCTTTAGTGATTTCTGAGCTCTACATCATCAGGCTTCCATTTTACCCAGACGTGCTTCTGGACCAATCTTACAAGACACTTGAAGCACTCCCGGGAATCACATAACAGGAGCCAGTGGCAACTGTTCAGTCAGCCAGAGTTGGGTGGAAAGGACAATGCTTGCTGGAAGGAAATGCTGGTGGAAGAAAAAGAGAAGAAAAACGCAGAGAAAAAGAAAGTGTTGTGTGTCATTTATTTGATTGTGCTTTGTGCTGTGCAGGGGAGAAACAGTTTTTTGGAAGCATTTCCCACAAGAAAAAAAATGTATGTTGCTGAACTTGTGTCCTTCGTCTGTCTGCGTTGGGTTTGATGAGCTAGCGTGCCCCTTCCAGGTCACAATATCTATCTATCTATCTATACAGTATACATACAGGTGGAATCCCATTATAAAGAAATATTTTTATGGTCCCTTGAGTCTCATTATAGTGGACATTTCGCTGTAAAGAACATGGGGAAAATACATACAGTATTGTGACCAAGGCCACCGACAATTCGCCTTGTCTAACGGCAGCGGTATATGGACAGCGCAATAACTGCTCTGTTGCATCTGGTAAACAGTAAACCAAGGGCAAACAAATTAATTGTCCTCTGCAGGATCAGGGTTACAGCATACCATTCTTGTTGCATAATGATTAACATTTAATACTGGACTTTGATCTGCTCTTCTACACACTCTAATGATCTCTCTTCTGGAGACCGTGTTTGCCACAGCGGTGATCCCGAGCCACTGGCGTTCTTCTAAACTGAAGACTGGAGCTAAAGCAGGACAATCTCCTGAGCCGCGGATTCTAACAGCTCCTATTCTGAATGAAGTCTTGAGACTGTACCTGCCTTCTCTATATGGAAATAAAGTACCTGTATTTTGCTTGGAAACCTGGACTCACCTTCCTGTCCCTCATGCAACTCTGTGACCCAATCTTGACAATACTTGTATAAAAACAGTGCTTCTTAAACTGCAAACAAAAAATAATAATTTGAAAATGAGATGCTAGATGTAACTTTTTTTTAATAGAAATACGGGTATGAAAATACAGACTGAAAATGAGTCGTTAGATGCCGAGTCTATCCTGAGACTGCCCGAGACCGGAAATTTCACAACACTCTTTGAGACAACCAATTTCCAGAATCCTGAAATTTGGTGCGGAAAGAGAATGGGTGGCTTTAAGTATTTTTTTTCGGCAGATATTTTTGGTCAAAAAAACTTTTGTTATGCTGAGATTTACATTTTGTTAAAATGAGATTAGATTTACCATGATGTTCTTTGAATTCACTGCACAACAAAGTTTTTGCTTCTTGAACACTGTTGGGTGTTTCTTATAGATTTTTGGGTGCTGATCACGAATATCACAATTTACCCAACATGTATCGCTTCAGAGAAATCTTCAGTTTTGTCATGATTTTTTCTTATATTTGCATCCAAACATTTTCGCTCCTGTAAATGTGATTTATCAACAACGGTTTGTGCAGCCTGGGCATATCCAGGCATCGAATCAGGCCAGGTTGGAAGCTGTTCTGTGGAAGTTGACATCCTGGGCATGCCTGGGAAGGTCTGAACGAGCTTGACGCTGTCTCAGCATGCTATAAAGGTGGCTTGCATACACCAATCCTGCTCATTTGGTTTATATAGATAGTCAGTGTGTATGTATAGTATCAGTACAGTAAAGTATAGTATCTGTAGCAATATAACAGTAAGTAAGCTTGATGCTATAGACGTTTTGGTGTCGGGCGATATGTCTCATCAATGTCGTAACAGCCGCGATACATTCTGCTATATCTGTGGCGAATATACACTTCTGGTTTCTCTGCCAAAAACAAGAAGTCAATTGAATATCCTAATCTGCCTTCAGCAATGAGACCCGTGCCACATGATGACAGTCTTCCAATTCCGAAACCACCAGAGGATTGGACCTTAGACGAACCAGATACAGAAACTGCAATACAGGGTACTGACAGTGACATTGACCTGGATTTTGAACCATGCTCATCAGGCGATCCACATCAGATAACACAGTCCAAATTGAATGATTTGGTCAGAGATTTGGGTCTGTCAAAAGCAAAAGCTGAGCTGCTGGGTTCGAGACTGCACGAATGCTGTTTGCTGTCACCAGGTACGAAAATTTATGTGTTTCGAGGCAAACATCATGATATAACCAAATGTTTTGCACAAGTCGACAGTCTCTGTTTCTGTTGTGATGTTGAAGGATTGTTCTTAGCCTTGGGTTGTGATCACAACCCGGAAGAGTGGCGTCACTTCATTGATTCGTCAATGTTATTGGGACAATGGTGGCGCGCACAGATGCTGCGGCTTTGTGCTCCCCAAATAGGTGCTCTTTTCTGCTATTATTGTTCTTAATATTGACTTTCATTGTTTTACACACGGAAGCGAACATCCACTACAGTCATCAAAAGCTTCTACAGATCGGCTCTAATAGCACAGATAATTATTATAACACAGAAGCAATACCACAGGAGATTCTCAAATCACCGGGACTTACGTTGACTCCTACACTTGGAGGACGGCGACACAGATGGCGCAGGGAGAGGAAGCAAAAAAGAGTCAAGCGAGCAGGTTTACTAGCTAGGCTAAAGGCTGCTTCCTAGCGTTCTTCTTGCGAATACTAGATCACTCGCAAATAAAATGGATGAGCTCTGACTGGATATTTCCATACATAAAACTACAAGGGACTGTTGCCTTTTGATTTTTTCAGAGACATGGCTCGATCCCACCATACCGGACACAGCAGTTCAACTTGCAGGTTGTACGTTCCATCGAGCCGATCGAACCCCCGATTCCGGTAAGAAAACAGGTGGAGGACTGTGTGTCTATACTAATAGTGCTTGGTGCACTAATATAACTACAATCAACAAGTTTTGTTGTTCGGACGTAGAATATCTGATGCTAGGATGCCGACTGTTTTACCTACCGAGAGAACATACCGTTGTTATTGTTACGGCAGTATACATACCTCCTCAGGCTAACGTTAAGTCAGTGCTTGAAAAATTGTTTGATGTTATCAGTAAATAACAGAACTCGGACCCTGATGCAGTTTTTATCATTGCTGGGGATTTTAATCAAGTGAATCTTAAGGATGTATTCTCCAAATTTTATCAGCATGTACATTGTAAAACCAGAGGGGAAAACACCTTAGACCACGTCTATACAAACATACAACACGCCTATTAGGTCATTCCACGCCCCCACCTCGGCAAGTCTTATCATCTGTCTTTGTCACTTGTTCCAGTGCACAAAGCCCTTATCAGCAGTACTAATCCAATTATCAAGACTGTTAAAAGTTTGGCCTGAAGCTACCATTTGCCAACTTCAGGACTGCTTTGAACAAACAGACTGGAATATATTTTTTCATCAGACAGACTTAGAGACATATACTTCATTTGTGCTGTCATGTATTAATTATTGTGTGGACAATGTCACTCTCAACAAAAGGGTTAAGGTCTACTCAAATGAGAGCCTTTAAATTAGGAGACACCTTAGCCTATAGAGCTACCAGAGCTAACCTCAAGAAGGGCATCAAGTCTGCTAAACTAATGTACAAACAACAGATTGAGGAGGACTTTGACAGTAACTCAAACTCACAGTGGATGTGGCAAGGCAAAAAGATTAATCACGGATTGCAAAAAGAAAAATGACATACAATACACACTGGCCAATAACAATGCCAACCTAGCAGAGGAACTTAACAGTTTCTTTGCACGGTTTGACAAGGACAATAACCAGCCTCCAGTCAGCTTCGAGCTGACCGGAAACTCACAGCCTTTGGTCGTACACATACATGATGTGCAATGGGCACTCGAAAACATCAATACAAGGAAGGCAGCAGGTCCTGATAATGTGCAAGGACGTGTGCTCCAGGCCTGCGCTGACCAATTAGCAGAGGTATTTACACACATATTCAACCTCTCTCTCTCTCTCCTCAGGTGTAGTCCCCTTGTGCCTGAAATCCACAACCATCGTACCTGTTCTTAAAAAACCGAGGATAACCTGTCTTAATGACTTTTGACCAGTCGCTCTCACCCCTGTCATCGCAAAGTGCTTTGAACGACTGGTAATCACCTGCATCAAAGCCTCCATCCCACCTGATCTAGACCAACACCAGTTTGCTTGTCGGTCAAACGGATCAACTGAGGACGACATCTGTGTGGCTCTACATGCTGCACTCTCGCACCTGGAAAAGCGCAACACCTATGTTAGGATGCTCTTCAATGACTACAGCTCTTCATTTAATACCATCATACCTAACCAGCTGATCAAAAAACTCTATGCACTAGGACTTGCTCCATCCATATGCAACTTGTTACTGGATTTTCTCACCAACCGCCCCCAGTCTGTCAGGATGGGCAAACACATATCCTTCACCCTTACCCTGAGCACTGGTGTGCCGCAAGGATGTGTACTAAGTCCCCTTCTCTATGCACTCTTCACCCTTGACTGCCAACCCATCCACCAATCAAACATTATTGTTAAACTAGCCAACCCGCGGCATAGCATACGCCGCATCATTTTCAATGTGAACAGTCAATGTGGCTCACAGCTGCATGTGGACTGTAGCACAGACCAAAGCGAGTGAGGATGTGTTTGGTGATGTGTTGGGGGCGGGCACATGTGCAAGCAGTGTGCATGCCTCGAGAGCGAGGGTGAACGCGGGAGGAGGGTGAGTTTTTAAGCACATAGTTAATTATACCATAGAATGCACAGCGTAATACTAAACTAAATGTAAAAACATTGAATAACACTGAGAAAACCTTGAACAACAGAGAAAACTAACACAGGAAGAGTTTGCGCTATAGCGCTACGAACCGCTCGCTAAAAACACTTTTTTTAATGAGATTTAAGCACAGGAAAAAAAAATGAACATTTGAAAAATCCGTAACTTAATAAACAACCAAAAAAAGTAACATTACAACAACACACACTTGCCTGTGTGTGTGTGTGTTTCTCTCGCATGCCTGTGTGTGTGTGTGTCTCTCTCTCGCACGCCTGTGTGTGTGTCTCTCTCTCTCTCGCGCGCGCCTCTGTGTGTGTGTGTGTCTCTCTCTTGTGTGCCTGTGTGTGTGTCTCTCTCTCTCGCGTGCCTGTGTGCATGTGTGTGTCTGTGTGTGTGTCTCTCTCGCGCGCCTCTGTGTGTGTCTCTCTCGGGCACCTGTGTGTGTGTGTCTCTCTTGTGCGCCTGTGTGTGTGTCTCTCTCACGCACCTGTGTGTGTGTGTGTGTATGTGTATGTGTCTCTCTCATGCACACCTGTGTGTGTGTGTTTGTCTCTCTCTCGTGCACCTGTGTGTGTCTCTCTCTCTCGCGTGCCTGTGTGTGTGTCTCTCTCTCTCGCTCACCTGTGTGCGTGTGTGTGTGTGTGTCTCTCTCGCGCTCCTGTGTGCGTGTGTGTGTGTGTGTGTGTCTCTCTCACGCGCCTGTGTGTGTGTGTCTCTCTCGCGCACCTGTGTGTGTGTCTCTCGCGCGCCTGTGTGTGTGTCTCTCTCGGGCACCTGTGTGTGTGTCTCTCTCGCGCACCTGTGTGTGTATGTGTGTCTCTCTCTTGCGCACCTGTGTGTGTGTCTCTCTCTCTCGTGCGCCTGTGTGTGTGTCTCTTTCTCGCGTGCCTGTGTGTGTGTCTCTCTCTCGCGCGCCTGTGTGTGTTTCTCTCTCTCGCGCGCCTGTGTGTGTTTCTCTCTCTCGCGCGTGTCTGTGTGTGTGTGTGTGTGTGTCTCTCTCTCTCTCTCTCTCTCGCGCGCGCGTGTGTGTGTCTCTCTCTCTCACGCGTCTGTGTATGTGTCTCTCTCATGTGGACTGCAGCACAGACGAAAGCAACTGAGGCTGTGTTTGGTGAGTTGTTGCGTGCGGGCACATGAGCAGGCAGTGCACATGCCTCGAGAGCGATGGTGGACGCAGGAGGAGGGTTACAGTTGGGGGCGGGGCTCTGTCAAGCGTATCCCATGGTCTTAGAGTCGGCAGGCAGGGCTCTGTGAGTTGGCGGGCGTAGCTCTCTGTCTTGCGTGCCCTTAGTGAATTATATATATAGATTTGCAGATGATACGACTGTCATTGGGCTTGTAACAGACAACAATGAAACTGCATATAGGGAAGAGGTTCAGAATCTGACAGCATGGTGCAACACCAACAACTTGGTCTTAAATACCAAAAAGACCAAAGAAGTTATTCTGGACTTTAGGACCACTAAAAAGACCAATCACAGTCTGATAACAATCAATGCAGATGCTGTGGAGAGAGTTTCCAGCTTTAAGTTTCTAGGAGTCACCATCTCAGAGGACCTGTCCTGGGCTGACAACAACTTGGCTATAATAGGCAAAGCAGAGAAAGAAGCAAAGAAGAGCTGACCTCCCCCAGAAGCTGCTGGTTAATTTCTATAGATGCACTGTAGAGAGCATCTTAACTAACTGCATGATCACCTGGTACAACAGCTGCACCAAGGCTGCTAAAGAAGCCCTGCAGGGGTCGTAAAAACAGCAGAGGCCATTATTGGGACTGAACTGCCATCACTCGAACTCTTGTATAAGACTCGCTGTGTGAGAAGGGCCAAAAACATTCTCAAGGACAAAACTCATCCTGGAAATTCTTTGAGCTCCTCCCGTCAGGAAGACGCTTTAGGTCAATCTGTGTACGCACAAACAGACTAAAAACAGCTTTTTCCCATCTGCCATAAACTTTCTGAACTCTGAATCTCCTCAGTCTGACATCATTTTTAATTGAACATGTGCAATGAACTATATTGGTAATGTGCAATATACTAACGTAATACAATGTATAATATGTAATGTACTATTCATTAACAGGTGCAATAACAATTTATGCTACTGTACTTTGAGCAATAATAATTTGCTCTGGTTACTTGATCACTTAACACTGTATACGACATATTTGGAATTATTTGACTTTTCTTTAAATGCATCTTGGGGCTGTCACAAAAAGTAATTTTGTTGTGTTACATAATGACAATAAAGTGCTTGAACTTGAACGTGAACTTAAGCCTGAAAGCTGTTCTGCTACACAATGGCAATTCTTTTTCCTTAAGTACCTGTTGGCTATGCAGCACACATGAAAGAAACGTATGAGAATATGAAACTGTTGCTGATGCATGTCCAGTATAGCAGGTACAACTGGAATATCTGTGGAGATCTTAAAGTCATTGCTCTGTTACTAGGACTGCAGCTCAGCTATACAAAGTACTGTTGTTTCATCTGTGAATGGGACAGCCATGCCAAACAGTCGCACTATTCTTGATAGAACAGACATGTTATGAGTGACAAATGGTTTGAAGATCTGTTAGTTGGGCAGGAAAAAAATTGCCTGGAAAGCCTTCAAAGATGTTGTTGACAATTTTCTGGGCAATTACAGAGCCCCAAACTACATTCAGCTGGTAGACAAACTTCTCAAAGCATACAAGACAATGAAGTGCAACACGTCACACAAGATCCATTTCTTCCACTCACACTTGGACTTCTTCCCTGCAAACATCCCTGGGTGGGCTCTCAAAGCATGTGCCAATGAGCTGGCTGATGTTCTCTGCTCCATCTTCATCCTTTCCCTCAGTCAGCACATCGTTCCGTCCTGCTTTAAGACTACGATCATCGTCCCCCTTGCTAAAAAAAGCCCACCCACCTGCCTGAATCATTACAGGCCAGTAGCACTCACTCCAATCATCATAAATTGTTTTGAGAGAGTGGTGCTGGCCCACTTTTAGAGCAGCATAGTGGACATTCTGGACCTCCTGCAGTATGCCTACTGGCCCAAAAGGTCCACCTCAGATGCCATCTCGGCCACACTACATTATTCCCTCTCCCATCTGGAAAACAAAGACTCCTACATCAGGATGCTCTTTGTTGACTAGAGCTGTGCCTTTAGCATGGTTATCCCCCATAAACTCACCCATAAACTGTCTGCACTTGGTCTGCACCCCACCCTCTGTGACTGGCTCCTAGTCTTTCTGACTGGCAGGCCCCAGTCTGTCAGGATTGGTAATAGGATTTCAGCCACCATTATCACAAACACAGGCACTCCACAGGGATGTGTCCTCAGCCCAATCCTCTACACCCTGTTCACCCACAACTGTGTCTACTCCCACAAAGATAACATCATCCTGAAGTTCGCAGATGACTTGGACACATCATTGGTGGGGATGAGGCGGCCAACAGGGGGGAGGTGGACAGTCTGGCATCATGGTGTGAGGACAACAACCTCATCCTCAACACAGACAAGACAAAGGAGATGATAGTGGACATGAGGAAGGAGAGGGGACCTCACTGGCCACTGTTCGTATGAGGGCTTGAAGTGGAAAGGGTGAGCAGTATTAAATGCCTGGGTGTCTACATCAGTGAGGACCTCACTTGGACTCTTAACACCGTACAACTGGTCAAGAGGGATCATTACTAGAACCCCCTCTATTCACCATATCACTCTCGTTTTGCAGCAGCTTCATTGGCTTCCAGTTCAGTTCTGAATTCAATTCAAAATTCTCCTACTAACTTTTAAGGCTATTCACAACCTTGCCCCTCCATATCTGTCTGACCTTTTCCATGTTGCCATTCCCTCCCATACCCTTAAATCCTCTTCCTCCATCCACTTGACTGTCCCCTTCGTCCATCTTACCACTAAAATTGCAGTGGCTACATAATTCAAAATTGTTATGTATGTGTTAATAAGTAATGTTTACCAGTTTAATAAAAACGCTTGAATTGGTTAACTTGATGTTTTCTGTTAAACTGCAGTATTGCAGTGTAAGTAAAAGGTAAATAAAAAATAGGGTATGTGCTTTCTAAAAAATATAAATTGTTACTTATTTACAACAGTATACAATATCAATGTAATAAAACATTTGCATATCTGTTCCAATATTTACTTTTTTTAGATATATTTTTAAAACCCTGTCATTAGGGTGCCAAACACTATAACATAACACAGCTCAATCAAACAAATGACAACAAAAAAAATGAAATCAAGTACAATAGAATGCTTTGGAAATAACATATCAAACTTTTTAACTAGATATGCCTGTTCAACAAAGTTAAAATAAACCTTGCATGTGCTTCTTTAAAAGTGCTAAAAAATTAAATTTATAATAACTATAGTTAATAAAATATTGGTGTATTTTTGCATCTGTAGGGCAATGCATCAAGTAGTGCTGCCACCTCTAGGATCCAGCACCCTGGGTTTAAATCCTGTGCCCAGTCGTCATCCATGTGGAGTTTGCATTTTCTCCCTGGGTTTGTGTGAGTTTACTTCCAGATGCTCTCATTTTACCCCTATATCCCCAAAGATGCTGCTTTTAGTTTAATTAGTGATTCCAAATTTCCCCCTGTACCGGGGCTAGCAGATAGTACAGATCAGACCTCTACCACAAACCTGTACTGGGTTAATTAGATTTGACAATGTGATGTTAGGTTAAATGACAGGACATATTTTTGATTTTTAGTTTTGAATACTTGTAACTCCAACATAATAAGACAGAATGTTCAAGAACGTTTTAATTACCAAAATATATTTCAACAAGAGGACTGTAAACAAAAAGTCAATCCAGTGCGTACATGCAACTCCGAGCCCATGCCTCCAGTCTCTGAATAATAACAATATGAGGATTTTTTTTATTTTCTGACTTTATTTCTTCTTTTTCTCTACCTCTGTCCCTTTCATAGAAGATGGCTGGCTAGCTATGTCTCCTACACCTTTGCCTGCCCTCCACTTCCTATACCCTCAGCCCTACTCTACCTCATATCCCTTCCTACACAGTTCATCCAACTGAGCCCCTGTCTCATGACTTGGACTTCTCTCTGAGACAGAATTCACCTCAAGCATCTTCTTCTTGTTCCTCCTTATCACACACCCATATCATTTCAACTTACTTTCTCTGATTTTTTTTTCTGATCTTTACCAGTCCTAACCATTCTTCTACCATCATCTTTTCACAGTCTGTCCATCCAAGGCCCACTTCAACATTCTCATTTCAGCTCTTTCTAGCTTAATTTCCTCTGATTTTCTTATTGCCCTAATTGGTCTCTGGTTCTACTCTCATGCAGGTGGATACACCTTTAATGTGATCAACAGAAACACTATGGTCAAAGGATGACTAGTTAGAGTCATTTTATTCCATTAAAACAATGGTGCTATGCTAAAAATGAGAAATCAATGAGTCCATTTATGCTTATAATATAACATATCAATGTCTACATTTTTATAATGAGCTACACTACATGTGAGAATTGTGATTTCGGTTTCTATAAAGACTTTACAGGAAACATTTCAAATATGCAAATATTTGCAGTTCCTGGTATGTACGGTATGTAGTTCCTGGTGCTTTTCTTAGCTCCTACTCCAGGTTAAGTACTTTTCGCTCAACCAGGAACTATCATGGATGGGTCTCGGCCAATAAATTGTGCTAATTGGTTAACCATAAGCACTGGCACCATCTTTAGAGACTTATCTGTGATCTCCCCCATGAAGCTGCAATCTCTTTGAAGCAATAAGGTGGAGGGGTCCTCAGTGAACTCCCAATCACGCCACACTTCACATCATATCACTCTTCATAGCCACCTCCTTGGGGCATCACACCATACACCACATCAAAGCACCACATCGTTCTCCTTTGCATGTCACATATTTTGCATGAAGGTTACAGGTCCTATTGTGTGGTGGGGACACAACACACAAAAGTGGTCAGGGACCAAATTGGGCCAGAACCTACGTTGTTCAGGAAAATGCCTATTGTTCTTGTAAGGAGTAAAGCCTTAATATATTTTGAATTTCTGCATCAACAGATTTTATTTGAGTATCATTTGTTTTAATTTTGTGAGAAGATTACCCAGGATCCAAAATAAAAACTTAAAGAGAGGATTGATAATGAGAGCAAATGCTGTTCTGCAAGTCAGCAAAATGGTAAGTGATGAAAGAAATTAATCAAACCACCAGCTGCCGATTGCATACTTTGCTACTTACTTGCATGTGCCCCACAGAGTAGTAAAAGTTTTGCAGTACAAACAACCTACAATGAATATGCAATGGTCATAAAAAGTAATCACCTCTTTGGAACCTCTCACATTTTATTGTTAGGCAACATTGAATCACAGTGGATTTAATTTAGCTTGTTTAACACTGATTAACAAAAAAATTACTCTTTAAAGTCATTAAAATATTCTCTGGATTTATTGGTTATTCCATATTATACTACTCTGTGTTTGCTTTATGATTTCTGGGTCTTGTTTTGGGACTTTGTTTGATTAGAACTGAATTTTAGGCAACTCTTTTGTGCCTATTTTTGCTCTTTTAAGCTTTTCTTTGTTTTTGCTATTTTTTTGTTTGTTTGTTAATAAACTTTCTATTATACAGATTTTTGTTGCCTTCCTGTTTGCTAGCTGAGGGTTGATGAATATCCCCTCTCTAGTAAAGCATTTTGTGTATATGAGGTGTGACAATTAGTTTCCCAGAATGAACCTGTAGAAAAGATATGTACTAATCTGTGCACTAGTGACTACTGTCACATTCAAAGTAATCTCCTACGCATTTATTTAGATGATGTTTGCCATTGCCAGAAGCATACCTGGAACTATATTTCTGGAAAGTCTTGAGTTCCTTTGTCATGTTATGCTGGATAACATAAATGACTGAAAATCTTAATCCTTTCCATGGAAGTTTTTATTTTTGGGAAAAGCTAGAAATCACAAGGGGTCAAGTCAGGTGAATAAGGTGGATGATCAAATTTGGTAACTGATTTCTTAGCCAGGACATTGTGAACACTGATCATGGCTTGAGGCATTGAATGGCATCATCATTGATATCATCTAGCCCTTCCTTAAACCTCTATGCCACTCAAAGACACATGATTTTTTCATAGTATTCGCACCATTTTCTACATTTCAATAGCACTTTGTAGCACAGGCAACACCACACATCCATTCCAAGAATTAAACTGACACACCTCATATTTTGGGACATTACAGAGCATATATTTGAAGTTTGAGAATTAAACACATTTTCTCCTGGTGTTAGTCACTCTAGTAAAATTTTGGCTGCCTTTAGGCTCACCTCCTCTGGGCAGACTGGTGGGATTCAGGCCTGTTTAAATATGTTTGAAAGCCTTACACCTCTTGCTATTTCTAGTAAGTGAATAACAACATGAGAGATCTGGTCTTTCATTAAAACTCTAGAAAAATGTGTGAATGGGCCTTTATAGATAGATAGATAGATAGATAGATAGATAGATAGATAGATAGATA
>JANRMT010062808.1:53842333-53902065 GCA_026402145.1 Polypterus bichir lapradei
ATAGATAGATAGATAGATAGATAGATAGATAGATAGATAGATAGATAGATAGATAGATAGATAGATGGCAGCCACAGTGCAACACAATCTAGTTTGTACCTCTTGTCATTGTAAGCGGCAGTCCTCCCACGTGAATGTTGCCATAGGCGCATTAGCTACATGAGCATATTAAGCACCACAGTCAGCTGGGCACTGATCAGCTGACACCGGTACCTCATTTTTGTTATCAGTCGCCATCTCCAGATCACTTGCATCAAAATCGGAGTCCGGCAAGTCAGAGTCCGATTCAACGAAAATACGCAAAATGTCGTCCACAGAGTATTTGGCATTGCGCCTTCACTTTGGTCTCTTGCCAGTTGTCAGTGCCAGGTTGTTTGCCCTTTGCTTTTCATGCATGTGCAGGTAATCGAGGTCAAATCAACCAAACCATCTTTCCTTCTAGCAAAGAGAGTCGAACTAAAATATAACAGCAAGTTTTGTCACCATTTACAGCCAATTACTGTCCTCTACCTCTGAATTTCGACAAAAATCGACATCTCCCCTTAAAGAGTTGAATATATACACTAATCATTTTCTTTCAGGATTTGAGTTTAAAATGTATATTTTTTAAGTTACACTACTCACCACTTTAAGACAACCACCATTGTTCCAATGTTAACAAATCCACAGTCCCACTGTAGTGAATCAGGACTAACCAACTCAAGAAGAACCTGAATTCTTCAAAAAAGGCTTAAGGCCTAAAAATCACAATTAGGGAGAGGGTAACTGCCAAATAACTGAACCAAAATAACAAAACCTTGATATTTTAATTTTCATTTATTGAATTAAAAAAAGAAAATGCTCTGCATCCTTTGTGTTTCTGACACGTATGTAACAACAAAAGGGATCTGGAAATATAATCATTTCATTGCATATTCCTGCTACTGTTTTTCTCACGGTAAGGAAACATTTTTTATTTGCTTGTGTGAGTTCTGATATTAATATGGAAATATATCAAAACAAAATCAAACACAAAAATTTTACTGTGATTTGATTTTTTGAGAAGAAACAAAACCCCCAGAGGGTGAAGGTTGTTGCACAGGAACACTAAATACTAAGCTATCACACACTGGTGGTCTTCTTTTAAAATTGCCAACTCTCATAATTTTGGTGTTTTTATGTTCAAAAATGAGAGGCATGAACTATTTTACAATGTGTGTGTAAAATCAAAGTATACAGATCAATAACTGACAACTGTCTTGGCTGGAAAAATGAACGTTGTAAGAAAAGGTGCTATATTGCACCCGACCTGACACAGATTGACACGGAGGCACATGTAAAACCAATAAACTGTTTATTTTTCTTTAGATGGAGGGCACATCTTACCCATAATCCCTCCAGCCACAACACAGTCCCAAGCACAGTACAAAACTCACACCAAGCACTCTTCTTCTCTTTTCCACCACCACTCCTCCTCAGCAAGCTTTGTCCTCCTTCCACCTGACTCTGGCCCCTGAGTGGTGGTCGCTGGCTCCCTTTTATTGGGTACCCGGAAGTGCTCCAGGTGCTTGATTGGAGACATCTGGCTGCACTTCTTTTTTTCTTTTTTGGCCCCAGTGCAGTGTGTTGCTGATTAATTCAGTCAACAACAGACCAGCAGCAGTCAGTCTCCCGGCTCCAACTAAGACTGAGCACAGTGGACTGGGAGGAGTCTGCACTCTGCAGCTCACGAATGCTGGGACAGGGCAGACGTCATTGATGTCCGTCAGACAACAGCTTTGAACTTGAAATTGCAATGCGTCAGTCTGTTGCATCTGCATTATCTGCCCCAAGAAACTTGCCATCACAGAATGATGACAAGAAACTGGATGCATAAGTTAAAGCTGAAATGGTGGTGTTTCAGAGCAACGGCAAGTGCAGGCGTTGTTTAGAACAAGTGTATCACTATCTGATGACTGTGCCGCCTACTTCAGTGCAGGCAGAGTGTGCTTTTTCAGGGCTGGTGTACTCTGCACGAAGATGCACTCTCGCCTGGACGACCACATGCTTGACACATTGTGCTTTCTACGCTTTTATTATCACAACTAACTAGATACATGTACTTATATGACAGCATGAACTGCTTGTAGATAAGGTTAGTCTTTTATTGGTGTCAACATATTGCAGTAGTTTTATTAAAAATAAGTGTCTGTCGTTCTAAAACCATTCACATGTGAGATTCCTGTGCACTGTGTCATCCCCGGGAGCCCGGGATTCCCAAATTCCCGGGAACTGATAAACCCATCCGGGAATGGATTCCCTAATCATGCGACAGAGCAGCCATAAGCCCAGCAAGTAAAGGAGCAATGTGAAAGTAGTCTGTCAGCGTTTTTAGGAGGGTTTTTTTGAGAAGTGCCCGTCTCTTCTAGGGGTGCGTTCAGCCCCCCTGCTCACACCCCCTTCGTCAGTTGTATTCACATTTTCGTGAATTAAGCAACTCTTCAAACCAGGTTTAAAGAGGTGTGACAGCACATCAGCATTAACGTGCTCAGAGCCAGGTCGATGCCTGACAGTAACACTATAAGGTTGCAAGTTCAAAAACCAGTATAACCATTGAAGTGGAGCGAGATCAGTCACTAATGTGAAATTTCGTCCCCATAAGTAATAACGAAGCGCTTCCACAGCCCATTTAATTGCCAAACATTCTTTCTCAATAGTCGAATAATTGCGTTCCCTTGGAAGTAATGTTCTACTCAAAAATGTGATAGGGAGCTCTTCACCATGAAAAACGTGAGACAGGACAGCGCCTAAACCAAAAGCATTTCAGTCCGTCTGTAGAATAAAATCGTTAGAGAAATTGGGATTCCACAAAATCAGATAGGAAGATAAAGCAGTTTTCAAATCCCAAAAGGAATGTTCACAAACTTCTGTCCATAAAACAGGGCGGTTCTTTCTTCTTCTAGTAAGACTGGAAAGAGGAGCAGCCCTACGTGCAAAGTCAGGGATGAATCTTCTATAATAACCGGCAAGCCCCAGAAACGCACAAACTTGTTTCTGTGTTTCTGGACGTGGGTAAGCAACATCTCTTCCAGTTTTCTAAATTGAGGTCGGAGTAAACCCTTGCCCATTGAATAACCCAGATAATGAGTCTCAGACATATCCAACTTACACTTCTTAGGGTTAGCTGTCAAGCCAGCCTGTCTCAAGCTTTCAAGGACAGCCTGAAGATGTTCTAAATGCGTTTGCCAATCATTGCTGAAAATCACAACATCATCGAGGTATGCCCCGGAATATTTGGAATGAGGACTCAAGATCTGATCCATCACACACTGCAAAGTTAGGGGTACTCCATGAAGACCAAACAGGAGTCTCATAAATTCATAAAGTCCGTCAGGAGTCGCAAATGCTGTCTTCTCACAACTGCCAGTCTCAAGAGGTACCTGCCAGTAACCTTTTGTTAGATCTAGCATGGAGATATAGGTTGCCTGACCCAGTTTTTCCAACAGCTCGTCAACACGGGGCATTGGATAAGCATCAAATTTAGAGACCTTATTCAAGCTCCTGAAACTGGTACAGAAGCAAACCGAACCGTCTTGCTTTGGGATTAATATGACCGGACTACACCAATCACTTTTACTTTCACGAATTTCACCCAATGCCAGCATCTTCTTGAGTTCCTCGCACACAATATTCCATTGCGCTTCTGGGACGTGAAATGGCCGCATCTGCACCCTAACACCAGGTTCAGTAGTGATTTGGTGTTCAGCAAGGTTAGTCACGTCTGGCAAGTCAGAAAAAACAGTGTTCCGTTCAATCAAAGTTAACAATAATGTCTTTTGCGAGTCAGTCAAATCGTCACCAATGGCAACATCGGTCTGAGAGACAGCAGCCAATCAAGTGTAACCCCCCTATGTGTCATGCTACTCCTTCAAGAGATTAACATGTAAAATCTGGAATGGTTTGCGCTGGCCTTGTATTCTAACCTTGTAATTATCCAGTCCCATACGCTCCTCAATAATGGCAGGGCCCTGCCATTTGCTAGGAATTTGTGCAGGTCAGACGGAATCAGTACCAAAACATGATCACCAGGTTTGAATTCAAGTAGCTTACAGCGCCTATCGTAAAGATGTTTCTGAGTTTCCTGCTCACGTCACTGATGCTCCACAGTGATAGAAAAAAGCTTAGAAATTCTATCTTGCAACAAAATTACCCGATCCACAAGGCTCGGTCCATGAGCTGATGTCTTGATTCCTATCCATTCCTCTCGTACAACATCCAGGATGCCTTGCGGGCACATGCCAAATAACAACTCGAAAGAACTCAAGCCAGGGACTCAAGGACGCCTGCAGCGATTCCCGCACCACGAACATAACAAAAGGCATGACAGAGTCCCAAGTTGTGGGATCATAATGAGCGACTCGCCTGATCATCTGTTTTAAAGTCTTGTTAAATCGTTCAGTCAAACCATTCATCTGTGGATGGTAAACAGTGGTACTCAATTTCTTAATAGCAAAGCTGTCACACAATTGTTTGATCACGTGAGAAGTAAAGAGAGTGCCCCGATCAGTTAAAATTTCCTTAGTGATGCCAGTACGAGTAAAAATCTCGCACAGAGCTTTGGCTACGGTGGAGGAATTGGCCTTTTTCAAAGCAGCCACTTCCGGATATTGTGTTGCATAGTCAACCAACACCAGCATATACTGTTACCCATTTTTACTCTTTGGAAGAGGACCTACAATATCTAATCCCACCCCCTGAAAGGGGACTTCCAGAATAGGCATAGGACAAAGGGGAGCCCGAGGAGGTTTATAAGCGGAGACGATCTGGCAATCAGGATATGAAGTATAGAATTGCTCCACATCTTTTCCCATATTCAGCCAATAAAATCGTTTTGAAAAACGATCTGTGGTCTTATCAGCCCCCAGGTGCCCTCCCAAGATGTGAGAGTGGGCTAACTGCAAAAGAATGTCCCTATTTACTTCAGGTACAACTAGTTGTTCAATAAATTCCCCCATTAAATGATCTGAAATCCCTCTAAAAAGGCAGCAGTCTTTTCCTAGAAAGTCCGGGGTTTTCAAGCCCCCGGATTCATGCTCTTGGTAATAAGAGTCACTAGCAGAGCAAGCCTGTTTAAATGCATATTCTAATGTAACGGTTCTCAACCGGTGGTATGCGAAACCCTAGGAGTACGGGAAGGGTTATGCAGGGGTACGCAGAAACATATAATTTTGCATTTTTTTTCAAATTTTCCTTCTGTTTTGATTTCAAACTCAAAAGTAGGAAAAAAAAGAAGAAAATGTAATACAACGGCATCAAGAGGAAGGAATTCAGGTGTAGTTTCAAAAACTGACTCATGACTGCTATTCTAAATAAATAATGATTGTTTCAATTGGTTTCAATGCTTTAGTTTAAATTTTTAAACTTAAAACAACCAAAGAGTTTGAAGGAGGTCGCCAGTTCGCTGCGTGACTCATCACCAAAACACGTGCGACAGTGCAGCTGTACTACAGCATAGAGTAGATTTGCTTCGGAAAGTGGTGCGGTGTGTCAAAGGGATTAAAGTTCCAAAAATAGAAAATTTCAGCTGTTGCTAGGCCTACAAGAGAGGACAACCTCTTCAGTGCAAGAAAGGAGTTGAAAGTGATTATAACGCTTGTGTTCACATTGTTCGCGGGAACCCCAAAAATTTCATTTTTAGTGAAATGGAAGGGAAGTGGTACCGATGCGTTCGCGAAAGTGATTTGGAAGGTGTTGGGTCATCTTCTGATAAGACAGGCCAAGGAATTCCTTAAAAATGGCCGCGGCAGCAGCAAGATAAGAAGCCACCAGAAGATTCATCTGCGGGCAGAAAAATACGACAATATTCTGCAGAATATTTAGGCTACGGTTTGTCAGCAATGGTACAGACCTTCCACTTCCACTCTGTGTCATATGCAACGAAACTCTGTCCAATCACAGCATGAAACCGTTGCTTCTGAAGAGACACCTGCAAACCAAACACGCAGAATTGAAAGATAAACCGCTGGAATATTTCAAGAGGCAACTTGAGAGTATGATGAAAGGGACCACAATGTTTCACGGATATCTGCATACGTCTGAGAAAGCTTTGCGTGCATCATATGAGGTATGTCTTTTGGTAGCGAAAACAAGGAAACCTCATACTATTGTTGAGGAGTTGGTACTTCCTGCAGCACTAAAAATTGCAGAAATAATGATAGACAAGAAAGCAGTCAATACGGTGAAAACTATCCCACATTCGGATGATACTGTATCAAGGAGAATTCGAGAAATGGCTGACGATATAATCCAGCAAGTCTGTGAGCAGATCAAACTCAGAAAACAATTTGCATTACAACTGGAAGAGTCGACAAACGTATTAAACGAAGCTCAGTTGATGATTTTTGTTCGGTATGTTGATCAGGTGAAGGAACTTTCAGAAGAAGTGTTAGCTTGCAAAGCTTTGCCGGGAAAAACAACAGCACAAGAGATTTTCAGAATTCTTTCAAAGTGTCTCGCCGCTCATGGACTTGAATGGATGTGGTGTGTTTCTGTGTGCACAGATGGCGCAGCTAACATGATGGGCCACCGAGGAGGCTTGAAAGCGTTGGTGAAAGGGAAAAATCCATTGGTACAATGGAATCAATGCATTATTCATAGACAATCACTTGCTTTGAAACACTTAAGCGTGGAGTTCAATGAGACACTGAACACTGTGGTCAAAGTTGTGAACTTTATCAAGTCACGTGTTCTGAACTCTTGGCTCTTTTGACTGGTTTGCTAGTACATGGGTTCGGAAAACGTAACTTTGTTTTTGCATACTGAAGTCAGATGGCTGTCTCGTGGAAAAATTTTGAACAGGTTATTTGAGCTCCGACACAAAATCTATGTCTTTCTTAAAGATCAGAAATCTGCTTTTGTAATGCACTTTGAGGATGAGCAGTGGTTATGCAAAGTCGCATATCTTGCTGGCGTATTTGCAAAAATCAATGAGTTGAATTTGGAACTTCAAGGACAGAACAGCAACATATTTTCTTCCATTGACAACGTGCGAGCTTTTCATAAAAAAGTTATCTACTGGAAAAACTGAATTTCTGCTGGACATCTTGCAGTCTTTTCAACAATTTCAAGTTTTTGTGAAGACTCAAACATCAAGCTTTCAAGCTTTTCTAATATCAAAGCTTTGATCATCGATCATTTGAAGAATCTAGAAAACGAAATTCTCCGATATTTTCCTGAAATTGACACGGATGGTGCCCAGAACAACTGGATTTTGAATCCATTATGTGAAAACAATGTTGAGACAGCAGAACTTCCTGATGATTTGAAAGAGAAATTATTTGAACTTGCGGCAGACAGAACTTTGAAAGCAAGAATGGACAGCAACATGGGACATTTCTGGCACAGTGTGCGTCAAAAATATGAAGACTTGAGTAATGCAGCGTTGTCAGCATTGTTGACTTTACCATCGACATATTTATGTGAAAATGCTTTCTCGGCTTTGACTGCAATAAAAACTAAAGAACGAAACCAGCTCCAACCTGAAGGTCATGTTATACTAGCTGTCAGCAGCATCCATCCTCGCATCAAATCTTTGATGGCTCAAAAACAAGCTCAAGTATCGCATTAGAAAGGTAAGCACACACCTTTATAAAAATAAGTACTTTTATGTGCGAACTTACATGCGAGGGGTACCTGCGGACATACTTTCACACCCTTTGGGGGTAAAATCGCGAAAAAGGTTGAGAACCGAGGTTCTAATGAGCTATCAGCATGCTGCAAGAGCACAAAACCCATCTGCTCGCTAGTGCTCGGTTTGTGTTCTGAGGCATTTTCAAGTTGAGAAGTTGAAGATGGGCCTACCAGCCGCTCTAGGAAATCGGAGGAGTCACTCCCGGTATCACTGGAGAGATCGGGTTCAATGTCCAACTGGGGTTCGAGACCTTCTCCAACAGCCATCAGTTCCTCTCCTTCGTTCATGATGACCAGGGGCTCTAGGTCTAGTGCCCCAAACTCGGCTAAGAGCCTAGGGAATAGGGCGTTCCTCCTGCCAATCAGCATGGGCCATGGGCAGGAATCCGAAGTGGCAGACCAAACTTTAAAGTTCCGACCCTTATATTTTAAAGGAAGCAGCACAGTCTCATAGTTCTTAACGTCCCCATGTACACAGCATATGTTCACAGTCTCAGTGCTACATGGGAAAGTACTGCTGAGGCAGTCACATCTGACAATACAAAGGTCACTACCTGAGTCCAACAAGGCAAGGATCTCGCAGCCCTCTAACATCACGGAGATCATTAAGTGGTCCTCTTTCAGTGAAGTAGAAGGAACATGGGAGCAACACACCTCGGCTAAGCCGACCTCCAAGGACCGAGCAAGGGAGAGGCAACATTTTCTGGCGGGGTGTCCGACCTGATCACACCGGAAACATCTGCGCTCAGCACCACTACGGAAATACACACTTTGGCGTCTACGACCAGGAGCCTCTCCAGATGTGGTCACATTAGCAACAACAGGAGCCTGGGATTGTCTTTCTGAGGAAACTAGATGTTCAGAACTCTGAGCCCGCTGTTCATTACGACGATCTCAGACAGGTTGTGAGTGTGCCCCATGCGAAGCAAATGCACCACCCTGTCTCCATGCAGCCTGGGAACCTTCCAATAGTTTGTTGAAGGTGGAGAATGAGTCAACATCATGACAAAAAAACTTGTGGTGGAGAACTTCAGAAATCCCCGCCAGCACCACATCACTGGCTACTTTCTCCACAATCCACTCGATTGAGTCCCCCTCAAACCAGCTGTGAACGAGATGAATTTAATCCTGCAACTGAGCATGAAAAGGGCGATCCATGTCCAGTTTCCATTGGCAAAGCACAGAGCCCTTAGCCAGACCCAGAACATTCACATCGTCTTGAGGATCCATCTGTGCAACCACTTCTGGTACCACTTGTCACACTTGGGTCACAGAATTGCACAGAAAACTCAGGAGATTGCAGAGACAGGAACTTTATTCAAACACTTCAAACAAAACATGTCTCTTTCAGAAGTAAAACGAACTCAGTATGCAGTTAGCTCTCGATTAAAGAATAGACATCATAGGGGAACACAACGGGAGCGGGACCCCCAACAGAAGCAGAGGATGACCGGGTAAGGAGAGAGAGAAAACAAAGCAATCAGCCAAAAACCGACTGACAGGTGCTGTTCAGGCTTTTAAGTATACGGAGTACCGCGTGGAAAGCATATCGCACGACAGAGCAGCCATAAGCCCAGCAAGTAAAGAAGCAAAGTGAAGGTAGTCTGTCAGCGTTTTTAGGAGGGGTTTTTTGAGAAGTGTCTGTGTCTTCTAGGGGTACGTTCAGCCCCCCTGCTCACAACATATTTCTTTGTAGGTGAGATCTAGTGAGAGAAATTAATGGACTGCTAATGGTACAAAGCATGTGCACCACTCTGCTCAAAAATAGACCAGAAAACTTTCTGAAAAGTGGTGATGGGGAGGTAGGCAGAAAATTAGAGGATGTTTTGGTGCCAGAATAGTCAAGGCCAGTACAGTGATCCCTCCTCAATTGCGGGGGTTGCATTCCAGAAACCACCGCGAAAGGTGAAAATCCGCGAAGTAAAAACCATATGTTTATATGGTTATTTTTAGATATTTTAAGCCCTTATAAACTCTCCCACACTCTTATAAACATTTCCCGCACAGTTATACAGCATAAACCCTTTGTATTCTCTTAGATATTAGGTAAGATTCATTGAAATTATTTATGTAAACACACTGTTTATATACAGTAAAACCTAAATATTATTTTAAAGATATCGAGCGTCTCCGATATCACATAAGTTACAGCCATTACGATAGACAGGCAACCAGCAATAAATATGTACAATGCAAGAAAAATTGTATACAGTAAATGTGTGTACAGTGACACTAAACGTACATACATGTACTAAGTACTGTACATAGAAAATTAATTATGGTTACTCACCAACAATGACATGACAACTTGTCCGATAACGATGAGTTTAGTTTTACTGCACAACAAAGGAGAGCGTTACAACTCTTCTTAACTCTTCAGGCGACTGTGTAGCACTGCCGTTGTTCTTCTTCTGGCAGTCTTCAATCCAAATCCCTAAAGCAGATTCCATCTGGACTACTACCTTATTACGTCCACTTACAACTCGTTTTGCGCCCTGGTTAAAGGACACTGCGGCCGTAGCTCTTATATTCTTTTCCTCCTTTTTAGATAAAAAGAATTATGGACTCATTTATGCCATAATGGCGTCCTACAGCGGTGTAGCTTTTCCCTTCCTTCAACATATCCAAAACTTTTACCTTTTCGGCAATCGTTAGCATCTTCCATTGGCGCTTGGGCACGGCCCCTGAAGCAGTAGCAGGAGCAGATCGTTTTGGAGCCATAACAAAGGGCATGACTACGCACAAAGATAAACACAAAAGAGCACAAAAGTTAACTCTTTACACAGCGAAACACGTTGATGCTGAATGAGCTAGACGAGACTTCCTGGTTAACGCAGCGGAATCGAATTCGACGCTCCGTTGTTGAGCCAATCAGCACACAGGAACTTAACTGCGTGCTCTGATTGGTTAACTTCTCAGCCATCTGCCAATAGCGTCCCTTGTATGAAATCAACTGGGCAAACCAACTGAGGAAGCATGTACCAGAAGTAAAAAGACCCATTGTCCGCAGAAACCCGCGAAGCAGTGAAAAATCTGCATTTTATATTTAGATATGTTTACATATAAAATCCAGGATAGTGTGAAGCCGCGAAAGTCGAAGCATGATATAGCGAGGGATTACTGTACATCAAGGTACTCTTTTTGAAAGACGCCCAGGGATCTTTTATGACCATAGAAAGTCAAGACCTCAGTTTAACACCTTATCAGAAGGACTGAGCTGATTGATCCAATGTACCTGTCAATGCACTGGGGCATTGTGATCCTCATTCAGAGCACAGGGTAAGTGCCCTGTGATGGCCTCAACAACACCTCTTCCAGAAGCAACCCAAGCTTTTCCTATATGGTTACCCATCCAAGTACTGGCCTCGCCCAAACATGCTTAGCGTCTGGTTGATTAACTGTTCTAAAGTTCAAGTGGTATGACTGCCTTCTGGTTGGTTAGTCTAAATCCCTGACCATCATGAGGGTTGAGTAGTAATTGAAACAATTGGATTATGAGTACTGATGGCCAAAATGGGATGCTCATGATTATTTGCAAATTTTCATGGATGAAATAACCTGAATGTTAATAAATTTACTTGCAATTATATATCAAATCTGGGCCTATTAAAAACAAGATTATGCTCCTAAAAGGATCAGATAGAGTTCAAATTATTGAGCAACAGATAAAGAAAAAAGATGTGATAGGCATCACAGTTCAGCTCAAATTGGGGATATCAAGGAGAGGGTGAGCCTTTTCCAGCATGCCCAATTTTTATTTATTGTTAAGAAAAGCCCACATTGATTTGGGGAAAACATGTGGATTTAATTTTCTATGTCAGTGGTGTGAAAAACAAAACAAACACAACTGATGCTCAGTTTGCATATGTATTCTATCTGGCCACTAGGCAAAGAGTGTTCTGTTGCAACACTTGTACTGTATGTGCAACTGTTATGATGTTCATAGACCCATAGAGAGAGCATTTTGAAGTGTGAAACCCGACACCTGTCATTTATTTGGCTTATTATTTGCATTACTGAAAGTATTTCATTTTAGCAACCAGAGAAAGTATATGGATGGGAGACTTACTAGCAGGCTAAATCGCAGTTGGATTGCCATTACAAACACCCCTGGTGCCCACCTTAAATCCATTCCATGATGTGTGTGCGACTGGCTCAGACTGCTCACCTGTAACCCTCTAAAGCAGTCACTTCCAAGCAGTGTACTCTCTCTTTTGCCAGAATCCCCTGAAAACAAGTTTACAAATGACATAGCCTCCCTCATTCTGCAAATCAACTCGCTTTCTCCAGAATAATATAAATTAACACCAAAAGGAGCTTTACTTGTGTATTGTATGTGTGTTAACTTTACAAAGGCACACTGTGTTATTATGGCTCCACCCCAAAGAGCACAAAAGCAACTGCAACAAACAGATCATTAGGCTCAGTAAATGGAGCTTCATTTTATAGATTTAGTGTAGCCTGGTGGCTAAGGAGTTGGCCTTGAAAACAAAAGACTAAAGGTTCAAGTCATTCCTCATTGTGTTACACAAAGCAATTTACATAAGCGGATTTGCTTCAATCAGTGTATAAGAATGCATGCCTTATAAATACTGTGTTTACGTGTACGTAAACAGTCTCCTTCCATAGTGATCAAGGTGCCACTGTGCTGTTGTACTGTGACCATTTCCATAGTTGTACAAGTCAAGCACTGGCAGGATGAGTTGGCAACATAATAAGCTTTAAATGTTGCTCACCAGGAGAGGTGCAACATATAATCTCATTTATTTAAACATTTAAACCAGGAAGTGAAAATTTCAACTGTTTCATTGAACTGTACCATCAGACTTTCATGTTGTCTGATTGTAGAGGAATAGACTGAGATTTTGTTTTTGCTCATAATTGTTCCAGTTTATTTAGATAAATCATCTGTCAAGTCAAAAATGCTTTTATAGTGTTAATAATTTTAACCTTATGTTTTCAAAAGTAGTATCCTGTCTGTATAGTTTCCACACTCATATGGCCTACTGACTGTGTCAAGGGAGAAAAAACTACAAAGTTGTTAGTGTCACATACAACAGTTTGTAAAGAATGGAAAATTCTACCCAAATCATGGATTCCAACTTGGATTTTAGGTGTATATTAATTCTGTTTCAGAACTTAATACAGTCTGGAAGCTCAGGGCAATCAAGATCATTTCTCATGACAGTTTGAATTTTAACTTTAATGATAATCAAACCATTCATGCAATGATATGATT
Organism: Polypterus bichir lapradei; assembly: GCA_026402145.1. NCBI lineage: Eukaryota > Metazoa > Chordata > Cladistia > Polypteriformes > Polypteridae > Polypterus > Polypterus bichir. Next base: position 53,855,220 of record JANRMT010062808.1, read on the forward strand.
TCGGATGAAGCAAAACTATGACTGTAGGAAGGAAAATAAATATGATCATCTAAAGGGAAAGCACTGAAAGAACTGAAAGAGGCTGAGATCCCAGGTGGGACAGCCCCATTTAATTTTTGATGTAAATTTTAAAGTGTGACATAACACTACTATTGTTGCTTTTATGCAAATTGGACAAGGATAAAGGTTATTCTTCCACAGTTCACAACAGACCTTTCACAATTGCTCCTTTTAAAGAGTCCCTGGGAGGAGGTAACTGTCACAGAAGGAACCAGAGCTGGCTGACAGTCATCAAGTTTTTCCCAGCTTGGTGACTTTAGTACTGAAAGGGAAGCCACCAGATAAGTGACCACTCTGATGTCTTCTGTGCTCCTGCTTGGTCAGTCCCTTTGGGCTCACACTGCTAAAATTATAATAATTTGAATTGTCAGTTGTAACCTATATGTAAGAAAAGAACAAAATAATACTTTAATGTTGCAAACAACATTGTTTAAAACTGAAAAAGCCAAGCAGTAATTAGCAAGTAGCATGTATGCCGGAAAACACAGATGTCTATAGACTTATTAATATTTTGGAGTACTGTTTTGCAGTGGTTAATGCTGCTGATGCTTTCTAGGCTTCAAATACCAATCTGGAAATTACCTACACATTCTCCTCATATCTTTGTTGGGTTTTTCCCATATCTCAGGGTAAAGTGTTATTGGAACTGGTGACAATAATCTAACATTGTATGTGAGTGAGAGAACAGATTTCAGTTCCTGATGATTCTGTAAAGGAAAAAGTTAATTTGTAAAACATTGATAAAACAGGAAATTACACCGGAAATCTCTCCGCACCACTATTATATCTGAGGTTAGTTCAATCACTACAGTTTGCTGACTATATAACCCTGAGTGAATCACTTAACCTGGTAGTGCTCCAGATCTTTTGAAACATACAATCTTGTAATTTATTAATCAGTCATCAGTAAGTAAGTAAGTAAGTAAATAAATAAATACTGTCCGATACAAAATGTGCCTTGAAAAACCAATACTGTAACTAAAAAATCCAGCATTGCACAACCTCTGACTCTGCTGACAACTCCATGAACAGTAACATTAGACACCTGGCATCCTCTGCAGTTAACATTTGGTAAATGTGACTCCTACTCTGTGGAAATCTGTTTCTAGGTCTATTTGTGAGACTTATAGTTTTTAAACAGATTTACACAATGTCTTGTCTTATTTGTGTTTAAATTTAAATTTTAAATTCTATTTTTAACTTAATTTTAATTTTTTATTTGCACTTGTTGTTACAAGTTGTTACACTGTGGACCCTGAGCTTCGCAATTTTTTCTGTCTGTATACTTGTATATGGTTGAGATGACAATAAAGTTTGCTTTGACTTTGAAGATACATGTGCCCTCTGTAACTGTCTGTTAGGCATGTACTTCATTACAAGCAATACTCTCTATTTGCTGCTTACTCCTGACTTGAACAGATATCTTATATTCTTTCATATTGATGTTTTTACTTGTGACTAGTTAAAGCTCTCCAACCCTGATGTCTCATTATTTTCTCTATTTATATAATATTGTATGACTATCACAGTTGTATTTTTAAATCTAGCTAAAAATTACATTTCAGTATATGAAACACAAGCCAATTGAAAACAGAAATAGTGCACCATTCCAAAAATCTTGTGATGCATTAAATCACAATCAGACTACTGATTAATAAGTGATTGTATGCAACTTTCAAAGAAGAAAAATGTTATATGAACTTTTATGACCACTTACAAATGTATCAAAGCAATATTCATTTAGAAAATGTATACATTAACATATTATTTGATTAGTAGGTTGGCCAAAAAAGGAGAAGAAGAGGGAAGAGACATGTCCGGAGGCAGAACGAGAGAAGGAAGGTAAAGAGAGTGGAACTGAGGGTAGATGGATGGGGTGAGAGAGGACATGCAGGTGATGGGTGTAACAGAACAAGTTACAGAGGACAGAAATATATGGAAGAAGATGATCCGCTGTGGCAACCCCTAACGGGAGGAGCTGAAAGAAGAAGAAGAAGAAGAAGATTACTTGATTAGTAGATATGTATAAATACATGCAATATACAATAGATAGTATTGCACATATGTATTATATAATAATAATAATAATAATATAAGACAACCATAAAAAGTTATACCCTGTATAACTAATGAAAAAAATGTAGCATAGACAGTTAGTCACAAAGACAAGAATAACAGCTAGTAATGCGATATGGTGCCTTCTTCAGACAAACCCTCTTCAGATACTGAGCTGCTGGTGGTGATGTCCTATTTATACCAGCCCTGGAGGAAAGAGATGGAACTGGGAGTGATGTCTCAGTTCTTTATTCTTGTCTAGGGGGAAAAAGGGAAACGAGGAGACAGTGTCAACCCTCAACCCAGGGTGTAATAAACCCTGAAGTTGTCTCTCATTGGCATGTGTGTTACAATACGACAGTCCCGATAGCTACGGATGACACAGTTTGAGGGGAATCTCTCTTCTTCATAGCTAGACACTGAGATGTGTGAATTTAAGACAGAGTGCCTTTATATATAGGTAAGTCTTTTCCAATATAAAAATAGAAATGATAATAAATACAAGTTTAAGTAATCAGTAAATATTAGAGATGATATACATAGTAAAATTAACATATAAAAAGTCTGAGTTAGTGTAAATCGCCCTAATTTGTAGTGTTCATAAGAAATGTAATGATTTACTTCATGAAGTAGAAGTTCAAAATAAAAAAGAATAGCTGCATCAAATATTAAAATGTTAAAATGTGTGCTTCATTTTAAATGTTTAAAGCAGAGGTGGGTAGTAACGAATTTCATTTACTCCGTTACATTTACTTAAGTAACTTTTAAAAAAAATTGTACTTCTAAGAGTAGTTTTACTGCACCATACTTTTTACTTTTACTTGAGTACATTTGTGAAAAGGGAAACACTATTCTTACTGCGCTACATTACTTTTTTCCATTTACACATTACACTATATTTTTGCAAGAGAGAAGTTGCCAGTGAATCTACTGCATGACTGTTTCACCAATCAGACGTAGCAATAATAATCACAAGACTCCGTTTCACCAATCAGACGTAGCCATGCAGTCACATGACCACACACAAACTTCCTTTGTCTTGCAGCCTGTGAGAGACTTTTTAGTCATGCGGGGCTCCTGTTCACTGCTAAAAGGTCACAACTTCACTGCAAGGACCAGATCGTCATTCCCAAGCCTGCCTTTCATGTATTTTAACCTATTTTCTTTGATTCCCCCTTCTTTTTTTTGTGCTGACCCTTATATATACACTCCCTTCTCCGTGGACCTTAATCACATGGCACAGGAAGCCAATGAAGCACTTGAAAATTGCATGTGCAGGTGCGACTCGCTCCAACTACCTCATTAACTCCCCGTGGTTGTGCAATTGCGCCCACGGAGAGTGACACGGCTTTATGGATTTGAAACTGGCCTTTTTTTTTGAAGCCGTGGACCCGCTACACTACAAAGTGGTTATGCAATATTATACTGTCAGTGTACAGCATATCTTGTCACTGTAAGTAGTTTGCACTGTTCAAACATACATCTTATCTACTGTAGGTATTGGCTTCAAAAGCTTTGTAGTGAAAAACTGAGATTTGGAATTTTGTGTTATTTGTGCATCTTTATTTTGTACGGATGTTATTTATTTTTACTCATTTTTTTATTTTATTATTTGGAAATAGCAGAATTTGAACATATTTTTGTCTGTCTTATTACAGCAGTTCTAAAAAATCAATAATTTATTATGTATTTCACCAAATACTTTTTTACTCTTACTTGAGTAATTTTTTGGAATGACTACTTTTTACTTTTACTTGAGTAATATTATTTTGAAGTAACACTACTCTTACTTGAGTACAATTTTTAGCTACTCTACCCACCTCTGGTTTAAAGTCTAAGTATTCTCAATTGCAATAGAAATTTGTCATTTTTCACCCACTGCTTGAAGTAAATATAGGGATAGATACCAAGTAAAGGATCAAAAATCAAAAATGACATATTTGTATTCACTGACCTTGAAAGAGTCTGTAACAACACCCCACTTGCTAATGTTTAAAATGTTTTATTTTTTTAATTTTCTGAGAGTGGCTCTTAGAGTGTCAGGACCACCAGTTGAGGTGGCTTTTTTGCTCAAGACACCTATTCGTTTACTCTTTATTATAAGGGTGTAATTTCCTGCAGGAAATATTGCCTAAAAACGGCTAGAGAGCCAAAAATAGGAGGAACCCCAAAAAGCTTGACATCTGTCATAACTACACATCTAGACAAGTCCAACAGTATATCATATGTGGGGGTTTCTCATACCCGTAAATCAGGAGGTGTCTGACAAAAAAACAAGTGATTTCAAGGCATTCCTGAGCAATTCTTATGAACATAATAAATAACAACTAATAAACTATACCTGATACTAGAAATCACAGAGCATCGGGTTGTAATCAAGTAATCTCATCATCACGATTTGGTTCTAACCAATGATTAAGTTTATGTGGAAGCTCAAGCTTTTCATTTCACTATATTTTACTGACACCCACTGATCTGTTACACACTGCCAGTTAGCACCCACAGTCATTTGCGGACAATTTTTTCATCTATGACACTCGTATTTACTCGATTCTGCAGCAATTTAAGGTTTACACAATAAGGTTACTCTCAGCTCAGGTTTGAGATCTATTTCTCGCTGTCTCTTTTCTGAAGGGCCATGAAAGTAAGACTTTCATTGTACTATGTACCCTGAAAATGAACATGAGCTTGAAATGTTGTTTGTATACAAAATGGATGGTACAAATCTGTGTCTCATAATCTGTAAAGTAGCTAGCTTGTATTGAAAACAGACATTCTATCAGTGAAAGTGATACAAGCCATTCAATCACCAAGCAAATTTTATTCACTTATACAATAATCTTTTTCTCCAAAATAGCTCAAACATAATATTGGTACAGTACAATTGTTTCATTATTTCAACATTCAGAGCACCAGCAGTTTAAATGATTTGCTTGTTGTCACATAGTGGTGACTGAGTCCGGGGTTTCATGTATAAAACCTTGCTTAGTTTCCATACAAAAATTTTGCTTTATGCCCAAAAGGCAAAAACAGCATATGCACAGAAGAAATTATATTTATGAAACAATATGTACCATGCCTTTATAATATCACACATCAACTTAAAGCTATGGGTATGTGTTTTTACCTACTACCTCCCACAAGTGACCATGTGTGGCTTAAAAACACCATTTTGTGATCTCGCTGCTGTAGTCACAAATAAAACCAAGGGTGGGAGGAAGTGACAGTAGATGAGTGGAGAGAACAATAGCTATTTCCCATCATACAGTGCCCAGACCACCACCAGTACACAGAGTGAATTGACAAAGGCTGTATGCACAGACCTGTGATATATTAAGAACATTCTTATAGGACTTAAACAAAAACTAAAATAATTTTGCCATGTTAAAGTCAATGTTGATAAAGACTATGTTAATATCTCGTTACATAGCACTTAATAATACAGACATTATAGATAGGCCCTGCTCAGAAGTATTATTGCTCTTTACTAAATTTGTAAGACAAAGCATGCATAGCAGTAGCTGACAAATGCAGTACATGTCCCTAGGTTAGCCCCAATTCCGAAGTCAAGTTCCACAAGAGTTTAATCAATCCATACAGTACATCTTCCAGTACTGTCTTCTAATGCTCAATGCAGCCAGAATCTTCTTGGTGTTCTGCTTTCAAGAATGATTGGCTCATTGAATAGCAGAAGAGATGGACATTTTAATTTGCAACAATCCACCTGAGCACCTCTTGATGCTTATTTATGTTTTTAAAGTGGACGGATGAGTCTTCATGAAATCTCAGGCATTTGCACTTAGTCACGTAGCACAGGGTTGTGGACAAATGCTGTTTAGAATAACCTGCTTGTTATTGTGCTGCGTGATGTGGTAACAGGAGTACTTAGGGGCTTCCAAGTTTTTACATTCAATGTACAACATCCAAATTTTTTTGAATTGCCACTGCATTAATGTCTTGATGGAGAGGGTCTTGGTCATCCGTGTACTCATCTTGTCCCTTCTGAGTTGGTACAGGCAGTCCATGTTTCTACTCTATGCTGTGCAGTACTGCAAAAGCCATCTCAATGTGGCAAACTTTTGTGGGGATGTACAGCAGTGTGGCACCATCTACTTTTTAACAAACCAATGGTCCATTCTATGAACAATCATGTGCAGGAATGCCTTTCATTATATCTCCCCTATTGTGGTGTACCCACTATCACCTGAAAGAAAGCTTATACAACTTGTTTGCAATGTGCTAAACTTAATTGCAATCCTTGTAGTCCTACTTACCAAGAAGCCAACCATCACACTCAGCCTGAACCTGGAGTCTGTTTCCCATACTACCACATTTTGACAAAATAAAAGAAATAGTAGGTTCACTCAGGCCATCTCACAATAACCTTAGTCAGACAAATTTGAGCATCAAATATTAGTTGTATATTAATTGAATAAAAGTGCTTTCTGTTTACAAAAGCAAATTAATTCTGTGATAATGCCTTTACAGTAACTTGTGTGCAGTTAATTGTGCTAATTACATTAGGAAAATAAGCAAAATCCCCGCAAATTGCCCTTTGATCTCGGCTTGCTCACCCTGACTGTAAAGAAAATACATGTATATTGGTAGCATCTTAATTATACAATCCCAAATAGATGGTACTTTTTAGGAATAACTGTGGGATTCCCGACTGTTCAGCTAGTTTTCGCTGAAAAGAAACCTGTAAATAAACTGGGATTGCTGGATTTCTTGAATGTAGGCTTCAGTTCAGCACACAATTTCAAGAGGACAGCTTTAGGACATCATTACCATAAGCAAAAATCATTGCATCTCTGAAAACTTGCTCCTGGTGTAGTCTACCTTTGGCAATGTTACCAAATGAGGTATCACTGCCATTAACAGTTATGCCACAACAAACAGCACACCTTTTTTAAAGACAGATGTACTTAGAGAATATGTTGGTTAATTGCAATATAATTAGGTCAAGAGCATAGGAATATGACTGACACATCATTGAATTGTGCAATGGAATGAGATTTTCAGTTCGCTTTATTGCTCTGCTGCCTGGAGTTGCTATAATGCCAAATACCAAAAACGTCTGCCTAGGATATAAAGATGGTTGAGACTTGCCATAATGCTATACATCCCAGCTTTTGTGTATGAAATGGCTTACACACATTTCCAAGCATAAGCATGTTTTATACATGAGACACATATCAGTAGTACCATGAAGCAACGGCATGGGACTAGCTCATTCCATTGTTTGAAACTGGGGCATCTAGAAAGTCACTTTTGTTTCCCATGAAAGTGGGCAGGTGCTTTGCAATTTTTCTTTCATCAAGAAGAAAGAAACACTTAGTAAACTGTAATAAATCTCTCATTATTATTATTTCCGAAGGTCTCCTGTGTTTTTTTTTTTCCTCATTTCTTTTAAGGCTTGTTTTGTGATTGTAGCTAGGCACATGGCTAATTATGCATGCAAATTACCTATCTGACCAGGAAAGTGTTATACTGTATACCTGACTGACATGTTTCATGAGAACGGTGTTTTGGGTATTTTTAAACTTAGAACTGGACTTTATGAATGCAATCACTCAAGGAAAATTAATAAAACAATTTAAAAATTAAAATAAGGATAGGGTCAGACTGAATCCATAACAACCTGATGCAATGTGCCATCATGTCTCACTTATTTAAGATGGTGGTGCTCTACTCCTGACATCTCAACATTGGATTTCCTTTCTTTATTATTTCAACCCTCTTTATTGTAGTTGAATTTAATATCACTTTTAAGGACCTTTTTATATGTTTCCTTTGGCACTGATGATTGGTGTGAACACATTTTGCTAGTTCTTTTTCATTATTGTCATCTCCTGGTTCTTTTCTATGCTCTGTATTTCACTGAATGCCTGCACTTTGCTTCATGGTTCATAACACCTGTCTTCTAAAGGTGACTTGGCCATGTTTATGTTGCTGTCTGCTTGTAGTACAGGACTTCATTGTATCTGGTCTTTTTAATTACTAAATGGTTTTCTTTGATTTAATATTATTGCCATAATTTTCATTTGTTCCCTGTTCAGATATGGAGATTTGTTTTCCATGGAGGAAAATGTCTAACTGATTTTTATTTAACCGGATTTTTTTTCTTTTTTGACAGGAAGCAATATATGATTACTTTAATGTCCGAAACTCTCCATTTATTTAATATGCATCACATAATTGGAGCTGATGTTGATCCATTCTTGTAACCTCAGTTCTAATCCTTGTAATGTGCCAGTTGCAGGAAAGTGAAGGTTTGCTCAAACCCCTAAAGATGTCTATCAAGTCTACCAGGTTTGCAAGTCTTCAGTGACCTCAAATGACCTTTTCTGGTGAACCCCCACAATTCTGCTACTGCATTATGAAAAAAATGACAATGCACTTGCCTTACATTACATTACAAGCTGATTACAAGTTAAGATGAATAACACTTATTGTGAGGTAATGGATTTGCTAAGAAAGAAAGGAGGAAAATCACATACAATTAATTAACAAAAGAAACTAGGAAGAGCAATTCCAAGGTGAAAAATAAATATCTAAAAGTAAAGGTAAGAGAAAGTGAAAAAAGCTACACACTGTGACATTTAGTATACTAATTATCATTACTCTTTGAGTTGTTATTTTTATTATTATTTTTATTTTTTCATTTTTTATTGTGGTCTACTGATTATGTTTTTGACCCTTTGCACTATATGATTTATACATTATAGTCTCTCTGTCTCTATCCCTCTCTTTCTCTGGTTTAACAGCCATTTTCCAGGTTCATCCACAAATCTGGGGGTATTGCAGAAGATATTTTTCATCCTGGATGCTCTTCTGGAAATCATTCTGCTTTTATGGCAGTGACCTTATTCTAACTCAAGGTGATGGGGCAAATTATCAAACAGAATTTGAACTGGCATCCTTCCAGACACCAACACAGAGCCATCACTCCATCCAGGGCCGGATTTAGATGAAAAGAGGCCCTAGGCTATTCCACTTATGAGGCCCTTTCACCTCCCATTTTTAAGTTTGTTCAAATTGCTAACAATTTGAATGTAGGCCCCTCTTGATCTTGAGGCCCTAGGCTGAAGCCTAGTTAGCCTATAGGAAAATCTGTCCCTGACTCCATCTCTACCTGGTTCTGACAGGGCTGTGGGAGCTTTCCAGGATGCAAATCCTGGGCTCCTTAATGTGAGCTTGTTGTAAACATTAATTGATCTTTAATAACTGCTTAGTTATAATGCTCAAATGGATAATGGTGTTACTACTACAAAAGGCAGTGCATTATCTTGGTTTCAGAGTTATGGCTTACTTTGTCACCCAGTCCCCACCCATTTTACAGAATCTTCACTCTTCCCTGGCCAGTAACTTGCCACCTAACATATTGGCCACTTATGGTTCCTTTTGGCAGAGATGGACAGTGTTTCACATTTCAGAGATTGGGTGGCATGTAGCCTGGCACCTTAAGGGCCAATGAAGGCTCACTTGTGCAGTGATGCAAGTAGCAGATCTTTGAGTTCCATTCTGGTAGGCCTATAATCAAAACAGAACAACTGATACCCCAATTCCATGGATGAGTTGGAAATGACACCAACAGCTGAGAAACAGAAGGAGGAAAGGAGAGGAAAGATGTGTTCAAATAGGCAAGTGGACAAAGCACTCCAGCAGGCAGGCAGACAGAGATTTAACCCGCACTGAGAGACACAGAGAAGATGCAAGGTTGGGGGCTTTACTACTTTTTATTTATAACTAATAGTCTCCCTTATTTCTGTGTTTGTTCTGGGTGAGAAGGATTGTTACAAAAGTCTCTTCCTATGACAATATACAGTAGAGCACAGTATTACAGTTAAATGTCTAATTATAATTCATTATCTATCAATTAATAGAATTCTTCTTATACTGCATTTACCTTTCCTGACATGTTTATGCCCAGAGTAATAAGGATTGGCAGAAATGAACCCTTATGTCATTCCTTGTAATTATACCCATGGTCCCTTCTCTCCTGTCACACTTATTCCAGCGTCAAGGTTCATGTAAAGTTCAGTATTCTACTTTTTTTGTCTGTCTCAGACTCTAAGTGTTTTCAGTGCACACATCATTTGTGTCAAGTGCAATTTGTGGTTAGTCCTCACAAAGTGCACAAATACAGGAGGGGCTCTTTATAATATTCTTTAAACATGCTCCACTTGAGCTAATGACTTGTTCAAATGCCAAGTATTTATTTTCCATTTGCCATTGCCTTTTGTCTTTCTTTTAGTGCTATCAACATGATCTTAGACTCATGTGCAATCTAATACATTTAATCTACTGCTTACTCTTTCTTACAAATTTCTTTGCAGAGCTCAACCAGTTCTTTCTTTTCAGTTTATATTTTAGAAATTCTCCTGGCACACCAAGTTGTCTGTCTAAAAAAGTGTAAAATGATATCTTAAAATCAATCAGTTTAGCAAATGTGACCAACTACAATGAAAAAATATCCCCAAAGAATGCTTCTTCAAATACAATGGCTGTCTGATGCAGTGGGCAATATCAAGGCAAGGAAAAGAACATGACATATGAGGGACTGTAAGAACTGATGACAAGTGAGATGTACATTGAACACTTATTTGGTGAATGACATTCTTATGTATAAAATGTAACCAAAAGCATCAGTCTATTGTAAAAAAAAATTCAGGATCTTAACATTTGATAGTACTGTGGTTAATTATAGTTTGAGCAAGAAGAAGGAACTTGTCCTGGTCCTGTACAAAAATACACTGTAAAACATGATACACAAATGATGGAATGGTGGCCCAGAAGGTAAGCTTGGAGTCTTTGGGTCCAGTAATTTCTCGCATTATTTGTGAAGATTGCTTGTTCTCCTCCTCCAGGAACCACAGATTCTTCTTCTATTGGTCAGTTGCTGTTCATTAATTGTCTTTAGTTCTTTGTCTGTCTTGCACAGACTAACTTCCTTTGGTGCCGAGTTAGATGACATGGATCTGAAAATGGAAGAATTGGGCTGACTTTGCTATGTCACAGCACTAGACTCTTGCACATTTTCTGTCTGGGATGCCTCATTTGTGGTGTTTCAATGTCCTTACACAATGTTTTTCAAGCACCTTGGTGTTTTACTATAGTCTAATGGTATGTTTTTATAGTGGCAAAAGAACACAAATTCTGAGTATGCAAAGATCTACCAATGCCATTTTTCTGCTAGCACAAAGAACCAGGCTGTAATAGAGTCTGGCCGTAATTACCACCATTTTTGTGCTGTTATTATTTACTTTCTTGCTTATCTATCATTGCAAAGAATAGTGTGTTGCTATGGCACTGATCCTACATAAGAACATACTTTGTTTTAGGAGCTGATTGTAATTTAGGGTCTATGGGATAGCTGACTAATCACTACAGAAATATTCCTTCAGTGGAAGCTTCTTTACAATTATTTGATTTATTTATACAATTTCTTGCACAAACTGCAGAGTAGTGTATTGCATGGCTGAGCTTCATTTATTATTCTAAAAATCTAATTAAATGGTTTGTTCCCAATGCTGGTCCTCATAATCTAAAAGTTTTTCAAGTACTAGAATAGTTTAGAGCAGGGGTCTCCAACCTTTTTTCCCATGAGAGCTACTTTTACAAAATGAAAATGGCAGAGAGCTACTCATGTTTTCTAACGTTTATTCTCATAGCTTATTTCAACTAAAACAAACTGGAATAAGCTTGTTTTGCCTGAAGATTTACAAAATGTTGGTGTTCACAACTCAAATTTTGCATTAAAACATTACAAAAAATATTTAGTTCACCTGCAAGTGCATTTTGTATGTCTGTATGCATTTTCTAGTGTATCTCACACTATTAAATTAAAACATGAATGCTGTCAAAACAAAACAATGCAATTACAAATACACAGATATTATTTATTCATTTGTCATTTTGTTACATGTCACTGTTTCACTTAACAAGAGTATTCACATGTCCAGTGTGTGATGTGTTTTTCAGTTAGTGAGATGACTGGCACTGCATGGAGTCAACAAGAGAAGTGTATGGTGGAGTGTAGCCACTTAGGTTCACTCTTATGGAGTCATTTAAATGTTCATCTGTCAGTCTTGTTCTGAACTTTCATTTCATGACATTCATGTCAGAAAAGGCAGACTCACAAAGGTATGTAGACCCAAACAAAGCAGACATTTTCAGAGCTGCTTGGTGAAGATTCTTATAGTTATCTGGCTCAGTTAAGCTCCAGAAATGACGAGAATGCTGTTGAAACTTTAATTGCACATTATTTTGAAGGTTTACTAATATATAATATATAAAATCCAATGTCTGTCTCTCTGTATGTCTGTCCGCTTTTCATGACAGAACTACGTAACGGATTTAGATCGGGTTTTTTCTATAATTTGCTAGAAAATTCCGTTTGATTTTGCAGCTTCTCTCATTTTGCTATCTATCATAGTTTGTTTGCGGTACCGATTTATTTGCGTGAATCCGAGAAACACGCATCGGGTCGGGGGAGGGGCTTTCCTCACTCACTCACCAGCTTTGGGGCATATCCTTTAACTCTGCTTAGCTAGCGAACGAGAGAACAATTGAATTCAACTTTGTTTGATATTTAAAATAAAGTGTTACTTAAGTCTTGATGTGTTTGAGTCCGGATATTCTCTTAAGTGTATGCCACATTGAAAAGATAGATTGTAATTCAGATTGTGGATCGTGATATGATTTTTTGGAAAGATCGCCCACCCCTAATTTGACTAATCGAGGTTTCAAATTTATGTAGGATTCATTAACCCTTTGGCGAGCTACTTGGAAAGGGGTTGCGAGCTACCGGTATCTTGCAAGTGACGTGTTGGAGACCCTTGGTTTAGAAAAACTATCTGTATCTTTATCAAAGCTTTAACATTAATTAATGTAGAGCAGATAGTAATGGAAGGTTAGGAAAGTTGGTCAGGTTTCTTTCAGTAAAGTTCTTAACTTACATGTAGTAAAAGAAATGCTTTGTCAAAAATGGTCAAAAGATACAGATATATTGTGAAGAAAAATCTTCAGGTCCCAAGGAGTCCAATATTAACCATATTCTGTATATTAAATATTGTATACTTTAGAGTTAATGAAATATGTGATTTTGTGACATGTGATGTGATGTGAACAGTAGCATCTTAGCCTTCATGTTCCTCTTGCACTGGTATTAAAAGTGACTGTTGAACCACTTGATTCTGTGCTTAGTTAGCAGTAATAAATGGTAACTTGTGCTCAGAGCAATGCATACGCCGTATAGTACTGGAAGTAAAGTTAAGTATAATGCTCTCCAGATTTCTGAACAATTATGATTCTTTTATTTGTAACCTTTTTGGATTCTAAATGTACAAACATACAATTGGGTAGTATAGTTAGCAAAACAGGAGGGACAGACGAAGATATGAAAGCCTGGATAACTAAAGCATGCCAGGCCTTTGATGCACTGAAACCAGTGTGGAGGAATAAGAACTTCAGTTTTCATACCAAGGTGAGGGTGTTTAACATAAATGTTAAGTCTGTGCTAATGTATGTACCTGAGTCAAGGGAACGTACCAAGCCCCTTGACCAGAAGCTACCAGTCTTAATTAACACCAGCCTATGACAGATCTTCTGCATTAACTGGCCAAAGGTGATTTCCAACCAGGCGCTCTGGCAGAAAATCTGGCAGCAGTCAATATCATCCAGACAAGGTAATGGAAGTGCATTGGATATGTCCTATGCAGGGAGCAAATATTCCAAGCCATGCCTTGGAATGAACCCCTGGAGAAAAGGAAAAAATGAAGACCAGTCCTGACAAGGAGAAGAACCCTACAGTCAGAACTCAAGACCATCTGTCTATCCTGAGGAGAGGTGAAGCCCAAGATAGAGAGAGATGAAAACTTACAGTGAAGGCCCCATGCTCCAGCCAGAACAAAGAGGAATAACTAACTAATTCACTAACACTTGAGTCCCTTTTTTAAAAAATGTTGTGTTGATATGTATTGGAATGCCCTAAAAAAGGTACAAAATTGGGATTAATATTAATCTAACCATGCTAATTCTGCCAATTTATGTGAGATGAAGACATGAGTGGGATGGCATTTTGCAGGTACGACAACATATTTAGGGTAAATTTTGGTATAAGCCCATTTCCCATAAAGTGGTATTACAACATCTCATCATATGTATTCAACTGCTTTGCTTCTGAAGCGTTCGGATTGAGATTAAACACTTGATTCCTTACAGTGGAAACAAGAGCATGCCAGTTCGGGAATTGTTGAATGGTTTCAATACAATATCCTATCAAGTATATTAATTGATTTGCATATCGGTATACAATGATATAGTATACTGGAATTATTTTCATGAACACAAAAACTTAACAACATGCCTTATTTATATGAGATCTTAAAGCTATATCCAGTAAAACAGTTAGTATGCTGTAGGGTACAATTTTTACTGCAAGGCACGACATATGACTCTTAGGTAAAATGCCTACCTCAAATTTTCAATGATGACACAAGCAGCATTTACAAATCCCATTTATTGAGTGCAAAAGATGAGTAAGATTGTCTGTCAAAGCAAATTGCACTTGAATGCTTGCAGTGCCCTATTCTTATGCATAAAAGGAGTGCTTTGCACTGTGCCCATTTATATGCAGTAAGTGAAAAATGTATTATGGATTTCAAGCAACTGTAAGTGGACATGCATTTTAATAACATTCAGTCTTGACTGTTAATCATGGTTATAAAAATATGAACAGAATCAGCAGTGTCCGTTTGTTCATCCTGTCTTTGCAAGTCACTTTTCTAACAATTACACTGTAAGCTACCAATCCCCAGAGTGACAGTAAGACAAAAAAAAAAATAAATGATCCACAAACGCAAGTGAACGGTACTTTCTTACTAGTAACACCTTCCCAAGAATAAACTTCACCAATGAGAAGTAAATTAAAGAACAAAAAAGTAATTATTATTTTTAAAAAGCATAATTTACAATTAAAATAAATTTATTTATGCAAATAATACACAGCATTTCGCAAAAAAAGAAAAATAAATTATTTTCAAAGTCCATTTCAAAGTTCTGTTGTATATTTACGTTCATTAATCAGAGGGACCGCTGAGCATTGGGCTTTGCATTTCAAAAGAAATAATGTCCTTCCATCTCTTCTTTAGGCCAGTTGGGCCTAGAATCCCTTTCTTCATGAAAAAAAGAGAGAGATCCTCTACCTCTTCAGGGGCTTCTTTATGTCTTTTTTCTCCAGTAAACCCAGCTTCACCTGTTGAGAGTCCTGTTTCACCAGTGCCTCATCCAACTCTGCCCTGTCCAACCCCTTTCTCTTATTCACAACTCCTATTTAACACTTTCCTTCCTGCACAGACCCGCCTTACTTTATTTCTTTGTGTCCCTCTGCATCATTTGCCCCCTTCTATGCAGTCAATGGGCTTCTATTTATTTAACTAGACAACTCTCTTTACAATTGACCAGAACTATTGAAAGATTCAAACTGACAATGGCCATACACATACACCTTTTCTGCTTGAGTTGTTAACTAGTAGTCCCCAAAACATTATATCCAATTTGTAACCATCCTGCCTATAAACCAAAACAACATAGCCTTCCAGGTAGACCCATCTTTAGTCAAATAAGATTAAGGACATTTGATGTTAAACCACCCAGGACACCATAAGATGAGACAGAAGCACACTACACGTTACACTATTGGTGCAGGGGCGATGAGCTCTACTGTGACACCTTTATGAGATGTTGATAAGAGCAACAGGCAGCAAAGATTGCGTGAACATGTAATTGGCCTATTTGGCATGGGAGAAGACTTAAACTAGCTCCGAAGTGCAATCAACACCATACTGGAGAACCACAAATACTAAAACAAAGCAAGGGACTCACACAGCATAAGTCTAGAAATGAAAGGACTGGGTCAGGTGATAAATGTTGGTAACCTTTTGAAGTAAATTAATTTATTCTTTGTATGTGATTATGCTTTTTTTGGAATGTAGATATATGATTTTGTTTCTTTGCTTTGCCATTTTTTTCATAAATACTGTATATCCTTCATTGCTTGTTGCCTTCCCATTTTACTCTCGCTACTTTACAAATCTGAGCCTATTTTATGACAAATATGTCGAGTCATTGAATATGCTTGGCATGAACAAAGTATGCATAAAATACTTAACATTATTACTACAATGTCACTATTTGGAAAATGGTGGGTACAAAAGTGTAAAGAAATAATTATATGCTTCATTTGCTCTCAAATTTTCGAAAGTACCTATTTGTAAATGAAAGTCACCTGATATTTTGAGAAATATACTCGTCTGTGACTGTTCTTATACTGAACAAACATCACAATGATACTTATATTTATTCAAGAGCTACATGAATATAATCCCATGATTGTACTGTTCAAACATTGAAAGATAATGTTTATCAGAGTCTGTTACTAATCCTTGACAGAACCAACACCAAGAGACTCAAAATATGCACATGCAACCTTCCATGCAAACGATGAGATTTATAGAAGAAAATTTGATGGGGGAACAGTATATATTTATGGTAGCTCTGACCCATGCATTCACAACATTTTGGAGAAACTGGGAAATGATGACACCCTTGATCATATGGGAAAATGCAGTTTAACCAGCCAAATAACGACTCAAGCACATAATAAATCATAGCACCAAGTTATTATTAGAATGTGTGTTGATGTGATGAATATAATGTACAGACTGTATTTTAGTTCCCTTTAAAGCGGGGCCAATGCTGTATATTTCCACTGAAGAACTCTTTATTTTTTTTGTTAATTTATAAAGCCTACCAATTACCACATCTCAGATAACTGGCCGACAGGTCAATAATATCTCGGTCAAGTTTCACTCCATCATGCTTGCTGTATTGGAAGTCATTAGCTGACTGTCAAGGCATTACGTCCAGTTTTCGTATGGTGTGGTCACACATACATAAAAGATAACATGTTTTTACTAACATAAAGCAATTTGTAGCAGTGTCTATTTCTCTTAATGGAATCAGAGCACTTTACTGCACTCATATTGCAAAAAAGGCACCTAGCAAAAGTGAAGCTGCTTTTGCTAACCATAAGTTGTTACATTACATTAATGTATAAGTCATCTCTGATGCCAAGATGTGGCTAAGAACTGTTGGGTCTCCGTGACCTTGGTGGACCTGCTATTCTTTTATTTTGAGACAAAGTAGCTTTGACAGACATGATGGTTCTGTACGTGGAGGCTGACTTGCTGGAGAGGTAACTGGTTGAACCTTCAAATGGCGCAGCGGTAGCATTACTGCCTTGCAGTATGGAGAACTTGAGTTTTTGCCCCAGGTCCTACCTGCGTGGAATTTGAAAAGCACTTTGAGTGGTAAAATAAGAGCTATATAAATTATTATTATCCCTATATATAAAATCCAATGTCTGTCTGTCTGTCTGCCTGTCTGTTCGCTTTTCGCACAGAACTACTTAACACATTTAGATCGGGTTTTTTTCTATAATTTGTTTGAACATTCTGGTTGATTTTGTGACTTGTCTCATCGCGCCAAGTATCATAGTTCACTTGCGACAACAATTAATAAGTACGAATCAAAGAGAGAGGCTGTAGGCTGAGTGGAGGGGGAAGTGGGACCTCAGGAGTAGAGAGCCAGGCCGGGACATCCTCACTCATGAGCCAGCCTCTGTTCGAATCATGTCTGTATGTCTGTCAGCTTTTCATGAGAGAACTACTTAACAGACTGAGATCGGGTTTTTTTCTATAATTTGCTTGAACATTCCGGTTGATTTTGCAACTTTTTTCATTGCGCTAAGTATCATAGTTCGCTTGCGGCAGCAATTTATAAGCACAAAGTGAAGAGAGAGGCTGCAGCCCGAGGGGAGGGGAACGCACAAAATTAATCAATTGGTGCTCAAATTATTTGACACTCTGTCTCGGACATACACTTCAATAAATACCATTTTAGAACACAATGACTCCTACAGAATTTTTAAATTCCATTAATCCTCCTGCCATGCCGCCCTAGAATTTAGCATTGAAAGTAGAAGCACCAATTATCCTTTTGAGAAACCTAATCCCATCCAAACTTTGCAATGGTACCAATCTCCAGGTCTGTCAGCTTCACAACAACATCATAGAGGCGATAGTCATCACAGGATGTGGTATTGGCGAGAGGGTTTTAATCCCTTGCATTCCTCTAATCACGACATGCCCTTTCAATTCAAGAGATTACAGTTCATGGTGAGGCTTTGCTTTGCAATGTCAATTAACAAGGCCCAGGAATAGACATACAAGTTGGCAGAGGCTGATCTCAGCTTACCATGCTTCTTGCATGGTCAGCTTTACGTTGCTTTCTCCTGGGTTAGTTTCTCAAGAAACCTATATGTCCTTGCCCTGATAACAAAACCAAAAATGCTGTATATCAAGAGGCCATTGGATAGGAAACCTATCAATATAAATTGTTCTCAATACAAATTACATTTTTAAAATGTTTTTTATTGATTTTTAAAGTTTGTCCTGTTTCACTGCTATGCAGGTGGAGCCGCAGGGGACAGTTAATTATTATTATTACTATTCATTGTAACAGCAAACATTTGCCAGGTAATAGCTGCTATCCACACAGACGCTGGCGTGTTACACTGATCCCGAGAATGCAGAGGAAAGGTGCTATAATGTCACGCATGATCTTGCACACTCATTTGTGGAGCAGAGTCTAATATTCTTGAATGCAGGAGGTGGTGTCTCGATGTATCAGGAGTGAGGCTGCTCTACCAACCAATATGTATGAGGTTGATTAGCATTCTCCATATGGAGATATTTCAGGGCGGCATTCAATGTGCTTTTTCATAAGCAAATTTACAAGATGATTGTGATTTATGAATTGCATAGAAATGTGCATATGCCAGGTTCTATAAATCTGACTTTTTTAGTGTACACATTTTCCTACACTTTGAGACATGTAGTTGTGACAAGTGGAAATTTGTCTAGACTGGAGTCAATATTCTGCGTGAAGAAGAAGACATCAGGCTACACCACCCTGTATCTATGGAGTTGTTTCTGCTGCAGAGGTGGTGAGAAGGCTAAGTGAATTTTTACAGAAATTATCAAAAAATGTGATGAGGTCTTTTATCATACTTTCGTATTAAATCTAATGTTATATAGTTTGGAGAAATCTATAGCTATAAAGAAAAAGTAAGAAAATGAATGCATGGAGTAATATTCAGGTGCATTCAGAGACTTTGTTAACTAGTATTAAAATGTGAGCATTTTTAAATTTCACAGACAGCAGATTCCAACTCAAGTGCATAGATTCATGTGCTATTATTAGTTGCTGGATGTGGATGGTCTGTTGCTAGTTGTACTTCAAATTTCCTAAACTTAAAATATAATCTCCAATGGAAATTTAAAACCTGTGCTGAAGTCTCAACCTAAAATTGCTGGCTGCTTCAGGACATGATAGGTAACGGATCATTACAGAGCTTTGCCTGTAAATTACAGGTTTAAAGAAATATTGGATCATTTTAATCTTTAAATAATGTAGGCGTAAGGTTGTTTTTAGTGTAACAGAAACACTGATTGCACTTTTAGTCATTGTAGTGTAAAGTGTCATCGTTAATACATTTCCACATAAGTTAAGTTGCTTTTATCTCTTTACTTTTACAGACATGAACACTATGTCACTTACCCGCTTCTGTTTTATCCGTTTCAAGATGCAGAAGAAGTGAGTGGCCGTGACTGAGGTTCACAGAAGATATGGTGCATCTGCTGAGATGAGCTATTCCTGCATTCTGGTACAGTAAGGGACAGTACTACCTTGTATACTGATGAATAAATAAACAATATTGCTACTACCATATTGAATAACGAATGTAATTATTACTGAATTGAATAAATAAATACACATCTAATGTCATACCCTCATTATGTGGTAACACTTAACCATTTAAACCTGACTACATCTGACTCCACCTCATCCTTTCTGAACGATTGCAGATGTTTCACTGTTTGCCATCAAGTGCAGCTGTTGAACAATTAAACGAAACAAGCATTTAAATGTACACGATAAAATAATCTCTCTCAAGGTAAAACTGACACAGTAAACTAAGTTGTAGTTGCTGCACAGAATACTTCTCTGTTGAAGACAGACAAATTTACAAATTTGCCTGTGCTTATCAATGGGAGAATTTGAAATTTCAATGAAAACTGAACTGTCCTAACAAATTTCCTTGAAAAATAAGTGTCCCAATTTTCAGCAAAGTTGGCTCATGGACTAATAGAGGTGGGTATCACAGTGTAAAAATGAAAGTAAATATTGCATATAGTGTCTTTTTGGAGTCCTTCATTGACTTGAGAGAATTCCACAAACAAATTAGGGAACCTCAGGCATAAACAGCTTCATAATTAAAGATCTGCAAAGAGAAAATCAATAGAGCCACCATGGATATATCCACTGACTGAAGTTAAACGCTTCACACTGAAGTAAATCTGTCAAAAGCTGCAAGGACACCTCTCTACTTTGTGATTTATGAGGAAACATGAAGTGAATTTTCATCACTGCATTACAGAAAGCAGAAACATCACAATGTAATATGGTAACGTAGTTACAAAGCATAGAAAGATCAAATGGTTGTTAATTGTAGACCACCTGTCCACCTGTTAATTGTAAACCAAAATATTGCCATAACAAAGTGTTACAGCCACCCTGGGCATCAGCCAATCTCACTTTCCCGTCTGATAAACAGTAATGTGCAGTAGTGACAACTCTTGTACAAACAGGCTCAAAAACAGCATTAAACCTAAAAGGGAAAATATTGTGGGATGATACTGCATTACAGCTTCAGAGTGCTGGGCACACATGGGATTTTTCCATTTTCTCCATTTCCTACAGTTTTCTCTTACATTTCCAAAATGTGCAACCTTATTAGTCACTCTAACCCTGTAACAGTTGTCATGTGTATTTACTGTCATTGTCTGGTTGTACCTTTTCATCATTACTGTAAATAGTTAAGAATCTGATTGGGTATTAGAAGGAACACATGACTCAGAGGGTCAATTAAGGCTAAAAGGGGAGGGGCTGACCACACCTAAAACAGTGAATGCGAAGTAACAAAAAAGAGGGGTGGGGGGGAGAGGCACCAGAGAGGAAGTTGCGGATTTTATGGGTAAAACTATTGTGCTTACATGAGGTGTCAGGTGAACCTGGGTTCAGTTTTTATGGATAAGAAGAGGACTTGGCAACATAATGCCAAGTGAATTTGGGAGAGGGCCTGACATGTCTCTCAGTGGGAGATAGATGCTTCTCTGTATTGAAGTATGGCTTGGTATAAACCTTGCAATAATGGACATATAAAGAAAAAGAAAAGTAATTCTACTGATGGACATTTAAAGGACCTTTTTTCTCAGTTGATCCTTTATGATAATTGTTATTTGTGTATTCATGTTTTATTGGTGGAGTGATTTGTGAATATAGCCACTTTATTTGTTTACAATAACAATTTTATCTCAGTCATACATTTTGCTTCTAGGAAAGTAATAATAATAATAATACATTTTATTTATACAGCGCCTTTCCCATGCTCAAGGCACTTACAGAATATAAGAAAGAACGGCAGGGTATACAGTTCTGTTGGTCACTCTTTCTCCAGATCATTTAATCATTTTGGTTTTCTCTTTTTGGCTGCTACTCTATGGATCAGTAGTGCATATTATAATCGTGTTGTCCTGAGGCAAGAAAAGGGTCCTAAGGAGCGGTACAACCCTACAATAGCCTTTTACCCCGTCACGGGACATTTCCTGCCAGGATGCCTCTAACATTTGTAGTCCTACATGGGAATAAATGTCCAGAACATTAACGGAAAAAGGCAAGAGACTAAGGTTGATTTTTTTCAGTTTCTTTTTTAAGTCCATTGCCTCCATCTATTTCAACATACCCATGGCAATGGAGACACCTCCTGAATTAAACGCATACCTTAAGTTCTTTTACAAACAGTATATAATTATTTTTGTTTCGGTGGCTTAAATATAGTCTGTCTTTTTCTTTTTTGACAAGGAGTGAGTCACCTGGAAATTTGGAGCTTATGGTGCATTGATAGACAAAAACGAACTGGAGCGCATTCATTCTGAAGTGATAACAAAGACAAATTTCATAAGAGGCATTAGAGGCCATGGACTTATTCACTGATGACAAACTGAAAAGATTAAAATAGAGGCTTAGATCACTAAGTCAACAAGAAGATAATGATATCCTTGTTTGTCACTGATTTCTCTTGAATAATTTTAAATAATACTCTATTTCTCATTACTAGAAATGGAGATGAGCTATAATTCTACTAAAATCAACAATGAAACATGTAATATGACTCATAATCATAAATAACACGAGGCAAATAATGTATTGTTACATAACAGTAGGGCAAAATATACTGTCACCCACTCAGTCACAGTTCAGAATCTTTCCAAGCTACAGGAATACTATTTAAAAAAACATTGTGGCCTCATAAGCAATGCTAAAATGTCATAAACACAATGTTATGAAATAACAATAATGCCAGCAATAATTGTCACTTGTGGAAGCACGTACGTACTGCTTGTATAAAGAGGTAGCAAGAAGTATTTATAGTGTGCTTGAGCTTGAAACAGCAAGTCTTTCAATCATAGTGCTGCTTTTACAGGGAATGAACACAATAGATCTTTTTTTTTTTTTTTTTTTATTAATTTTATTACAATCCATACAAAGCAATCAAGTTTTTACAAAGAGAAAAATTAAGAACAGATCGATCCCCACCCCTGAGAGAGAGAGCAAGCCAAACGGCGTTAAATTTAAGGCTTGTAAACATACCTAAATTAATAAATTCTCTGTGCCTTTTGAACTTATTTTAAAATATTACTGATTAGATCCTGCCATGTTTTGAAAAAAGTCTGTACGGATCCTTTAACTGAGTATTTGATTTTTTCCAACTTCAAATAATATAACACATCGGTTTCCCACTGACTTAAAAGAGGAGAGTTTGGGTTCTTCCAGTTTATGAGAATAAGTCTACGTGCCAAAAGTGTAGTGAATGCAATCACAATTTGTTTGTCTTCCTCCGCTTTAAACCCATCTGGAAGAACACCAAACACAGCTGTTAATGGGTTTGGAGGGATTGTAAGTCCAAGGCTATCTGAAAGGTAATTAAAAATGTTTGTCCAGAATAATGTTAATTTGGTGCAGGACCAGAACATGTGACCTAGTGAGGCTGGGACTTGGTTACAACGTTCGCAGGTTGGATCATGCCCTGGGAACATTTTGGAGAGTTTTAGTCGAGACAGATGTGCTCGATATATAATTTTGAGTTGTATAATTGTATGCTTTGCGCATATGGAGCTCGAGTGAATTCTCTGCATTGCTACTTTCCACTCCTTTTCTGATATATTAATTGAAAGATCTTTTTCCCAGTGTCCTCTTGGATCTTTAAAAGGGAGGGATTGTAAAATGATTTTATATATTGTAGAGATGGAGTCTAAATCCTTGAGATTGAGCAATATTTTTTCCAGCATGGATGAGGGTGCAAGATGAGGAAAATCTGGAAGGTTTTGTTTAACAAAGTTTCTGATTTGAAGATAGTGAAAGAAATGTGTAGCTGGAATGTTAAATTTGGAATGTAATTGCTCATAGGATGCAAAGACGTTGTCTATATAAAGATCTCTAAGCAAGTTAATTCCAAATTTTTTCCAAATATTAAAAACTGCATATGTTTGTGAGGGTTGAAAGAGGTGGTTCTCTTGCAGGGGTGCCACAGATAGAAGCTTCTCCGTCTTAAAATGCTTTCTACATTGGTTCCAGATTCTAAGTGAGTGGAGCACAATTGGGTTATTAGTGTATTGCCGATAACGTGTGTTTATTGGAGCACAGAGCAAGGAATACAAAGAAGTACTGCAGGAATTTAATTCTATTGCGGACCAAACCTGTGTATGTTCTTCTATTTGTGTCCAGGTTCTTATCGCCTGTATATTTGCTGCCCAGTAATAAAACTGGAAGTTAGGTAGAGCCATGCCGCCTTCTGCCTTTTGTCTTTGTAGGGTCGCTCTTTTGATGCGTGGATGTTTTGAATTCCAAATAAATGAGGTTATTGTCGAATCTAATTGCCTAAAAAATGATTTATTAATGTATATTGGGATGTTTTGAAATAAAAAAAGGAGCTTAGGAAGAATATTCATCTTAACAGTGTTAATTCTTCCAGCTAGTGTGAGATGAAGGGTTGACCATCTATGCAAGTCTTGTTTAATTTTTTCCATGCAAACGGCGAAATTTTGTTGATATAGAGCTTTATGTTTACTTGTGATGTTTACCCCTAGGTATTTAAACTGTTCTGCAATGATAAAAGGTAGGGTATCTAATCTAATATTATATGCTTGAGAGTTCACTGGAAAGAGTACACTTTTATTCAGATTAATTCTGAGACCAGAGATCTTTTGAAATTCTGTGAGTGCTGCTAAGACTGCAGGTACAGAATTTTCTGGGTCTGATATATACAGTACCATGTCATCTGCATATAATGAGATTTTCTGTTCCAGTCCTTCTCTGCTAATCCCCTTTATCTGATCAGTATTTCGACAATGTATTGCCAGTGGTTCAATGGCAATCGCAAACAGCAGCGGTGACAAGGGGCATCCTTGTCTAGTGCCACGTTCTAGTTTAAAGTAGTCTGAGCAAATGTTGTTGATGCAAACTGAAGCTTCTGGGTTAGTATACAGTAATTTAATTTAATCCATGCACAGATGTTTGGGCCAAACCCAAACTTCTCCAATATAGTAAAAAGGTATTTCCATTCAATCATGTCGAATGCTTTTTCTGCATCCAATGATAATAATATTTCTGGGGTGTTTGATTTAGTTGGTGAGTATATTACATTAAACAGGCGTCGAAGATTGGAAGATAAGTGCCGGCCCCTAATAAATCCAGTTTGGTCTTGTGATATTACCGAGGGGAGCACTTTCTCCACCCTTCTGGCTAAGATTTTAGAGAGTATTTTAACGTCGTTATTCAGAAGTGAAATTGGTCTGTATGATGCACATTGTAATAAGTCCTTATTTTGTTTTGGAAAGACAGTGATTAGTGCTTGGCGAAAGGTTTGTGGAAGAGGTTGGTTATCTCTGGCTTCTGTAAATGTTGCTAATAAGAGGGGGGCTAGCTGAGCGGAGAATTTCTTGTAAAATTCTGCAGGGTAACCATCAGGGCCTGCTGCTTTCCCGCCTTGGAGTGATTTTATAGCATCTAGTAATTCTGATAACATCAGAGGTTTATCAAGTTCCTCCGCACTAAAAGCGTCTATTTGTGGTATCTGTAATGTATCCAGAAATGCATTAGATTGTGTATTGTCTTCCTTAAACTCAGTAGTATATAGGGATTTATAGTAGTCTCTGAAAGTGTGCATTATATTTTGGTGTTCGACGATTTTATCTCCGTTCGTACTAGTGATTACCGAGATTGCGTTGCGCACTTCTTGCTTGTGAATTTGTTGAGCTAAAAGCTTATTAGCTTTCTCCCCATGTTCATAGTAATGATGTCTGGATTTGTAAATTAGTTGTTCAGTTTCTTTAGTTGTCAAGAGGTTTAATTCCGAATGTAGAGCCTGCCTTCTCCTATGTAGAGTCTCGCTTGGTAGTCTGGCATGTTCTTCATCTATTTTAGTAATTTCGCTTTTTATCTCTGCTATTTTCTTGAACACAATAGATCTTGTTGTGAACTCTTTACAGGAGGTGCAATCCCTGTTGTTGGAAGTAATAGATGGAGCACAGCTTAAATACTGTTTTAATTCAGGAAAATATTCTTATATGGACTCTTTGAGAAGGGCTAAAATTCACTTGATTACAGCTTTTTGCTTGTAGTGACCACATGCAGAAAAACATTTTTTACACTGGAGCCCTTAGTCAGAGAAAGTACTTTTAGCAGGGGTGTTTTCCATATTAATACGAAGAATGGAATGCACATTTGCCGTTTCTTGGCAAATACAATTACAGTGATGTTACCTATAGCTTATTTAAATTTACCTAGAGCTCATTTATGTTTGTCTTTCTGTCACTTATGTAATGTCATTGACCATCACTCAGCTATTCAATCTTCATGTGCCTACAGATTTTATTTTTTTTTTCTCCAGCCGTCTGGAGTTTTTTTTGTTTTTTCTGTCCCCCCTGGCCATTGGACCTTACTCTTATTCGATGTTAATTAATGCTGATTTATTTTGTTTTCTTATTGTGTCTTTTATTTTTTTATTCTTTATTATGTAAAGCACTTTGAGCTACTGTTTGTATGAAAATGTTCTATATAAATAAATGTTGTTGTTGTTGTTGTTGTTATTTATGCAATTGTCCTTGATTTTGACCTTTAGCTTTGACGTCCAAACAATTTTTCCTAGTGTTTTTGCAAAGGTGAGCTCATTTGTATGTTAAGGTAACTATATCCTGTAAAAAAGAACAAACAGAGAAGAAAAGAGAATTGGGGGATCCACCCCATATATTGAAATACAACAAGAAGATAAGCAATTTTGCAGAGTAATCTTATGAGACTGAGTCAAACTAAGACTGAATTAGAAGGTGAAGTGACTAGATCTTTATAGATGGTGGGCAGGAAGAGGCGGGTCCTTGGAAGAAGTGAGGTCAGTAGGAGGGTATGGTCTGGCAGTGGAATTAAGTGGAGCTTTAGTTGGGCTTTTCTTCTGGTGGTCTGTGAAAAAGGGAGAAAAGGCATTAGTGCAGCTCATCAACCCCCTACTCTGCGTCTTACCCAGTAGAATTATAGCTCTTTTTAAACCAGTAGCTAATCTAAAATTTCAGCTGAGTGCCCCATGATAACAAAAAATTCAATGTAAACTTCAAGTGAGGACGTGAACATTAATTTTGTGGGAAAGATGAGATTACAACAGTATAATAAGGGAAGAATAAAAGTAATTGATTTGAATCTGTCCCAAGAGGAGTACCAATGCCACCACTCTGGCTGTTTCTTGACTAGTAACTTATTTCATTTTTTCAGTCTTCAATATTGTACCGTTAGTTAATTTCTCAGATGGGTTAGCAAAAGGTGGAGACCATAAGAAAGTAATTAATTTTATCTATTCTTCGATGTTCTATAATACAGTACATGGTTTTTATATTAATATTTCTATTATAGCATTAGAAAGTAATGAATAGACTGAAATAGCCTGATCAAGGAGCCCCTGGTTATGAGTATCGGGAGCAGGCTGGGACCCAACTCCAAGTGCTTCTTTTGTGTCACTTATTGGCGAGGCCTAGCACATCTCTTGGTGTGTCATTGGCCCATAGCTCCTCCTACCTTTGTCAGTTGCTATGCAAAGATTTTTATACAGCAGTCAGATGGTGGGAGGGTAGGAGATATAAAAGCATTTTATGCTTTGTAACAACAAACCTCAGGTACTCCCTTTTCCTTTTGCATGATTTGGACTTTTTCTACTGTCTTGTGGTTCAGATGTTCACTTGTTTTCCAGTTTCATCCTCATTCTTCTAGTCCTAATTAGTCTGATTTTTAATCCACTGCTTATTTTTTGGATTCTGTTTCTGGTTTTGATCTTTGTTGCTGTTTTATCTGCTTACTTTTATCTGATCTCCTGCATTTTTGGCAACGTTTTGAAAAATGTATTGGATAAACAAACTATATTTGTTTTATCTTTTTTCTTTTGTCATGTCAGATTCAATAGTGATTCATCCAGATCTGCAGTTTAGGTGTACCTGGTCAGTTACTCTTCATGGTATGGCACCCTACACAGTGGGCCTGTTCTTGTCTGCTGAAGAGCTGACACTGGGGAGCTGCACCAGGTACACTCTAACCTCTGTAGTGTGGTGATCTATTATAAAATTGACATTCAGATGCTTGAGTCTAATCTGAGCAAGACAATGACTATGGCAGTGGTTCTCAATCTGTGAGGCGGGCCCCCCTGGGGGGGCGCCAAGTAACAAAAAGGGGGGCGCGAAGATGTGAAAAAAAGAATCGAAAATATGAAAAATACATCTATTGAAACCAAAACAAATGAACTTAAGCTACATTTTGATACTAGAAAAATAAATACAGTAGAGTCTTGCTTATCCTACCTTCGCTTATCCAACATTCCGTATTATTTGATGTCCCACCGCAAAAAAAAAAACAAAAAAACAAAACGCAACAATCGGCAACAAGAACTGCAAGTTGCAAGGGTGGATCGTAGTCTAGTTTTTGTTGCTCCCGACTCTACCGCAACTAATTACAGTGGAACCTCGGTTTGCGAGCATAATTCGTTCTGGAAATGTGCTCGCAGTCCAAAGCAGAATTTCCCAATATGAAATAATGGAAACTCAGATAATTCGTTCCACAGCCCAAAACTATTTATATAAAAATGATTGATACAAAATATAAAGTAAAAATACATAAAGCAAATTAACCTGCACTTTAACTTTGAAAAGAATCATGGCTGGTGTGAGTGAGTTTCTAAACTCTTGTGGAATTCCACCCAACGTAATGGCACGCAGAACAGCGTCCCAAGCAATCGCAGTCTCCCAGTGCTGTAGCAGTTCACCATAAAAGCGAATCCGAAAAGATCACGGACATGCTATAAGTGATTCAGTGCTCCGTCTGAATCAACCCAGCCCTCAAAAACTAATTTATGGTTATAAAAATCATCTTAATATGCAGAAATACAGTATAAAGAGCTGCTGCATCGCAGATAGATAACTCCTGTAGCCACAACAAATGCCTTTATTGAATAGACAAACCAGGGGTGAACAAGTTCCTTTCTACTGAAGCTACAGGCGCGACACACATAAAAAACATCAATAATAACTCATAAACTTGCAATATTATTTAGGAAAATCGCAACATTTTACTCACCAAAAATTTGGATTATTTGTAAACAAAATCCATCCTCCTCTCTTTCCTCAAAAACAGTTCAATTACTCTGTCGTACAGATTATCCGTGCGCTTCATTTCCATCAAAAAGTCCCATTCTATCGCCATCGAAGCTAATGCTGAAAGTTTAACCAGCCCTGTCGTATTTCTGGCATAAGTTTTAATTCGCTTTAGGGCTGAAAATGTCCACTCGACAGAAGCAGTGGACGCGGAAATGGTCACCGCCAAATATACCAATGTGTACCAGCTGCCCCATGCTCTCATTCAGATTTTTCTGATGAAGGAAGTCAAGGATATCAGTGGGAGATTTTCCTGCAAAATCATCCATGGCATACATTACAGTCAGTTCTGTTTTTAGTCGAGACAGATCAAAAACTGCTCCGTGGCTCTTGTGTTAAACTGGAGAAGGCTGCATGCGGGAAATTTTTCTTGTATTCCCGAAACTTCTGGGGGTTGAGGAGCGTGACAAACATCAGTTTTTCGTGGTCTTCAAATCTGGTCTGTGTCTGGCAAATAATATTATCCAGAATCCTGCCATGGAGTTGGCTGTAGTGTGCGTGAGGATCTTGCGTTTGGAGCGCCTGCGGTGCGTTCAGTGGCCTCGGAGAGTTCCTCATATCGGCTTCTATCCAGTCAATGGGTCTGAATACGGTGACGTTGCCATACGCCTGCTAGAGGACCCTACTGACACCAACTCAAAATCTGATTGGTTGAAGCAACAGTTTAATCGACATTTATTCTGTGTTAGAGGGCCTGCAAAATGGATTGTGAAGGCCTCTCTGACTAGGAAACAAATGATGGCTGAAATGTGATTGGTTAAATGCTTTAATACAAAAATACATGTCTGGAAGCAGCACAACCATCGGAAAAGCTATGAAAGGAAGCGGACAGACTATTTGGAATTATTTAATAAGTATTCATGGACAAAATATAATTAACATCAGTTTGTGATTCAGATATTGTTTTAGGCCAGCAGAGAAGGCCTTGCAGGCCCTGACGGCCCACCACTCAAGCTCATGATTAACTCATCAGCTCTTACATCACCGGTCAGCGCCTGACACAATTCTCTGCCGCTCTCTCCAATAAGATAACGGAATAATCTGACCTTAGTGTTTTCCTCTGCCTCCGGCATTGCAAGTTCTGTGTATAATGTGAACTCGTCCTTCCATGTTCTCCATGACTTCGCCAGGTCTTTAGCATCGAGTCTTTATACCCTGCGTCTTCTCATTAAACTTGTATCTCGCAAATATCTCGTGCGATCTTGCGATGTCCATGGCTTTATTTAATTTTAGCTCAGCCTCGGCACTTAAAAGTTTCTCTCGCACTTTCGCTGAGGGAGGGTTTCTGCAGTAGCTGCACTTATGAATATGTCCTTCACCCGTGAATATTTACCTTATATGGGCAGGCATTCAATTACGTGGGAGGCGTGATGATGCAAGATGCAACTCCGCCTCACACGGCGACCGAGCCGCAGGCTATGGCCGTTTACAGTATATGGACGAAAGTAGGTTCCAGTTATGACCGTTACGCGTAGAATTTTGAAATGAAACCTGCCTAACTTTTGTAAGTAATCTGTAAGGAATGAGCCTGCCAAATTTCAGCCTTCCACCTACAAGGGAAGTTGGAGAATTAGTGACGAGTGAGTGAGTGAGTGAGTGAGTGAGTCAGTGAGGGCTTTGCCTTTTATTAGTATAGATTAAAAAAGAACAAATTTGTATTAGTGGGCTCCTTTCAAAAAAATGTTAGGGTTGGCGCGATTAAAACTGTTATAAAAACTAGTGTCGCAAATACTTAAAGGTTGAGAAATGCTGAACTATGGGAACAAGACTTTGACAACAGAAATGATGATCAGTCGACTCAGATCAACATGTACATTCTACAAACATGTCATAATTCTTTGTGTGCCCCAGGAGCATTGGTTCAAACTGAACAACATACAGTCAGTATCGTTGATATTCTAATTTAGTACTAAGATGTTGCTGTCAGAATGCTAACAACAGGGATGAACATGCTTCATGTATTTTTTTATACCTTATATTCCCTTGTCCTTGAGCTGGAACGTTTGACTACAAGGAAATGTGTGGTTATTTATAAACGTATGGTTACTTTGAAACCATGAAACTGCTGATTCCAATCCAGTCTTGTCACACCCCCAACAAGTCCCTTGAACTTCCTGCTATCTTATTGTAATGTAAGGTAGACATAAAATGACCTTTTATCTTTTTGTTATTTGATGTACTATCCTTATAATTGATAATTGTTGAACTAATCTTAAGTACACATAGCTTATTTTACTATTACCTTATTTGTTTTTTGAGAACCTTGCAAAGGAGTGTGATGAAAAATAAAGATTCATAAATTAATTTATAAGTTGAAATATTTTTGATTTTTTTATGTTGGGGTAGATGTTGAGATTCAGTGGATGGAGTGGTTGCCTCACAACTGGAATTTCCACTCCAAGTTGACATGTGGGTTTTCTTTGCTTTCCATTTACATTCCAGACAAGAAAGATGCTATTAGATATTAGAACTAAGTTTGGGTATGCACATGAAAATAATTTTTGATGGACTGGTGTCCTGTCATACTAACAAGATGAAATCTGGATCCTCCCTAGTGGGTTCAGGATATGTTTGAATTCCTACATTCATTTTATTATTCAATGAGTTTTAAGTGATTTTTCTAGAAACATGCTAATTATGCATATTTGTTTGCCTTTTCATTCACATTTTGTATACTGTTGAATACATGAAAATGCAGGTGGAGTGTCAATCTATATTGTTTTTCTTCATTAAACTGAATGTATATATTATTTGACAATTGTACATTGAATGTATGTATCGATACCTAAAGCTTTTTTATTATTCAATGACCTTTAAGTGATTTTCTCCAGAAAATGTTAATTATGCATTTTTGTTTGCATGTTACATTGAACGTTAAGGTATTACGGAAGAATACTCTTTGTGAAACCCAGTTAAATTCTAGACATACTGTAGTGCTGTTACTACTGCTGCTGGCTTGCAGAATCCTGTCTTTAATGTGGGATAAGAGTCTCTGGCCTTGCTTGCATGCTGTGCTAATTTTGTTCTTTAAACAGCAGACTTGTTTGGCTGCCGCTCCCAACCACAGTAACGAAAGGCGCTAATCTGTGGACAGATCCAGGGCTTATTCGGTTACTGCACAATCTGCGGGTGTGTATCCCTAATCATCGACTCCACCTGTTAGTCAGAGTTCTATCACAGGCTCTCTGTCCACTCTACTTATCTAGGAAAATATTTTGTTCTAAAATGTGTCAGAAACAAAAAAGGACCTTCTGGGGATATATTTTGAACTGTATTTTGCTGTATGCTACAATCAAAAGCAAAACCTTGTAAGTTAAACAATGTTTTTGAAGTTATAATGTTTTAGACCTGAAGTCAATTGTGTTCTTTCTAGATTAGTTTCCAATACTACAGTGATAACAGATTTAATAAAATCAGATTTTATGGTAGTCATCTAATAGTATAATTAGACGTCATTGTGGTAATGATAAGAAACGTATTGACACTTCTTATAATTAGTAAAATGACATGAACATTGCCATATTGTTTTTTAAAATTCAGGCAATAGCTCATTATAGTTATAGTTATTTTATTTATATACAGTGGATATAACAAATCAATACTAATTTATTCCTTCGATATTATTTTCTACATAAAACGTATTAAATTAGTTTAATAATAACAATAATAATAATAAATTGTATTATTGTGAATCTTATGAAATTAGCTTAATGAATCTATGTAATTTTTTGCTAAAAATTTGCTGAAGAAGCATAAAAATGTCCTTAGAAGTTAGTATTCATCGGTCATATGTGTAAAAATGGAAATATACCCTGTATATGGTTATGGTTATGAATGAAGTGTAACTAATAAAACACTAGCTCTTTTCCATTAGCAATGATGTCTTCTTGCCAAAGTGGCACTTTCTGAATTATTTCTTTCATAATAGGGTCAATTCAGCTAGTTTAATTTTTTTGCACATCACAGAGTCTAGTTTTAGGGGGCATCTTTAACCTACTTTGTTCTACTTCTTGTCACAAAAACTGCACATTCTTTCTTCCCTGTGGCTATAGTTTTTGATCCCAGCAACTTCAAACTTTAAATTGGTTTTTACATTGATTAAAGTCCTTTTAGTTACAGTGTTCCCCTTTTATTGTGTCAATCCATAAATTTCAAACTAGGCTTGTTAAATTGTTATAGGCAAGAAGCTACATTTTGTGTGTTATACAGGATTAAATTGCTTTTCCTTGTCATGGGCAGGGAGATATTTAAGAGTATCAGAGAAAAGAATAGTTGTCAAAGTTCAAGGATAATCCAACAGAGAATCAAAGGTTCAATAACAAAGTCAGAAAGGGTTATCAGGTACAAATGGGCAAATGAAAGTCAAAACAAAACACAACCCGAAGCCATAATCCTTTCTAAAAAAATAAATAGCACTAAGCAAATTTTTTTAAAGGAAAGTTTTGATTTTAAACCTTGGACACAAGTTACTTCACAAGGTCATCTTTTATATGATGGCCACCATGATGTCATGCATCACATGCTTAGCAACCAAGCACCATCATAGTGATCAGAAACACAAAATGCCACACCCATAAAAACAGCTATACAAAATGTCCATCCATCCATCCATCCATCCATCCATCCATCCTCTTCCGCTTATCCGAGGTCGGGTCGCGGGGGTAGCAGCTTAAGGAGAGAAGCCCAGACTTCCCTCTCCCCGGCCACTTCTTCCAGCTCTTCCGGTAGAATCCCAAGGCGTTCCCAGGCCAGCCGGGAGACATAGTCCCTCCAGCGTGTCCTGGGTCTTCCCCGGGGCCTCCTCCCGGTTGGACGTGCCCGGAACACCTCACCAGGGAGGCGTCCAGGAGGCATCCTGATCAGATGCCCGAGCCACCTCATCTGACTCCTTTCGATGCGGAGGAGCAGCGGCTCTACTCTGAGCCCCTCCCGGATGACTGAGCTCCTCACCCTATCTTTAAGGGAAAGCCCAGACACCCTGCGGAGGAAACTCATTTCAGCCGCTTGTATTCGCGATCTCGTTCTTTCGGTCACTACCCATAGCTCATGACCATAGGTGAGGGTAGGAACGTAGATCGACTGGTAAATTGAGAGCCTTGCCTTACGGCTCAGCTCTTTTTTCACCACGACAGACCGATGCAGAGCCCGCATCACTGCGGATGCCGCACCGATCCGCCTGTCGATCTCACGATCCATTCTTCCCTCACTCGTGAACAAGACCCCGAGATACTTAAACTCCTCCACATGGGGCAGGATCTCACCCCCAACCCTGAGAGGGCACTCCACCCTTTTCCGGCTGAGGACCATGGTCTCGGATTTGGAGGTGCTGATTCTCATCCCAGCCGCTTCACACTCAGCTGCGAACCGCTCCAGAGAGAGCTGAAGATCACGGCCTGATGAAGCAAACAGGACAACATCATCTGCAAAAAGCAGTGACCCAATCCTGAGTCCACCAAACCGGACCCCTTCAACACCCTGGCTGCGCCTAGAAATTCTGTCCATAAAAGTTATGAACAGAATCGGTGATAAAGGGCAGCCCTGGCGGAGTCCAACTCTCACTGGAAACGGGCTCGACTTACTGCCGGCAATGCGGACCAAGCTCTGACACCGGTTGTACAGGGACTGAACAGCTCTTATCAGGGGGTCCAGTACCCCATACTCCCGGAGCACTCCCCACAGGACTCCCCGAGGGACACGGTCGAACGCCTTTTCCAAGTCCACAAAGCACATGTAGACTGGTTGGGCAAACTCCCATGCACCCTCCAGGACTCTGCTAAGGGTGTAGAGCTGGTCCACTGTTCCGCGACCAGGACGAAAACCACACTGTTCCTCCTGAATCCGAGGTTCGACTATCCGACGGACCCTCCTCTCCAGAACCCCCGAATAGACTTTTCCAGGGAGGCTGAGGAGTGTGATCCCTCTATAGTTGGAACACACCCTCCGGTCCCCCTTTTTAAAGAGGGGGACCACCACCCCAGTCTGCCAATCCAGAGGCACTGTCCCCGATGTCCATGCGATGTTGCAGAGACGTGTCAACCAAGACAGTCCTACAACATCCAGAGCCTTAAGGAACTCCGGGCGTATCTCATCCACCCCCGGGGCCCTGCCACCAAGGAGTTTTTTGACCACCTCGGTGACTTCAGTCCCAGAGATGGGAGAGCCCACCTCAGAGTCCCCAGGCTCTGCTTCCTCATTGGAAGGCATGTTAGTGGGATTGAGGAGGTCTTCGAAGTACTCCCCCCACCGACCCACAACGTCCCGAGTCGAGGTCAGCAGCGCACCATCCCCACCATATACGGTGTTGACACTGTACTGCTTCCCCTTCCTGAGATGCCGGACGGTGGACCAGAATCTCCTCGAAGCCGTCCGAAAGTCGTTCTCCATGGCCTCTCCAAACTCCTCCCATGCTCGAGTTTTTGCCTCAGCAACAACCGAAGCCGCATTCCGCTTGGCCTGTCGGTACCTATCAGCTGCCTCCAGAGACCCACAGGACAAAAAGGTCCTATAGGACTCCTTCTTCAGCTTGACGGCATCCCTCACCGCCGGTGTCCACCAACGGGTTTGGGGATTGCCGCCGCGACAGGCACCGACCACCTTACGGCCACAGCTCCGGTCAGCCGCCTCAACAATAGAGGCATGGAACATGGCCCATTTGGACTCAATGTCCCCCACCTCCCTCGGGACGTGGTCGAAGTTCTGCCGAAGGTGGGAGTTGAAGCTACTTCTGACAGGGGACTCTGCCAGCCGTTCCCAGCAGACCCTCACAACACGTTTGGGCCTACCAGGTCTGACCGGCATCTTCCCCCACCATCGAAGCCAACTCACCACCAGGTGGTGATCAGTTGACAGCTCCGCCCCTCTCTTCACCCGAGTGTCCAAGACATATGGCCGCAAGTCCGACGACACAACCACAAAGTCGATCATCGAACTGAGGCCTAGGGTGTCCTGGTGCCAAGTGCACATATGAACACCCTTATGCTTGAACATGGTGTTCGTTATGGACAATCCGTGGCGAGCACAGAAGTCCAATAACAGAACACCGCTCGGGTTCAGATCGGGGGGGCCATTCCTCCCAATCACGCCCTTCCAGGTCTCACTGTCATTGCCCACGTGGGCATTGAAGTCTCCCAGCAAAACGAGGGAATCCCCAGAAGGTATGCCCTCTAGCACCACCTCTAGAGACTCCAAAAAGGGTGGATACTCCAAACTGCTGTTCGGCGCATACGCACAAACAACAGTCAGGACCCTTCCCCCCACCCGAAGGCGGAGGGAGGCCACCCTCTCGTCCACCGGGGTAAACCCCAACGCACAGGCTCCAAGTCGGGGGGCAGTAAGTATGCCCACACCTGCTCGGCGCCTCTCACCAGAGGCAACTCCAGATATACAAAATGTCAGAGAATATAAAAGTATAACTGCATAAAATGACAACACATATAATGCAGTTATCTTTCTCATGTGAGTTGCAGTTTGATATTCCACTGAATAAAGATGAATGAAAGGAAATGAATGACAAGAGACTTACATATTTAAGGGAAATGCCAAAAAGTCTTTTTCAAATCTTTTCAAATTTCATCTATAGGTGAATCTTTCTCTAAAGTTGTGACTTTAGTGCTATAAATAAACAGAGTAAATAATAATAAAAGTGTACAGCCAATACTTAGAAACATGTGATTTGATGTGATACCCTTGGACTTAACAATGTTGGATTTATTTAAGGAAATCTGGATTATTTCAGAGGATCCTTTCAAGTTGGGGTTGCTCTTCATGTCTGTGGAGTAGCGACAGATGTTAGAACATTAGAACATTAGAACAATCTGGATGAGAACAGGCCATTCAGCCCAACAAAGCTTGCCAGTCCTGTCCACTTAATTCTTCCAAAATAACATCAAGTCGAGTTTTAAAAGTCCCTAAAGTTACTGTCTACCACGCTGCTTGGTTGCTTATTCCAGTGTTCTTTATGTAAAGAAATAATGTGAACACCAACCTCTATAGGCTTCAGTGCACTATCAACACAAATGAAAAAAGTTTGTTAAATCTGACATATGTCAAATAGGAAAATAAATCCTATTGTTCTGTTTTTGTTTAATGTGTTTATGTTTTAATTATTTGATGCCTCAATTACCATCATTTTGTGAATTTGTTATTTATGGGGACTGCTATTTTAGGATGGATGAATACTGCACGCACACAAGTAAGAGCAGTCGTGTTACAAAATATGGTCAAACTTTGTTCTAAAATAGGAGACACTCCATGTAAAAACTTTGTGAGAACTCTCCTAGTATAATATTTCTAGTTATTGATTTTAGCAATCTCCCATAAAGTTGATAATCCTTTTGGCCTTTGGTGTTCCTAACCTTGGCTACAAATGACCACACTGCTCTAACAACCCCTAAATCTCTGCTACTCGTATTTTTTAAATTGGTCTCTGTGCACTTTTTGTGGAAAGCCCCTCTCAGTCATGATAGTAAATAAATATTTGCTATAACAAGACATTTCAAGTTAGAGGGAAAATGTTTACTGAGTTATAGGCCATCCAAAGGCAGGCTTCATAGCGCCATTCCAGTTTGCATCCAGAGGTGACACATACAGTACCCTGTAGTGCAGACTAAACTTTTGTTTTATATTAGACTTGCTTGGAAGTAGACTTAAATGTGGTAGCACAGATGGTGTATGCTATAAAACCCCACTTTATTTAGGCACTGTTCATACAAAAACATTTGCAAATATATTTTTCCATGTTAAATTAACCATTTTTTTAATTTGAAAACGTCATGTTTGCTTTAACAAAAAGGATCACATGTAGGCAACTTCAAATGAATCAAAACAGGGTATCATTAGGAGTAAGTATTTTAAAAAAGATGAAAATAAGACAAGAAGTAAGTATTGGGGTCATGAAAGATGCCCTATTTAACTGAATTATCCAATGGATTGAAAAGGAATAAAATACACATGTGCTAAAAAAAGACTCACTGCAAAAAATGAAAGAGGCACAGAGCTCTGACTTCTTCCAAAGTTGGACCAAATATGAACAGCAACTTCCACTGGAGACGTCAGTTATATATAATGAAGACTGGAAGGGGCGGGGCTTTGCAGGATCAGGAAGTGACCTCAACGGTCCTCTGGTGGTTTCTCTTCCTCAAGTCTAGGGAAACAAGATAAAATTAGTGGCAGTGTCACACTCTTTTCCTTCTCTGTATTCATCCAGCAAAAGTAAATAAAATAATCCCTAAGCTCAAATATCTGACGGTAAACATCCTCAAGAGGAGCAAATGATGCCTTCTATATATAATTCTGGGCTAACCTAAAATGGAAGTGTATGGTTCACTAAAACATTATACTGTAAAGCAGTAATAAAATGAGTGCAGCAATGCAAAATGCCTTCATTTATTCAGAAGAGCCCTCTTCTGTTGCCCTCCAGTGCCTGACTTCCACAGTGACAGTGCATGTAGTCTGTTTGTACTTGGGAATAAAATGACACCTTTTCTGTGTATGGTATTAAATAGGTTTATGTCTTAATTATTTTGTTAAATATGCGCCTTGCTTTTTGTGAATTTCCCCTTGGGATTAATAAAGTATCTATCTATCTGTCTATCTACATATTTTCTGTTATGTTTATTATTGTGTCCGTCACTTAAAATGTTCTTATGTTCCATGTCCTTCGCCGGTGGAGCACACAAGAGGCAAGGCCACCCTTATGTCACCACTCTTGGGCCTTCCCTCTGGCTAACCATTTTATGTTTATTTGAGTTTTATAAGTATTGCTTTTGCTGTTTGTATTTACTGTTTTTTGAGTTATTTTCTGGCCTTATTTTCTCAGATTCTGCGTTTGTACTGTGTATTGGGATTTGTTTGCAGTTCATTGCATTTTGGGTGACTTTTTTTGTGCCTCTTGTTCCTCTTTGAGGCTTTTGCCTTGTGTTTTTTTTTATATATTTATGAAATAAAAGATTATTTATTGGCTCTGTCAAAGATCAAAAGTCATTCTTTCTTTTGTGGGGCTTATACACCTTTTGGGGGAAGTATACTTTTAAATATTTATAGGTTTTTGCCAGCTACCCATTTTTGGGGCCTGCTCCAGCTGAATCCAACAGATGGTTCAAAGATGCCATAGAAGTCTGGCTGATGTTTGGTGAGCCTCTGTTGGGCAGACCAGTTACGATTCTGTCCTGATGATACAAGCAGGTTCGGATTGGGAAGCTTATTCAGGCCGGGAATCCCAAGTCTAACCCAGGCCACACAATACCCATCAGTTTTCTTGTACAGGCACAGACTCAAAAAACCAACAAACTCCATTTTTTATGAATGAGGACACCGTAGATTCAACTTTTACACATACATTTCACTTTTAAATATTAGTCTCAAGACAACCTCTGATAAAGTGTGGAACAACACTTCATAAATAATAAATCATGTAGTTCTATAATATTCATATCAAAACAAATGTGCAAAAAGCACTGAACCACAAAAATTAGCTTTCAGTGGAATCCACAGTGCATAGATTATGTTTGCAGTTTCAACTGTGAGCCTGGAATCTACACAGCCGAGCCGCTGTCTGGATGGTAATGCTGAGTAGTCTTCCACAACGTTTGAAATGATTGTCAAAAAAGACCACTTTGTATTTCTGCAATAGCCAAAAGACTCAAAAAATATCGCAGTGTCACAGAATTCTGTCAAGCAATTTTTAAAGAAAGCACTTATTAAACAAAAAACTATGAACCATTTTGTGTAGCGTATTCAGTCACTCTCTCATCATAGCACTAACGTTTAACTGTAAGAGTGCGAGAGATGCATTTTAAAAATATTTAAATAACGTAAAAACAAGACACGTTCATTAACAAACTTATGAAATAAAGAACAACAGGCACATTTAAAAACGCAAATCATTCCACTCACATACATGTTTCATTAATAAAATAAAACATTTTGTGTAGCCTATTCAGTCAAAAAGAAAACAAAAAGTTGAAAATGTGACCATACGCTACACTTCATTAAAATGTGAAACAAAAATAAAACAAAATAAATACACAGTAACATACAGAAGCATATTAGGGCCACTGAGAAGAAGAAAAAATACGGACACAGTGAAGAAAAAAATAATCGAGCACTAAGTAAGCAAAGAAGAAAAAGGACCTGCCCTTACAGGAATAGCCAGACTAGATGGTTTCACTCTCAGCTGGGGTTAGGAACAAATAGCAACTTAAGGATGCCTGGTTGTTGGCTATGTCTGTATAATTACTCTGTGTATTTACAACCAAAAATGATGCACATGGCCACAACCATTTTTATTTAAAATTATCATGGAATCGTGTTTGTGTTTTTTTTTGAAGGAAAATATTGAGAGCAGATGAAACCCTCCCTTCCAAGAAATGAATAACAGAAGAAACTAGACAACTGAAGATGGCTTAAATTGATTCTCCTGAGTGGGTGTATTGCCTATGGATTTTGAAAGGATTTTTGTCTAATGAAACTCGACAAAGCCGCTAATCCTGCCCGTTACACACTTGTGATGATTTATGCATTTCTGTGTTGTGTGTAAGTAGCCAGTCAAAGGGTGTGGTTTATATTATGCACAACTATGTCGGGTAATACATGTTTGCAATCTTTGGGTGTGGGCTTGAAATAATCTATTCATTGCCTTAAACAAGCCTTAAACACACTTTAGTTGCATGCAATCTAGAGTTAGCCAGCATCTTTGTTTCTGAGTGTCTTATGATAGAACCAATAGTGTTGAATGATTGTGTTTTGCTGGAACATCATTGTTGTGAAATCTGTAACCCACACCTCTAAAACAGAAAGATACAACACCTCTGTTGTTTCTAAACCATTCTGTAGGAAATATTCCAGCATTTGCAGTAGTAGATGTGCATGCACAATGGCTCCCATGAATGCACCTAATATGATTTCCCACCTCGCTCCAGTCATAATCTGGACGTTGGCAAATAGTGGAATTTACTTCTTGATAGATTAAATGTTA
This sequence comes from Polypterus bichir lapradei, assembly GCA_026402145.1. Taxonomy (NCBI): domain Eukaryota; kingdom Metazoa; phylum Chordata; class Cladistia; order Polypteriformes; family Polypteridae; genus Polypterus; species Polypterus bichir. The sequence goes on from JANRMT010062808.1 coordinate 53,896,239, forward strand.
GTGTCATGTACTATCAGAGCTAATTTTGCAAAGCAGATTTTTATAATTATACAATTCCGGCCTTCACAGAATAACATATCTCTTCAGATATGTGAATAATCCTTCTTTGGTTAATACTTTCCAATACTATAATCTTTATACCTTAAAGAGAAAGAATAATAGACTGATATTTCTTAGAAGCTATGAAGCTGCAACCATATAAATATTACTTTGAGGTATCTTAGCTGTGGTCTCTCAGCATATGGTGTTCTACTAGAAGAACTGCAGATAAAGAGCTGACAAACGTCACACACACAATACTAGCAAACTAAAGAACAAAAACAACATTATTGCAAATATTGGTGTTTGTGAGAATGGTCTCAAAAGAACTGTTTTCCCTGTATTTAACTCTGGGTATTCTCCATTTATAGTTTAACATGGCTTCTTCTTTAGTTATCTGTCATAAGGCAGATATCTTGTTTTGGCCTTCCTCTTGATTTCTTTCCCTCCAGTTTGTCCTACAGTGCTATTTTGAGCAATCCATCTTCTTACATATCCCATCCAGTTTGGTGGCCTCATCTCACTAATTCAAACCTGCTTGCTTTCTCACCAATCCTTTCCAGCACTCATTAGATCCAACGGATCTTTTCTGTCTTCTCCATGGCCACAGTTCGAATGCATCCAACATCCCCTTTCCTCATTGTCCATGTCTCTACTCCATACAATGCGACACTCCAGATTACTGTTCTTATTTGTTACTTCAGTGTTCTATCCTTCCTGTTTATTAGCAATTTTTGTTTTGCATTGAAGACTGCTATTTCATTGCTATACATTATGAAATGTTTTGCACGATTCTGAATCTGTTAAACTGCAATGAGAGATCAGCATTTCTTGCCATTTTTCACAAAATGGTTCAAGTTTGCTTCTCCTTGTCCTAGTATCGGCCTAATGCTAATCATGTATGTTGTCTGCAGATTTTCTGTGAATCCCTGATTGATTCCTTGTTTCACAGCAATTTGTTTGATTAAGACTCTGTAAAATTTCTTTGTGCAAAATAAGATGCAACAAACTCTTTATCCTAACAAAGGGTGATTGCAAATATTGGTATCTAATTTTCTTTTCTGACATTGCAAGAGTATTCCAAGTGGAGAAATATGCTATGCAGAATCTTCACAAAGCATCTTGGGATTGTTTGGGCTATTTGTCCATCTGTTCCACTCAGCTCTACTGGCCCAGTCAGCCATCAAGTAGGTGTAATTTTGTTAGTAGTCTTCATGTAGGCTTTGGACTAACTGCATTATTAATCTTCTTGTACTTATTTGCCATTATATAGTCACTTGCTTATGTTAGAAAAATGTTTGTAATTTGTCTTCTTTGAACTTTATTCATTTTTCTTTTCATTCTTTATATCTTTCTTATGGTGGGCAACCTGTGATTGAAATGGGAAAAAAAAGTGTCACATGATGCTGTAGGACATGTGCACACCCAGAACAGTTTTTTGAAAAAAGTACCTCTACAAGAACTTGAGTTAATCATATACTGTAGGTTACTAGCTGTCTCCCGCAACTCCGCCCACGTTGGCACTGTACCTGATGGGAGAGCATCTCCCACATGGGGAGAAGAGCATGTGGCAGTGATATCTCTGCCAATGAGCAGCTACCCTCTAAAACACACGTAGCTGTGATCTCTCTCTCAAAAACGTTAAACTTTTTTTCAACAAACAGGTATCGCTATCTAAGCAGACGCAAGGTACGCTCCAACACGTGGTGAGAGGTAGACCGACCCGAACAGAGTCTGGCGCGTAAGTGAGGATGGCCCTGCCCAGCTCCCTACTCCTGAGGTCCCGCCTCCCCCTCCCCTTGGCCCACAGCCTCTCTCTTGGATTTGTGCTAAAAAATTGGTGCTGGAAGTGAACTATGACACATAGCGCGATGGGAGAAGTCGCAAAATCAACCGTAATGTTCAAGCAAATTATAGGAGAAAACCTGATCTAAATCTGTTAAGTAGTTTTCTCGAGAAAATTGGACAGACATACAGAGAGACAGACAGACGTTGGATTTTCTATATATATAGAGATATTGGATTAAATACGGGTGGCATGGTGGCGCAATGGTAGCGCTGCTGCCTCGCAGTAAGGAGACCTGAGTTCGCTTCCCGGGTCCTCCCTGTATTGAGTTTGCATGTTCTCCCCATGTCCAGGTGCTCTGGTTTCCTCCCGCAGTCCAAAGACATGCAGCTTAGGTGCATTGGCAATCCTAAACTGACCTTGGTGTGTGGGTGTGTTTGCCCCCTGCAGTGAGCTGGCATCTTGCCCGAGGTTTGTTTCCTGCCTTGCGCCCTGGGATTGCCTCCAGCAGATCCCCGTGACCCTATGTTAGAAAATAGCAGATTGGATTATGGATGGATGAATTAAATACCAAGTGGACAGAACATAATCAGATTCATATGCGATACACTGTTTCATGTTTTCTGTCATGGGGAATTGTTAAGTTTTTTTTGTACACTTTTGATTCTTTGCAAACTTTCTGTATTCTTTGCTGCCATTGCCCTTATAGGAGATATTACACTCCATTCTTTTAATAGCTTATGTCCTTCTGTGACTCCTACACCCGTCCCAATCTTCCATCATGAAATAATCAAACTGCTCTTTTATCCAGTGTTCCATACCATTACCATGCTAAAATGCAGTGTTCTGCTTAGTTTGGCTTACAGAATTTTCTGCATCCATACTATGATGAATGGTGAGAGGGTATGATAAAGAATCTTTGTTCTGCTTCTTCCACCCTCTTTCATTTTTCAATAATGATAGAATGTGTTCATATGCAGAAGCTCATGGTACGCTGCTACATACAGTACATGCTGACCAGTTCTATGCAGTCAACAAATAACCTGTCCCATATATTAATTTGACCAATCTGAATTCCTCAGGCTTTCAAAATCTGCCAAGTTGTGAATAAATGTGTTACTTAAAGGTGGTCTTCTGTATCTTGTATGGGTTTGATGCACAAGAAAAAAAGGAACTGCTAATCTTAAAATGTCAAGGGGTTAAAAAATAAAGCGACATTATGAGAAGTAAATGAAGACGTAAATTCAAATTTTAGAAGGTACCATAACACCATTCCCAACCATTCCTACCCACTTCAAACAATGGTGATATCACTGCATTGCATTTGCATGGGCACTGGCATATTGTAAGGCAGATTGCTATGATACAATGTGATTCCTAGTCACATGATGTATGTACCATGTCACCTTTAAATCTTAAGGGAAGGCTCTGTGAGAGATCTGTGGTAAAGCAAAACATAAGAATAATTAGGGAGCAATTCTGGTTTTGACTTTTATTTTCTTTTAAAATCAATTCTGGTTTTGTGTTAGGGTTCTGGTAAAAAAATGTATCAATCTCTTGACATCAGACTTAGCTTTGACCCTTTATGTTTCTCTAGCTTAGCTTCTAAAAGACATGTTAGTCAAGCTTAGCTGCTTTCTGATTCTTACTTGCCTGACTGGACTCACTTGGTCCAAATGATATAGAACATCCTTGTAATCACTCAAATCACCTTTATTTCTGTTCATTTTTTATTAATTTATTTGGATACATGCGTATCTTTATGTATAATATGCTACTGTGGCTGTTCTTTTGTCTGTCCAGGCTTTTAAATCTCTTGTAGCTCTCAAACAGTATTGACCAATTTACCTGAAATTTCATACACATATACTATGTGACGTCTACTATCTGCTTTCTGGGTGATGATTGACCTCCAAGGTTATTCCTCTTTTTCTTTTTATTTTATTTTATTTTAGAATCAACTCTCGGCAACGGCCAGCAGTGTGGCCGTGCAGGCCATTTTCATCCCTACCACCTTCGCTTTCACTTCCCCTACCTCTTCATATCTTAAATCATTCTTGAGACAGATTGAAGTCTTAAGTGCCAGTTTAAGTGAAAAATTAAAGAAAATGTATGTAAAGTAATTGTAACACAAACAAGTAATGTACTAAGTAATTGTAACACAAACACTGACTTAATCAGTTTTAACGTGAAAAGATGCTGACGAAAGAAGAGAAGAAGCAGGCCGCTAGAGTGGAGAAAAGAAGAGCTTCTCAAGAAGTAGCAAGCGCATCAACCTCTGAGCAAACCAATGCTAAACGTACAGAGAAAGAGTATGAAAACTCGAAATGCTCAAGTCTAGTGTATTCACTGCATGTTACCATGCAGTGTGCCATTACTGGTGTTAAATAATAGTCATGAACCACTCACCATTATTACAATGTGATAATTTATATCTTCTTTTTGTATCAGATACTGAAATACACAATAAAGTTGCCAAATTATATAAAAGAACAAATGACAGTGACATTTCATCGTTTGCAACCAATCAACTAACCAGTCATGAAAGATTTCATCACAGAACAGAGGAGCACACACAGTACAAAATTCATGCTTCTTCAGTTTCTCTTCTATTACTCCAGTTGAGTGCACAGGAGACTTTGTGTGACAGGGATAGATGAGGATAGCTGAGAATGTGTAGTTGCCAATAGATATTAATTCACTTTAATTCTGTTCAACTCACTTTTAAATATATTCATTCAAAAGCATTCCAGATCTGCATATATAGATTTGACTGTTGTTTTTATTTTCTGTTATCGTTGTTTTCATCATTGGTCAATCATTAATTACTTAGTGTTTTTTGTTTTTATGTAATGTTTGTTAATATTGTTACATTTATTTATGATATAGTATTTAGATATGGTGTATTTCAGATATTTAAATATGTTCTGTGGGAGGAACCCCAAGAGGCAACTCTACTCTGACATAACATCTGCCGAGACTGCCTTCCACTTTTATATTCTGGTGGAAGAGATTGTTCCATCAGTGCATCACTGAGAATATTTTGTGACTACCATTCTGATTTTCACATTTGTGGATTCTTTTGCTTTGTTTTTGAACTGGGATCCTTTGGTTTTTCCATTGGTTGCCTTTTCAGGCATACCCTTTATGGTATTATTTTGTACTTATCTTGGTTTATGCCATTTTTGTGTACTCCTTTTGTTTATCTAAATAAGCTTTTTGTTTATAACGATTCTGCACGGGCCTTGTTGTCTCCAGTTAGTAGTTTTACAGTTTATCCTCTCCCTTAAAGTACATTTTTTTGTACATTTTTCATTTTTTACTGAATTTTAAAAGCCAGTCCCCCAATTTTGGCTTGTGTGGACCAAAGTCTGCCTCTTGAGTTTTGGGGCCTACCTGCCCGGGTGAGATTTTTTGGTCAGAATCAGTAAAGCCCCAGTCTGGCCTGTGTGATTTTTAGGGCTTATCACTCTTTTTCACCATTTTCTGTTGTTACTTTACAATTGAGACAGTCCTGCTGTGCTTACACTGCAAAAACAATACATGGATAGTGCACAGTTGTACTCTAGTTACAACTTGTTATGACCATTGTTATGCACATATGCAATACCACTTCCGCTCTCTGTTTTCTTTTTTGCACCTCAGACTTCTGTTTATCATGTATCAGGCATGTAGAGTACACAGATTAAATTATTTTCTCTTGTGGTTTGAATGAAGGTGTCCTGTTCATAATAAGTTCAGTGCCTTCCCCTGATGCTTACAAGGTAGACAATTGCTGTCTGTGACCCAGAAATGGAACAAAATTGATCAGTAAATACAGGTTGGGGTTGGAGTTGTTGTAGGGCACAATAGTGGTACTAAAGTTTGAAAAACAAGGATCCATCCATTGGCTTAAGCGAAACCAACAGCAACAGCAGAATTTAGAAAAATGCTAAGAGCCCCAGATGGGTTGCAATTCCATTACAGGACACAATCAAACACACACACACACACACACACACA
>JANRMT010062808.1:53912877-53937705 GCA_026402145.1 Polypterus bichir lapradei
TACCCGAGGCCTCCTGCATAACCAGGACGGACACCCCCTCTCGGTCTGGAGGAGGCACAAGCCCTCCTCTCGTCCTCCTGGGCGTCCCGGCCGGGGACCACAGTGCCCCACCGCTAGTGAGGACACGTGGGTCCGAACGGCAAGTACCGAAAGGGCAGCAAATCCCCAGAGAGGGTCCTACTATGTCCCCAGGGTCCAACACGGCACCCTGGGACATCTCCTTTCGGCACCCCCTCCGACGCAAACGTGCCCCTCTGGTCTGCGCCGCTCTCGCCCCCGCCGTCCCCACCAGCTGGGTCACTATTGGCCTCCCGGCGTGGAGCCCTCCTGCGGAGCGGCACGTTCCAGGAGAGCAGGTCCCAGATGACGTCGGCTTCAGCGCTCGTCCGGGCTTCGGGCCTGTGGAAAAAGGAAAAAGAGGGCCAGAAGCACTGCCAGGACACTCACCCCGAGTGTCCTGCCGGTCTCCGTACCGGCAGTGCTCCTGCCCCCTTCCGACAGCCCCTGACTTGCCTGCTAAAGTCCTCCGCCGCAGGTTCCATGCCCGTCCTTTTGCTGTCCATGGGACCGCTCTCGCAGGCGGCTCGCCCAGCCGCCCAGGGGATTCCCTCTGCTCCTGCAGAGGATGGCCCTTCTCCGGACGCTCGCACCCAGCGAGACGTCCCTTCCTGTCAGAGGTACCGGCATTCACCCCTCGGTTCCTCCTTCTCCTCTTGGATGGCTTGACGGTCTGGGTCTGAGCATGGCAATAGCTCAAATCCAGCCCAGTCTGCGTCCCTGCAGAGCGACATGAGACTGCTGCGGGCTTGGAGCGCAGGGCGCTAGGACCCAGGGCACTCAGCAGCCCCGATCCTACCAGCCCCTGCATGCTCGATCTCCTCGCCTCGTCAGCTGTCTGTACCGCCGCGTCCGCTGTTGGGGAGTTGCCTACTTGAAGCCGGTCGTCCCGTAAACAGTCACGGCCATGTTCGGCGAACCCCCCCACATGCTTTACGGGGACGGCAATACTCACCACCCCCGCTGTGCTCTGCCGGCCTCCGGTTCCAGCGCCGCGCCGATCCTCCGTCTCCCACGGCGTCTCTCCTGGCGCGACCGCCTTCCCCGTCAGCTGCTCCAAACGAGCGGCGAGAGCACTCAGCACCTGCTCTAAAGACGGCTCGGCGGGCCGAAGGGATTCCTCCGACACGCGCCGAGCCGCTGGTGGAAAGAAAGAGACAGACGTCGGTGAGCTTACCTGTCCATCAGCTCCACGCGACGCCTGCCTCCTCTGGGCCACTCCCTCTGGCCCAATCGGGTCCCTCTTCGACACGAGACTGGCGTTCCTAGGTCCCGCCTCCATCCAATCATCGGCGGGCACACCAGACACACCAACCAATCCCGTGCCTGTCAGCGGGCGGGACATCCGGCCCACAGCCATCTTGTCTCCCCTGCTTTGGGTGCGGAGACGTGCCTCCTCGCAGCTCCGCAGCTGCGGCGATTCTTTGAGCCGCAGCGGCTCCGAATACGCTGCCTCCTCTGCTGCCGCCGCTGCGCTGCCGACAGCCAGTGGCCCGGCGTGTTCCTGCCACGGACGCGGATCCGGTTCGTCCCTCCCTGTGGGAAACAAGGTATGTACGACCCCGAAGGGCCGATTATTGCAGGGCAGGGCACTCACCTCCCGGATCCCGTCATGCCGAGGCCACTGCCTCGGTGTGGCCTTCTGTGTTGCAACGCCGGCCTGGCTGTCCGTCCCGACAGTGAGACTCTCGGAGCCCGCTGCGCTCCGGCGACGTCGATTCCTCCTCCGCACCCGGGGATGGCCTTCCTGCGGTCCGGCGGCGGTCTCGGGGGTTAACCGCTCCCGCGGGGTTGTGCACGGGCCGCTCCTGCGGCCAGTGTGTGGGGTCCGCTGCTGCGCCGGGCCGTTTACAGACACATTTTTTGTTAACAAAGGAGGTCCCCGTCTTGCACCAGACGGATCATCCTGCCGACTACGCCACTGTAAACGCTGGCCCGGACACACACAGACGGACATCATAAGTTCACCCAACACACTGTTTATTTACAATTATTTTACAAGTTTTGCTCACGTGCAACCCCAGTGCCTCCTGCACCGATTCCCCCAAAGTCCAGGGCTCACAGTCCTTGTGCCTTTCCTCTGGCCGCCTCCTGTCCTCTCTCCAGCTCTGCCAACTACCTCCCGACATCCACCACTGACTGGAGGGAGGCGGCCCCTCTTATGGGAACCCGGATGGGCTCCAGCTGCTTCAGGTTTGTTCAAAAAATAAACTAAACTTTTCTTACTAAAACATTTATTAATATGCTTACAACACAATCAGACTTATCTCCTCCAAAGTATGTCCCTCCTCTATTTATACATTGCTCTAAACAGTTTTCTGGAAAGTGCCCTGGAATTCATTTTGTGTAATGTCATGTAGGTCCTGTGGCAAATTTTCCATAGTTTGAAATCAGTAACCTTTAAGGGTGGATTTTGGAAACAACACGAAGTCCACAGTTGCTGTACACACACATTTCATCACCTGTTATGACATTTTTTTCAAAGTTTTCATCAGCATTTGAGCAATCTAACAAGTCCTGGCTGACTGTGCCACAGTTTGTTTCTTGCTCATATGTCACGAGACATGATGTGTTTTGCAGCAACATAATTCATCTGCAGACACAATTTCAAAATTGTGACACAAACTTTTCCTGATGCCTGCATTGTCAGTAACTTCACAGACAGTTTGGCAACAATTTTCACAAATCAAACTTTTTCAATGTAATCATCATCCATTTTGGAATTGTCTGCCTGACTTGAATCACATCGTAGACCAGATTTGAAATGTTGACACCATTCGTAACATTGTGTACGGCTTAAACAATTTTCTCCATAAGCTTGCTGCAACATACATATTTTCATGGAAACACATTGCTCTCCAGGATCTTTCATATTTCAACTTCCAAATTATCTTGAAAGACACAAGAGACAGATTCACTCTAACGAATGTACCTGATGACTAACTGATGTGGCGTAATCGAGCAAGTATGGCTTTTAAAGGTCACTGTTGCACACCACCATTTTTGTGAGTCTGCTGTGTTAACTCATTGGCGCCCTATTACAAATGCTGTGAGTACAGACGTCTGCAATGAAAATAATAGTAGAAAGGTTAGGACAGCTGCTGTTTCTTTAAGTTATTGTTATGATTTAAGGGTTTTGGAATGTGCAGTACTCATGTGATTCAGCTCTCCAAACACCTAACACAAAGGCTTGGACACAAGTGTAAAAGCACAAAGAGAGTTTTTATTGTGGGAAACTCTTTTTTACAAGTATTTCCCACCACAAACACAAGTACAGTTATAAGCATGGCAGTCAATCACATATTAATCAGATTACTAGGACAGCATTTTTTCACTTAAGAAATGTAGCAAAAATTAGACCCCTTAGTTAAAATTACTTCACGCTTTTGTTTTTAGTCAACTAGATTACTGCAACACACTCTTCTCAGGACTACCAAAAAAAAATATCAACGAAATTGCAACAAGTGCAGAATGCAGCTGCCAGAATCTTAACTAGGTAAAGAAAATCCAAGCATATCTCTCCAGTTAGATGTCACTACGTTGGTTACCCATGTCATTTAGAATTAACTTTAAAATACTGCTTATGGTTTACAAAGCCTTAAATAATCTCACTCCATCCTATATTTCAGAATGCCTTTCATCTTACACTTCAAATTGTAACCTTAGATCTTCAAATGAGTGTATGCTTATAATTTCAAGAGCTAAACTTAAAAGAAATGGTAAGGAAGCCTTCTGCTGTTATGCACATAAAATGTGGAATAGTTTACCAATAGAAATTCACCAGGCTAATACAGTGAAGCATTTTAGGAAACTGCTAAATACCCATTACTTTAACATGGCTTTCTCATACCTTAATTTTAGTGTAACCCTGATATTCTGTATAAGCATTTAAATATCATTTTTATTACATGGCTCCAAAATCCATACTAACCCCTACTTTCTCTGCTGTTCTTTTTCCGGTTTTACATGGTGGCGATCTTTGATCTTCAAAGCATCGTGAAGTCCCTACATTGATGGATTGAAGGCCAGAGGTTCACATGAACATAATAATCTAATTCTTCCACGTGAACCCTGAATTCAATGAGGACTAATTTAGATCATTGATGTTAGGTAGAATGCCCAGTGGGGGCTGTGTGGTCTCGTGGTTTGGGAACCCCTGCAGATTTTGTTTTCTTCTCCAGCCCTCTGGAGCTTTTTTTTGTTTTTTCTGTCCTCTCTGGCCATTGGACTGTACGTTATTCTTTGTTAATTAGTATTGCCTAATTTTTATATATTTTCTTTTTTCTTTCTTCATCTTGTAAAGCACTTTGAGCTACATCATTTGTATGAAAACATGCTATATAAATAATTATTGTTGTTGTTGTTGTTGTTGTCAACACTCTCTAACTCTCCTTCTTTGTCTTCTCTCTCTCTGTCCTTGTCACAGTCACTTCCACACCTCCATGCAAGTGTTGTCCTCTTTTCCCCTGACTCTGGCTCATTGATTTGTGGCAGGCAGACCCTTTTACCCAATCTCCAGAAGTACTTTCAGTGAAATGAAGCTGCATCTCTGAAACACTTCCAAATCCTGCAGCTCCCCCTGGCAGACCCTACAGGACCCAAGAGGGCTGTCCCCCTGGACTACAATACCCAGCCCAGGTTGGCATCTAGCATCCTGGTGGAGACAAAGCTCTGTGTAAGTTGTCTCCTCCATCCTTCCAGTTTGAGAGCATCCCAGATGGGCCAGGCTCCTGGCCATCCTTCACAGTTGTTCACTGTGCATAGGTACTGCAAAGGGTGGAATAATGTGGTCAAAATTGTTTTTTAAATTGACTCCAAACCAAAGTCTTACTTAACCTACCGTTTTAACTTTCCATGCCTGTGCCAGGTCCCAAATATACACTAGAGTCACTTCCCTAAAAGGTGCAGACACAAAATAAAGTTTCTGTAGGGGAAAAATTTTTGAACAAAACATAGCTTAAGGTCTTATTTTTTTTTATAAATGTGGAATCTATGCAATATTTGTTGGAGGAATGGGTTTGCATACCAGACAACCACACTTTATATATTAGATTTTACTGTAAGTATGTGATTGTTTTTATTGTCATTTGAGTATTGGTTGCAGATGGTGTTTTTGAATGACCATGTTGTTAGTGATGGCAACATGTCGCTACCATGTGACAGACAGAAGTTGCAACACATGATGTCATTATGCTTATGCTGTTTAATATGGTACTATTCCTGCCGTCAAAGTACTGTATATGGCATTGTAAGAAAATCTGCCTTCAGTGCATTAAGCCAGTAATTCTAGGTTGTTAGAAATTTGCATTTTTATTTGAATTTAATTTCTGGCTAGAGCTTTGGGTTATTGCTATTTCAGATTTCTTACTTCTCTGGTCTTGGACCTTTGCTCATTCCTGACGAATCATTTCTCTACTTCATCTCCTACTCCTTGTATCTTGCTTGTCTCAGAGCTTGACAGATTCCACTTCAGCTAAAAACATGCTTGGGATCTTTAACTGAATTAATGATTAATCAATTTGTTTTACATAAGCAGCAGTGATAAAGAAATATTATGATGATAGTCAGGCTAAGTTATTTTAACTTTAAAAATACAATTATAAAAATGGACAATATCTTCACATACTATCTTGGCTTTCTTCATTATGTTCTGAAAGTGAAGCTAAGTAGTGCTTAGGGGAGATTACAATAGGGCAGCAATAAGTGGCAGGTAAAACTATAATATTTTAGCCTAGAATATGGCACTGCTTTATGGAGATTGCCCAGGATGAACCCACAGTAAACCAACAAAAGTTTTTGAAAGGTAGAACCATCTCCTCACCTTGGATATGATGACAGTGCACATAAATACAGTCACATTTACTCATGCCAGATGTCCAGTAACTTGGCAGCATGCTTTCTGATTTGGAAGAAACTCCCTACAACATCAGAAAAAAACATTTGCTTTCTAACTAAACAAACGGTGACGCTGGTTTATGGAAAGCAACATTGCCAAAAGTCATTTCAAGCTTTCTGCCTGTGTACTCTGATCTTTATCCCGTGGAGAAAAATCAAGGACATCCTAAAAATAGCTCCTAGTTACACAATTTTTCTCCTAGGATTAGCTGCCTATGTTCTGCTGTCTGCTTCTTCTATGGGAGTCTGAAGGTACATATTGCTTGCTGCAGATGTAACATCACAGTCATCACTCATCATCTTCAAACCCACTAGTATAATCCTTGACTAATTTGTCTCTCCATACAATTCTTCTATTTCAGGCTTTTAGGAAGTTAGAAAATGTCACAGCAGCAAAAGGTTCAAGGCTCAAATAAACACTAATTTGGCCACCAGCCTATCACTGATTGTATATCACTGTAAAGCAATCATTCACTTATTTACAATAGGGCAAATGACAGACACCAATTAACTAGGATACCTGTTATGGATAGTGGAAGGAAATTGTAATACTTGATAGAAGAACACAGGGAGAATGTGAAAACTCTGCAGAGAAGCCAGCCCATACTGAAATGAAACTTGCGTCCAAGGACTGCAAGTCTTTGTATCCCTTTTTCAGTAATCTTCGGCGACAAGTACTTTAAGTTTTAAACAGCAGGCCTAGTATTATTTCTCCTTCAATAATAAATATTCTGCCATACTTATCTGTGCTTCAGGGATGTCAGAGTTAGTAAGAAGTGTCATTAGGATGTGAATGTTCAGAAAATCTGTAATGCATGAAATGTCACCGGTGTACACATTCAGCTGTAATTGCATCATAATTATGGAGTAAGTACATTCTGCTGTGCATTCTATATCTAGTGCATTTCATTACTTTGGAAACATATACTTTAATTCCTACAGTACATATAATCATATGGCATGTACAGCTTTTTTAGTGTAACTTCTATCAAAATCTCTACCGCAATTGCAAGTGAACCTCAACTAAACCTAGACCACTAATTACCATGCAGTCTATACATGGTGTAAAAAATAAATACATTTTCATGAAAGGATTTATTGTCAAAATTGTTTGAAGGTAGTTGCACATACTTTAATTCAATCAGCTATATTGCTTTCACAAAAAATAAAAAGCATAATTTATTCACCATATTTACAGCAACAACAACAAATGAGATGTTTACTTGTTCCATTTATTTGTTGACCCACTCCGTTTCTAATTGCACTTTATCAAATATAGAATGGAAAGGTGTCAGAGCTCATCTCAACAGCTTTGGGTGCAAGACAGGCAAATAGTCATGGAAGGATCATTATCTATCATTCGCACAGTTGCTCACACATCCATGCTCACTAGAAAAACTTATTATTGATAGCCCAAGAGACTGGCTGGGATATCGGGGGAGGTCAAGAAATGCCCAGGAAAAATTACCCCAGGAGTTCATTTTAAATGTGTATCTATGGCTCAGAAGTACTTAGATTATATTATATTAGATTAGATTAGATACACTTTATTAATCCCACGTGGAAATGAAACATAAAAAACAAGAATACAGACTCACAAGGGCCGATAATAAAACTGATCAATAGATAGATAAGTTAGTACATAATGTGTAATAAATAATAAATCTGTATCTGTGCAGAAACAGAAAAAAGAAGTATGAGTATTTATTCTGGGAAGCATTAAATTGCCTGATAGCACTGGGAAGAAAAGAACCCCAGCAGCGCATCTTACCACACCGTGGAAGAATGATCCTGGGGCTAAAAGTACCCCAAGTGAGCATCTCATGGAGGTGATGGAGTGGATTTTCCATCCTGGCATCCAGTTTTGCCACCATCCTCTTTCCCACAATATCTTCCAGTGTGTCCAGGGATTGTCCAGTGATGGAACAGGCTATAATGATAAGTTTGTTCAGTCATTGTTCATCTTTTGAGCTCAAGTTGTTTTTCCATGAGATCACAGTATAGGACAATACATTGAGTGCTACTGACCAGTAAAAATCTCTAGCAGCTTGCTACATCCATCAAAAGACTTGTGTCTCCACAGGAAGTACAGTCTGCTTTTGCCCTTCTTGTACAACACCACTGTGTTATCAGATAAGTCCAGTTTGCTGCTTATGTGAACCCCCAGGTACTTGTTTCTTCTGCACCACTTCCACGCTCTCTCCCTGAATGGTGACTGGTCTCAGAGGCTTCTTGGCATGGCAGAAATCTACCACCAGCTCAATTGTCTTGATGATGTCGGGCTGAACCACAAGATAATGTCCTCCAGAATCTTCCTGTACTCTGACTCATGTCGATTATTACTGCAGCCTATGGTGGAGGAGTTATCTGAGAATTTCTGTAGATGGCAGCCTCTGGTATTGTGCTAGATGTTTGTTTTGTAGAAGGTAAATATGACAATGCAGTTCCTTGAGGTGCTCCAATATTACTCACCAGCATTTCTGACACACTGTCCCTGAGCCTCATAAACTGCTGTCTGTTGATCAGATACTCCATGATCCAGGAGACTGTAGGGTCATCAAGATGCCTAGCTCATCAAGATGCCTAGCCTTGAGCTTTTTCCCACTTGATGAAGCAGAATTGTGTTAAAGGCACTGGAAAAATCAAAGAACATTATCACAACTGTTGTGACAGTTTTGTCCAAGTGGCAATAGACTTTGTGGATCATCCTCCATAACTATGTGTGCCAGATAGGCAAACTGCAGAGGATCAAGATGTACTTAAACCAGAGGTCAGAGCTGTTTCAGGACCTCTCTCAAAGGTCTTTATGATGTATGCGGTAAGAACAACTAGTCTGAAGTCCTTGAGATCATTGGAATGCCCTTTTATTGGCATTGGGATCACACATGATGTTTACCACTGCCAGAGAACACATGTAAAGGGAGAACAGTTTCTGAGGGACCTCATGGAGCTGACTGGCACATGTTTTCAGCACCATAGGGCTGATTCTATCTGACACTGTAGCCTTGTTTTCACAGCTCTTTCCTCACTTGATCAGCAGAGACCACAGGTGTGATGTCATTGTAGGAGAAGGTTGTGCAGGGTAGAAATGGCAATTGGAATTCTGGAATCTTCTCAACTTACTTATAGTGGCTAGCCATCTTGAGGAAGGGCTGGACTTATAAGAATGAGTCAAACCTGTTGAAGAACCTGTTCAGTTCATTATCTCTGTTCTTGTTTCCTTCTTCCGCAGGTTTTATAGCCAGCTTGTGGCTAGTGATATTCCTCATCCTGTTCCACACTTCATGTTATTCTGCTGTAAATTGTGTTCATGTTTGATTGATTTGATCCTGGAGCTACTTCTGGGACCAAACTGAAAAGAAGCCTGGAGAACTTGGAGATGAGACAAACAAGAGATGTTGAAGGTGAGAAAGGAATTTTAGCACAGACCTGGAGGGCCAGGAGGTTTATTGCTTTCTGTCTTTTATTGTTATTTTGTGTTCCCTCCCACACTTGTACTTATTATTTATTTATTGTTACTTATTTATTTATATTATTATTATTTGTGAAAAAAGATAGTTTTCTGACCCTCTTATTGCTCTCATTGGTCTTCTGCTAGGTTTCGTGACTTGTTTATGATGCTGCTTTTAGTCAAGTCATAATGTTTCCACATATATTAAAAAGCAATACTATCGCACAGTATGCACATGAATAATTCACTGTCTTCTCTTGATTAAAATGAAGAAACTGATGAGTATTTTTGACTCACATTATTTGAATATTGGTGACTGTAGCTGACGGTGCTCTCTACTACATTAGTTTTAAAACAGTATTTAGCCAACAGCAATTTTTCACATTTACAAGTCTCCTACCATGGGATGTTCATGAACTAGATTATGAAATTTTATTTGTGAGTCAAATATTTTTTCTTTATAGAGCCCTTCCAAAAAGTAATACCAATAATAATAATAATAATAATACTATTTCTTAAATAATTAAGTTACAAACAGTCAACCCTTTCCTGACTATTTATTTATTTCCTTAATATTCTTGAGACATTTGAATGTTTGGGACCCCTCCATGAAAACAGAAAAAACAACAATTGTCTCAGAAATAACTTTAAACTGACAAAAGTATTTGGCACCCATCCTTGTTCATCCTGTATTTAACAAAAAATCGGACTGCTTTAGAGTTTGGATTCAAGAGAAATTTCAAATAATAACACAAATGAAAATGGCATGGACAAAAATGATGGGACCCGTAACCTAATATTTTGTTGCAAAACCTTTAGAGGCAATCACTGCAAACAAGCAATTCTTGTAGCTCTCAATGAGACTTCTGCACCTGCCAACAGGTTGTTTGGCCCACTCTTCCTGAGCAAACTGCTCCCGCTGTGTCCACTTTGAAGGATGTCTTCTCCAGACTGTAGGTCTCAGTTTTTTTCCATAGATGTTTAATAGGGTTCAAATCAGGAATCATAGAAGACCACTTCACAATAGTCCAACATTTTGCTCTTTGACACTCTTGGGTGCTTTTAGCTATGTATTTTGGATCATTATCCTTTTGGAAGATCCATGACCTGTGACTGAGACAGAGCTTTCTGACACTGGGCAGTATGTTTCACTCCAGAATGTATTGATAGTCTTGAGATTTCATTGTTCCCTGAACAGACTCTGTAACAGATGCAGCAAAGCAGCTCCAAAACATAACCAATCCTCTTCCATGTTTTCACAGTAGGTATGGTCTTCTTTTCTTTAAAAGCTTAATTTTTTGAGCTGATGTGGCTTGTCAAAAAGCTCCAGCTTTGTCTTATCCATCCGAAGTATTGTGGCTCATCAACATGCATTTTAGCAAATTCCAGTCTGACGTTTTTATGTTTTTTGTTCAACTCCTAAGTCTTCTCCCATTGAGAAGACTGTCAAAAGCGACAAAGGGTGCGATCAGACCCTGATGGACCTTGACTTTGAGTTTAGCTTGTCTCTCTTTGTAAGGTGTCCTTAACATCTTCACTATCCTCATGTTCATTCTGTGGTCAATTTACCTCTTATAACTGCATCCAGGGAGGTTGGCCACTGTCCCATGGACCTTAACCTTCTTAATAATATTTGCAACAGTTTTCACAGGAACAGTAAGATGATTGGAGATGGTCTTATAGCCTTTGCCTTTAACATGCCCGTTTATTATTTGCTTTCTCATCTGTTCAGACAACTTACTCCTTTGTTTTCTCTGGTCCATATTCAGTGTGGGACACATGATGATACCAAACAGCAGAGTCACTACTTTTTTTCCATTTAAAAGGCTGAATGACTGATTGAAAGATTGAAGACATGTCTGTTACAAAGTGAAGAAAACTGATACTTTGAAAAATCATTCTAATCCAGTCATTTATGATCTTTACTAGGGATGCCAACAAATGAATACAGGCCATTTTAGAATATCTTAATAGAAGAAACAATACTTGATCTAATTTTCACACTTGTTTTGCTTTACTTTTTGACATGTCAAAGGCATGCAGGCATTCATGGGACAATGGCTTTGCATTTAATCATGTTTCAGGAAGCATACAGCACTTTTTCAATGAGCTGTAAAGGTACCAACAAATTTGTCCATGTCTGTAAGTAAATGTGAGGCAAAACAGTATACAGTACTCACCCAGGGCCGGATTAAGGTGGGTGCTATTGATGCTGCAGCATTAGGCCCATTCCTGAAATAGGCCCAGATGAAAACAGATGAGAATTTTCCGAAAACTGAACGGTTTTCCTTTGATATATTAACCTCAAAATATTTCTTAGAATGAAATTTGGAGTCCGACTTTCAGACGCCTAGACACAGCGTTACTTATTATACAGTTACGATTGTTCTTTGTGCTGTGACGTAACTATAATGTTGTTGTGGTTATTGTTAACCGAAGATTTCAAGTTAATGCTATCAATTTTACGTTAAACAGTTTACTTATTAATTTAGCTGCGTTTTTTGCAATATCTTGGGGATTCTTGCCACTTTATTATTGTTTGGTAAGTGCCACGTAGTAAATTTTTCACCTTGAAAGTTAGTTGTACAGTAAAAATCGATAGCTATTTAAATGGTTATCTGTAAAGGTAAAACTAGAAGCCGACCCGCAGGCCCAGCATGGATGTTTAGAATTTTTAAAATACTCAACAGGATTCTGGTCTATTATGCAATTTAAATGGTGGGCAAATTTTTACCCTCAAGAGCATGAACTAAGTCACTTTGACCCAATGTTTCTACAAATTCATTTTTTCTTACTCTGTTTTGTAAGAGAATTGCAAAATTTTGTGCATTTCATTGTTAGGTTTTCTGCATTAAGTGCACTTTTCAGACAATTGCTATTGAATGTTGATACATAGTTTGATGTTAATCTCGATTTGTTACAATACTGCGTCGTTATTATTATTCATGTTCAATAAAGGCTGGCTGGTTGCGTCGCAAGCATTTAAGGCTCCTTGATAGGTCTGAGTGCGCATGTACGGTGAGTGTCGAATGCACATGCACCAATGCTGAGAAAAAATAGGCCTTTTTTGCGCTGCAGCATCAGGCCCAATTTCATCTTAATCCGGCCCTGTACTCACCAAGTTAGACTAACTGTTAGTGGTAAAATATAGTCTAAGCACTCCTAATTAGGTGCGAGACCTTTTAGAGCTCCTTGTCCTGCAATGTCACTAACAGTAAGTCATACACTGAGAAGAAATCAGTATAACAAACTGTGCTCTGTGTGTTGTGAGAGCCACCAAAAAACATTTGGAAATACAATAATTCATATTCCTTTCAGCCATTGAGTTAATAACATCTGGCTTATTCTCGTTAATAGATTATTTGTGTATACATTAAACCAAAATGTTTTTTTTGTCCAGTGTTCTGAGGACACAATTCATAAATAGTTGTGGCTACATTGTACTGTCTATTAACACATAGCTCGGTGCATCTTTGAAAAAGAACAGTAGCTGTTCCATTAAAAAGTCCTAGTGGACTACTTTACTAAATCAATTCTCAGAAATTTAAGGGAATATTAAAGAAGGGAAGTCACATGTAACCATAGCCAAACATTGATAATTTTAAGAAATTGATTATTAGATACAAGAAAATATATCAAATTCCAAGTCAATATCAAAACTACAGTTGAAACCAGAAGATTGTTTCAAAAGGTTTTCTACCTTATTTTCCATAAAGGGGTTGATGGTGGATCCATCTTTGATCATGTGACTGCAGTGCCATCACACATCATTCAGCATGTACACCACGTGCCTGGCAACATACAGATTTCTACTACCCTGAATCTCCCACTTAGAAGAAACACACCAATTTAATTAAATTAATTAAACTCCTTCCATAATTTGTTTCTCCACTATGCATGAGGTAAGCGGAATTATGTCCTCTGTTAATTAAAATGAAGTTCAATAGTTTGATGCATTCTTGTTTATCGCAATGCAGGGGAGTTTCAATCTCTTGCATATTGGTCAGACATGGAAGTAAGATTTTCATTATACTGTGTATGCGTGGCAGTACTACTACTACTACAACTACTACTACTACTGCTATTACTATTAAATTCTGGCACCAGTAAAGGAAATAATAATAGTTGTTTGCATAATCCTAATATAGGACCATATGGGTCACTGACAATGAACAACATACAGAATCTTGACAAATTTGATTACTAATGAGGATCTACAAGTTTTAATGTTATTAAACATATTATAAGACTTTTTAGCATAATATATTCAATGGAAAATGAGAGTAACATATTTCAGAGAGTTAATGATAACACATTATTGTCTATAAAATAGTTAATACAATGAGTATGGACTGTTTAATAGCTAGTTTACAATGGAAAAACCATGCTACTCATCTAAGACAGGTTGAAATCTAAGTAGTCAACATAGACCTCAGCGTTAAAGTTTGCAGTGCCCCATGCAATGCATATGTCTCTGTTATGTGCCATTTGGTATAGGATTTGTAAAAGTGTTGTATGTTGTTTGTGATATGCCATCTCTTGGAATAACAAATGCAATGTGTTCTACTACTAAAAATGTTTGTGATGTGCCATCTGTTGGAATAACTGACATTCAGATAGACACACAGACACATATAATAAGGTGGATGCCTAAACTAACATAACTGAATATGATCTTCAGGATTAATGTTAATTTATTTATATAGCACATGTAAAACAACATAGGAATGCTGTGGCCAAAGTGCGTTACAATAATCAAATTAAAGAAAAACATATAATTAACATGAATAATATAAATAGAAATAAAATGAACATAAATAAAATAAATAATAAATAGAAGTAATGTTACATAATCACAATGAGGAAACCATCAGTATTACTGAAGGTCACAGAATGCAAGTGAATAGAAATGAGTCTTTAATCTTGTTTTGAACAGTTCAATTGTAGACAATTCCTTTATGTAATGAGGTAAAGAGTTCCACAGGCCAGGAGCAGCAGCTGCAAAAGCCCTGTCCCCCTTAGTTTTATACTTGGTACGAGGGACAACAAGACATCATAAATATCTGCATTTGATCTGAGTCTAATATCTAACGATAGGACAGGTTAGGACAGTGAAAATAATCTTATTTACATTTTTTTATGAGAAATTTGAACTTATTCATTAAAAATGCATTGTCTGTGTCCTCAGCCTATAGTATGCATTTTATGCAAAAAGTTAAAATGATATGGTGGTGAGTGAAAAACAAAATACTGTGTGTTTCTCTTTGTCAGATTTTAATAAGAAAACAGTTTCAGACTTTGTGAGCATAATTATTTGTACCCAGATGTTTCCAATTTAAGTACAAGCAAATTTGAATTTTAGCTTTGTTGTACAGATTAAATTGAGCTTGCATGGCCAAGAAGTAAAAATGGAATGTATTGGAATTTAGCACTGCTGTCTTGCAGCTGTAGGAGACTGGGTTAGAATCTTAGACGTGGGCACTGCCCGTGCGGGTTGCCATTCACCCCAAGTCTGCATGACTTTTTCTCCTGGGTACTTTGGTTATCCTCCCATTTACAGCCCTAACTTAGTGACAGTGCTTGTGTGAGTGTATCCTGTGACAGAGTGACACCTCAAGTAGGATTTATTGCTGCTTTACTTGTGATTTAAATATGGCTTTGATAATCCTTAATTGGATAAAGTAGATGGAGGATAAGGATAAATGGATGGGTAGGCAGTAAAGCTGAGGGTCATCTTGAAAAATAAAATAAAATTGAAAATAGACAATAAGCTTAAATTAGTTCATATCATTGTATCAGGTATTTAAGTACATGTATCTTATTGCATTTTGCTGTTTTCTTCATTATTTTATCATTTATTTTTCTCTTTTTCTTTTTGCAGATGATGACATTATTGCATTTATGGAAGATATTGCATTGCTATGCTTAATCCAGGCTTGTGGTACCATAGGGCCTTCCTTACACTGCTTGCATAGCTAGCACAGCTCATTTACTGGATGACTGCTCTTGTGTTGCTGCTGACTGAGCACACAGTCACACTGTTTTGTGCATTTTGCCTTTGATTACATATTGTTTGGTGTACGTGGCTCCATTTTTCAAGACGATTGCTACATCATACCCCCTTTCTATTCACTTAGACTTCTCGTGACCTTCTGTTATTTCCCCAATAAAAAAAAAACAGACCTTAATGTAATAAAGTAATTTCTCCTAGTTTTTTTGTGATAGCCAGACTCTGCCATCTTGAAGCTCTTTTTCTTAGAAATTGTTTACTAGTTTTCCCTTTTTGTTTGTATAACCGGTGCTCATTGCATGCACTTTACCACTGCTCTCTGGCTTTGACTCCAGCTAGCCTCTGAAGCTTCTGTAGCGTCATTCAATTTGCCATGAAGAAGTAAGGTGACAACACTGAGCTACTTTGTCTATTAATCACAAAAATGATCAGTTTAAACCCCTGTTACATTTGTATATTTTACTCATTGATTTTCAACCACAAACGTTCCTTGTTCAGCACTCTGTTGTTCACTTACTGATCATTTAAAAGGTATTGGGTCTAGCTGGTATTTGTGAGATTCGAACCTTGAAAGCTTGTCAGTTGTCCCAATCAGGGGAGACATTTCTATATTTACAGAATGCATTGATAAGTTGACCAGCACACTCACATTTCATAAGAACACAATTTTCTGTTTAGTTAAAAAACTGAAATTTGGCGGTATGGTACATCAGGATCAGTAGGTGTCTGATAAGAAAGGACATTACAATATATTGATATTTAGGGGTAACACAACAGAAAAACTAAATAACCCAAAATCTCAAAAATGCCTTCACTGATTTGATTGAATTTTGTAACATTAAAGAAAAATGAAAAGTGACATATGTTTTTTATTTGTGGATATTTGTTGCAGCGATTTGGCTATTCTAACACACTACGTCCTTTTCACTGCATATCTCTGAGAATTGTTCCCACAAGTTATTCGGCTCTCTGTGTATGCAACTGAAGACTAATGGTAGAACAGCGGCACTAGCAATAGGGTGTAAGGAGTGATGAAGGCGAGGTGTTCTGTACAAGAAAAGGAGAGGGGATCAGGGCTTGTAGGGCTCTTCATCTTTTATAGACTAACATCAACTCACTCAGATATCAAGCTAAAATATGCACACTCTGATTCCCAAGGGTGACACACACTGCCCTGAAGGCAGAACCTACTCTTTGATATTAGATACTAAAATAAACACACTACAATCTCCAAAACTAAAAAGTCATGTAAAATCTATAACACACCAAAAGGGGGAACAAGATTTTGACAACACATAGTATTTCTTATATGGTTTCACTTCACTTGCACTTGATGGGATATGTGGCATGAACTGCAAAGTGGAAGGAGGAAGGTTCAGCAAAGCTCAAAGTAAGATGGGTTTATCAATAAATATTAAGTAGGGGTAGTAGGGAGAGAGGGACAAATACAGGATAAGTGGATTCCTCGGCACAAGTAGCTAGCAACTACACAGTTGACTTCATGCTTGGTTTGTGCTCTGACATAAACTGTCAACTGTGGGACCTTATATAGAGAGTTGTGTGCCTTTCCAAATCATGTCCAATCAACTGAATTTACCACAGGTGGACTTCAATTAAGCTGCAGAAACATCTCAAGGATGATCAGGGGAAACAGGATGCACCTGAGCTCAATTTTGAGCTTCATGGCAAAGGCTGTGAATACTTATGTACATGTGCTTTCTCAGTTTTTATATTTTTAATAAATTTGCAAAAACCTCAAGTAAACTTTTTTCATGTTGTCATTATGGGGTGTTGTGTGTAGAATTCTGAGGAAAAAAATGAATGTAATCAATTTTGGAATAAGGCTGTAATATAACAAAATTTGGAAAAAGTGATGCGCTGTGAATACTTTCCGGATGCATTGGATATGTATAGGGAACAGTGTGGTTTTCGTACATTGTTATGAAAAGTGGGGGTCATGGTATCACCTTGGGGTGTTGGAGGTGCTGTCAGGCATTTAAGGGTTAGTCTCCATTAGGGTTTTGGACATTTTGTGATAATAGGGCATCTTAAGCCCCTTAAGATTTTGAGTTTGCTGATAATAACGTATAAAATTATACACAAATCAGATGAAAATATCAGGGGCTTTACACACAATATATTAGGACATATGCCTCTGAACCCTTAACCCCCCACCAATACAACTATCAAGGGGAGCACCCTAGCATTTCAGAATAAATTTCGATTTAAAACCTAACAGTTAATGTTTTAATGCAAAAGGAGAATATTCTAACTAGCATGTCACTTCACCTAATGCTGAAGTCCCCCATCATTAGTCAAGGTCTCAGGGACCCCTGTATCCAGCCAATGCAGTGAGATGGAGATGGTGGGATTTTACTGGCCTTGTACAAAACAAAATTTAAATAACAGTTGAAAAAAAATTGTAATGCAATTTGAAATGAAGTAATTCATCAAATGTAATTTTGAAAATAAGATCTCTAATGAGGAAAACATACGTTGTTTTAAGGAATGGGAGGAGATTACACATTTTCTACTTTATGTTAAAAACAGAACCCCACAGTGTAATAGCTATTATAGTACTGTAAAGTAAGGTAATTAAATACATAGAAAGCGCTTAATCCATTAGATAGATATTTTTATCTCTTCGTTAACTAAACTTCACTTAAGCTAATGCATTCTTCAAAAATATTCTTTGGCACGAGGGGAAAGTAAAATTATATTTAATACATTTGACATTTTGACAAATTTGAGCTTTTAAGCAGATTATTTCAGTTTCCATAGAGTTGAAAGAACATTGGCACTAACTGAAATGACGCTCTGTGCTTCACAACGAGATGCAAATGTGTTTGAATGAACATCCTCCACTCCAGATGTGTAGATAGATACCCAGCTTGGTCTGATTCCAGTTTAGAAAGAGGAAAGGAGTTCAAACACTGCTTTCAGTTTTCTTTGGGCTTGCCAAGCATGATGATATCAATATGTCCTTATAATACTGCTAAAACAATATACTCAGTTCTTGTATATGAAACCAAATTCTTGTATGTGAAAATTCTTATATTCATATTCAGTTTTACCAAGTCATTATTATAGGTTTATATAGTAGTTTATATTGTCATTACTGTCACATGTACAGAATACATTGAAGTTCTTACTTGCCTGTGCTAATCAACAGCACATCACCACTCTCCTGCACCATGATTATGGCACCCTGAATCCTTCCAGGGCCTGCTTCGAATAGGCCTCACCCCAGACAGTCTGAACCAAAACTCAAGATATGCCAACAACCTATTCATCTTGATGTAAAAGTATCAAATGCTGCTCTTATATTTTATTTTTCAACTTAGATAGTAATTCAGTTACTTGTAACACAGTTGACACAATCACATAGTTTGAATAAAGACCCTTAGCAGATAGCCATCAGAGGCTACGATTCTTTTGCTTTATTTTCTTTTGCTTGCACCATCCAGTGCTTAATTATTTATCTGCCAAAACTATTTTTTTGTAGTGTTTGTTGGGACTCCAACTTTTCTTTAGACTTTTCCCATCACTCGTCCCCAACATAAAATAGTTTTGACAAGAAAAGTCTGTTTAACCTAACAAAGCTCATCAATCCTATTTATCTAGGATGTCACCAAATATAACATCAAATGGAGGTTTGAAGGTATCTAAAGTCTAACAACTTTATTTGGTGTGTAAAGAAAACACTTTTATTTGTGTTAAATTTACTTTAAACATGATTCCATTTACAGTATATTCTTCTGTTTATGTTTAAAAATTAATTGTCAAAACTGGGATCCTTTATATTAATCCAACCTGCTATATCCTAACTACAGGGTCACGGGGGTCTGCTGGAGCCAATCCCAGTCAACACAGGTTGCAAGGCAGGAAACAAACCCCGGGCAGGGCGCCAGCCCACCGGAGGGCCTTTATATTAATTCCCTTTGAAATGCCGAATCATTTAAGCATGTCACCTCTTAATCTGAATTTGCACGACCTGGAAAGGTTCAACCTTTCTCATTCACAGTTTTTTATATATTTTGACTTTGTAATGCTAAGGAATATCTGCTACTGCACCACCACTAAAATAAGCCAAAGCAGCTGGTAAATGAAAGTTTGGAGGACTTATTTACATTTGGAGGGAACATGCTTACTAATCCACAGCTAACATCACAAGTCCAAAGTTCCTCATATGTCTTAAGTGAGACAGCAGGACTTCAAATGGATGACAGCCTTCTTTTTATCCTCTAAATTATTCCTTTGATGATTTGTGGGATCCTGATCAAATACACCCTTCCCACCTCATTGTGTTTACTAGATTATACTGCCTATTATTAGAAACATTTACTTTGAACTCTTAATGGTTTTATCAGTCAAGAACAGAAAGTGCAGCACCCATTTACTCTATTCTGCTGGGTATTGGTCTGCTTTATTAAAGGAATACAACCTGAGTGTTTATCAGTTTATTTTTACATTGCCTCTTGCCTTGAAGAAAACCATAAAAACAGTATAAATGCAGCCTTAGATAAGTTTTATGATACCTTCACAAAACACCATAATTAATAAATGAGAGAACTTTAAAAGTACGGTGAAAGCAGAGTGTACTCAGGACAACCAATCCTCAAGCCATAGAAATAACAAAAAGTGAAATGAAAAATAATTCAGCACTAATTGTGAAAAACCAGTTGCCAAACTCCTTTCAGTTGAAATCCTGTCCTGTCTGTGCAGGTTCTTCTTCAGGGGCTCTATATTCTCAAGTATGTGTTTTGTTTATTTAATCTTTTTGTTATCTTTTAAATATTGTAGTGACCTTCCGTGTGGGTAGAGGCAGAAAGGAGGAGAAAATGGATTGCGGAGATAATAAAAAAAAAATGCAATAGTGTATTCTTAATAGTTAAAATAAAAAGGGAACAGTGTCTGAGCTCTATGACAATAAGAAAAATAAATTAGCAATAACTATTTATATTCCTGACTGTCACTTCTCCATTGTTTTGGCTATGAAGAACACCCTTGACTGCTGGCTCTGATGTTTCTTTTGGCCCACTGTATAGTTACCTTGACTTCCCCACATTTCACCTTTTCATTCCCATTCATTGCTCACTTTCCAACTCCACTCAGTCCCCTTTTTTAATCATTCCATCTCTTTGCATATAAAGCTGCATGGTGGACGCTCATTGGTAGTGTGGAGCCTGGTAAGCCCCGCCCACTGTTTCTTTCAGTGACTTTAATTTGCATAGGTTGCAGGCAGCTGACTGTTGATCTCTACAATGCTATGTGCCAAAAATAAATGCTAAGTCAGTTAGTCAGTTATGCTTATAGATGGGCCACAGCTGAGACTCTGTACTATTATTTTGTGTATTATGTTATTATGATATGGTTTTTGTTTTTTTATGTGTTTTGTAATACACACACAAATCAATGTGTATATTTTTTAATCATTTGTGATTTTGATGCATCTAGAATCAGAATATATTATTTGTTTTGTGTGTTTTATTGCTTTACCATATTTTTGAGGCACTGTTTGCTATGATCAAGTGACTGAAATTGCCTTGTTTCTGATGTCACAGGATGTCTTCTATAAATAGGGTTATGCCTCGGGGGACACAAAACTGCTTCTGACCTCTTTAGCGACAGTTAGTTTCTAATTCAAGTTAGCCTTACTGCTTGGTTTATTTCTTCATTTTTGACCTTTTATGACTTCAACTTCTTATTTTGCTGTTGTTGGTTGCTCAATCTTGTTTTTTCTCTGGGATATTTGACCCTTGCTACTTCTTTTGATCACAGTTCTATGCAATTCGTTCATCCCCTGGTCATCCCTCACTCACAATCACTTTCCATGTCCTTAACAGTTATATTTATTTAATATCGTATTGTTTATTATTTCTGTTGTTCTGTATGTATGCATTTGGCTGTATGTATTTAGCTTTTGACCTCTGCTCACGAATAAAGGTACTATTTTGGGTTTGTGTTATTAGCACCAATCTCTTTTAAGACAAAACCTGTTTTTCCTCCCACCTTTGAGTTTTGTACCAGCCATTTGAATCCGCTTTAAGGCATATTTAAAAATAAAGAAACTTTGCTTGGTTTGTCTTGGACCAGCAGTTTAATGGGGTTTTCTCTCCTTCTTTTATGGAAATATTTTGATATTTAACCTTTAAAAGTCTTTGCCCCATTGTTGGGCCTGTACATGTCAAATGTCTGCCCTTTGAGTTTGGGGATAGGCTGCTAGGAGTGAGGCCTATTCAGTGAACCTGTGAAGAGTTTGGATGTTTGGCCTTTTCTGAGGTCTGTATCCCTTGATTGATATGAACACTCTACTTCTCACACACTATACAAAGAAATACAGTTTAAATAAATTAGTAACTCTATACTGGTACATACATGTGAGTATATGTGCGTATGTCCAGTAATGAACCGACAAGTGATATGGGACTGAATCTTTAATATATTTCAAATAGTTAAACTGAACATATTTACTTTTTGTCTGCAGAGTATGATAGTATAGGGAGATTTGTATTAAGAGCTGCTAATGACTTATTGCTGTACCATCCTGCATTGTCCATAATATGTCGATAAATGTTTACACTAAGCTACTCATAATTACAGCATGGATGTTGCTGCCTTATAAGGCCCAAGGCCAAAGTCAGGTTGGAAAACCATATGATTATCTTGTGTTTTTATATCATCCCTCTTAAGGGGTCTGATTTCCTTCAATACATTATACCATTATTTAGCATTTCGTTGTTGTGTATGACAAAGTCTGTGTGTTCCAAAAAGAAAGACAACCCTCTTTGGATGGTTCTTACCTTGGCACCAGGATAGCCTGTGACTCCCTGAACTGAAACTCTTACCTAGGTAAAAGAAAAACAGAATCATAAATAATTTACAAAAAAAAAAAACCTCCTATTATACCTAAACCTATATACTCCTATATATACACCTAAAAAATATATGTAAATCAAGCCAGCATTATAACTCTGCTTCCATGGTATTTTTCAGAAGTGGTCATTGGCCTTATACTATAAAGAGAACATGATCATTGTGAAATATAGCAATTGGTTATACATATAAAATTGTCATACTAAGCTTTAAACTCTAAGATATAGCACCAGAAGAATTAAATCTGTTATGAATTGGCTTGTCCTTTAAATTTCTGGTGCTTCCCCTGTAATCTTTTGGAACTTTTTTGCATTTCATTAATGGTCTTGAGGTCACAGCATTAATTGCTTTCATATTATTTGTAGCTTCAATTTCATTTTGTAGTAGTAACAATATCTTGCAATATAATTTTGCTTTCTTACGAATGTCACCATTTCGGTGTCTGATTCTATAATGTTGCTACTGATGGATGATTTGGTGTCCATGAAGCATGACATCATCATTACAATGCACTTCCTGGTTGTCCAAGTTTGTGGATACAAACTGACTCTTAGCATTCATTCATTGTTATTAGATTCTTTGGTTCAAGATACTTTCACTCTGAATTTCAACTTTGCTTAGTGTATTGGCCAGACAATTGATTAATTTTTACTTCATTCTTACTAACTTTTATATATTGGTACATTGACTGTGTCTGGTGTACTGTCACACAGCATTAATTTGGCAGAAGACCCTTATTCTCTAGTGACATTTTTATTATTCTGCTTTAACACATTTATTAGAACATTAGAACAACTGTGATTAAAACAGGCCAATCATCCCAACCAGCTCATCCATGTTCTCATCAAGATTCTCTAAAATAGCTTCAAGTTGAGATGTGTCCTCTTCTCAACCACACTAATTGATAAATTATTTCATGTGTCTATGTTTCTTTTTCTAACAAGGTTACAGCTGTGATCCTGATCTCTTGTTGAAGAATGTATGTTAAAGTAACAGTCATGATCCACTATACTAATCACCTTCTAATTATCTCAATTATGTTCTTAATCTCCGTTTTCTTAAACTGAAAAAGTAGAAGGAGAAATCTTTATTTGTCATTATGCTTGCACACAATGACATTTGGTATGACATCTCCCATATAAGCAGCCATATATCAAAAAGAAAATAGCTCAAATTTACATATACCTGTACAGTGTACAAAAGAAAGAGAAGTACAATAATAATGAGCAGTAAATAAGTAGATAAACAGATTCAGCCTTTGGGGGCTGAATTGTGTGTGTATAGTAAAAGTCCGAAGGTGAGGTTTAACTCAGTTCTCAGTAGATGGACATGGAGGTGATGGAGACCATAGCACTTGGAAAAGATATATTTTTCAGTATTTGTGTGGAATTGGATCACCCTATACCACCTACCAGACAGTAATGGAGCTAACATGGAATGTCCAGGGTGTGATTTGTCTTTGCTTATCCTGTTACCCTTCTTTTTCAGTTGGTTAACATAGACAATGTCCAGTAGCGGGAGGCCTGCTCCAAAAATTCGCTGAGTTACCTTCACCACACAGTGCAGATGCAGCCTTGCACAGACAGCCGTGCAGTTGGCTCACCATAAAGTCACACATTGGGAGAGGAAGCCGGCAGTGTTGTTGTGGCAGAAGTTCACCAGTGGTTGTTGAGGAAGCTGGGCCTGTTTCAGTTTCGTAAGGATGTAGAATCTCTGTACAACTCCTTCATTCTCTCCTTGTAGCTCATACATTATGAGTTCTGAAATCAGCGTAGTTGCTCTTCTCTGGATTTTCCCTAGTGCTGCTATGAACTTTTTGTAATATTACAATTCCTTACCATGAGGTGTAGTTTGAAGTTTCAGTCCTCCCATTGTGTATTCAAATCTAACATTTCTACTTTCCACATGTAAGGACTAACATTTACTTATGTTAAATTTTATCTGTCCAAATCACTGTACAACAGTTTAGCTGATTCTGCATTATCTGCCCTTCCACCAAGTTTGGTATCATCGACAAGCTTAACCAGCCTGTTGTTTATTTTCTTATCTGGATTGTTTATGTATATTAAAAAGAGCAACTTCCCCAGCAATAACTCCTGAGGGACACCACTTTTAACATAACCTAATTCTGAAAAGTTACCCTTCACCATAACCCTTTGTTTCCAGTGTTTGAGCCAATTTTGTACCCACCAGCACATCATGCCTTGAATTACCACTTCTTATAATTTGATCACTTACCTCTCATGTAGTACCTTATCAAAAGAATTCTGAAAATCAAGATAAATACCATGTGCGCCCTTCCTATTCTATGCTTTTGTTGCTTCGTCATTGAATTCCAGCATATTAGTAAACCCATGTTGACTATTTTCTATTACACCTGATCTTGGCATGTGCTGTGTGATCTTTTTCTTAATAGTTTCCTTCCATTAATTGGCCAGGCTACAGTTACTTGGATCAGCTTGATCACCCCTTTTATACAAAAGGATAATATTTGCTAATCTCCACTCATTAGGAATTTCCCCAGCGTATAGAGATTTTT
>JANRMT010062808.1:53942705-54023090 GCA_026402145.1 Polypterus bichir lapradei
TTTCCTTGTACAATTTCCAAATCAATTAGTACCCCTTTACTAGTCAGTGTTACTTCTCCACACATACAAACTTCAGAAAATTGTAAGTTCAAAACATTTGCTATTTCACTATCTGTAAATTCTAGCTTTCCATTACTATTCTTAATACTCCCCAACTACTATTTGATTGTTCTTTTGCTAAAATATTAAGAGAATTTCTTTAGGTCATCTTTCATTTTTTTTGCAGTATTTCTCTCCAACTGTCTTTCAGGCTTCCTAATATTCTTTTCAACCTTTGCTCTCATATCCCTTATGGTTTCTGCTAGAGTTATTACTCCTTTGTACCTTCTAAAGTTGTTTTTTCCATCCATCCATTATCCAACCTGCTATATCCTAACTACAGGGTCACGGGGGTCTTCTGCGGCCAATCCCAGCCAACACAAGGCACAAGGCAGGAAACAAGCCCCGGGCAGGGTGCCAGCCCACCACAGAAGTTGTTTTTTCCCCTTTGTAAAATTATTTTAGCTCCAAATTTATCCGCCATAGAGTTCTCTTTAATTTCTTACTGCTTCTAAATTTTGTTATAAACTTGTCTGACATTACACTTTTAAACCTGCTCTACATTTCCACACCTTTTTCCACACTTAAAAGCTTTTCTCAATTTATGTTATGTAGGCTTTGCCATATCTGCCTAAAAATTGCCCTTTTAAAACTAAATGTAACATTTTCAGCTGTGAATATGCCTTATGTAAAAAGATTAAGAAATGTATTGTATTTTTGGTCTCCTGATTGTAATGGTTCAATCATATCTATCCCTTGAATCTGATCCTGATTATTTCAGAAAACTAAATCTAGTCAGGTTTGCCATATGTTTGTGCTTTAACATACTGTGTTAATAAATATACGTTTAAAAACTCCTGTTCTTGTGTTCCTCTGTTTGTCAGGCTGGCCCAAATAATATTTGGTTAATTAAAACACCCCATGACTATAATACCCCACTCAAAACTTTCCTTTTTAATATTATTAAAAAGATGTAAATGTGAACTATTGTCTGCATTAGTTGGGCTGAACCACACACTTAATACGAGACCTCAATCCCTGATGCTGTCTAGTTAAATCCATACATCCTCAGTAAGCTATGGCACATATCTAATTGAAGAAGTCTTGCATGCAAATCCTGTTTTAAATAAATGACGACTCATTTTTTTGGTTTTGTTTATCCATCCATCCATCCATTATCCAACCCGCTATATCCAAACTACAGGGTCACGGGGGTCTGCTGGAGCCAGTGCCAGCCAATACAGGGCGCAAGGCAGGAAACAACCCCAGGCAGGGTGCCAGCCCACTGCAGGGCACACACACACACCATGCACAATTTAGAATCGTCAAAACACCTAACCTGCATGTCTTTGGGAGGAAACCCACACAGACACAGGGATAACATGCAAACTCCATGCAGGGAGGACCCGGGAAGCGAACGCGGGTCTCCTAACTGCGAGGCAGCAGCACTACCCACTATGCCACCGTGCCATCCGGTTTTGTTTATCTTTTCAAAATTATGTGTACCTGTCTAAGCTCCATTTTTTATTCTTTAGCCAGGTTTCTGTTATTCCAATTACAAAAAATTTACGTGCAGCTATATATAAATCCAAGTTATTTTATTCTTAATACTCCTAGCATTAAGACAGGCACTTCAGACTTACCTCATATATGTATATTTATTCCACTGCCTATCACTTTATGTGAAATTCTAACCCTGACCTGTCCTAAAGTCTCTTTCACCACACCCCCTCCCCATTTCACTAATTTAAAAAACCTCCAACAACCTACTCATATGCCTTCCCAATACTTTGGTGCCCCTCAAATGTATCCCATCACAGTGGAACAGAGCCCATCTATTCCTGAAGGAGTCCTAATGACCCATAAACCTATATCCTTCTATCATACACCAAGATAGCAGGTATGTGTTAGGCAGTCTAATCTCCTCAGTCTTAATAGGACTCATGCATGGCACAGGCAAAACTTCAAAAGACTAACTTGTCAGCTTTGCTTCTTAGCTCAGCACCTGTTTTAAATTTAGACTGCAGACCTGACAGCCTGCCCTTATGTATGTCATTTGTTCCAAAATGGAAAATGCAAACTGGAAAATCTCCACTCCTAAAAAGAGTCTATCCACCCTTGTAAAGAGGTGTCCTACCTGTGTACCCAAAAGATAACACACCATATTACACTCTCTGTTTATGTGCATCTTCCCTACCATAGGCTTGCAGCAGGAGAGGATGCTGTCAATGGTGTTATGGTAGAAGTTAATCACAAGTTGATGCGGATGTTGGGCCTGCTTCAGCTTCCTAAGGAATTGCAATCTCTCTATAACTCCTTCATTCTCTCCTTGTAGTTCTGGAGCAAAATTATGTCTCACTACGCCTAATGATTGAATCCCCCACTATCACTACTTCTCTGCTTGTGTGGACCAGTTTTGAGGTAACCAGTTTCAGCACCTCAACCCTACTCATCATCTCAAGAGTAACTAGAATCACTGCCAGCTCCTGAAGATGGATTGAAATCTAAAACTCTGGGGTTGATGACCCTTGACAGCTTGCACCTCTTGCCTTGAGCATATGTGCCACCCTGACCCACCTGTTTCTACATCTATAGTCTGGAGTCTTCTTCGTTGTAACTTTGGAGGTACACACTGTCTTCCTAAAGATGGACAAAAACTGTTATTATTTTTACTTCACCTCCTCCTCAAGTTTATCGACTTTGATCTTGAGGTACTGGATCACCTGGCATCTCCCACAGATGTAGGGGTCCTAGGAGCCAACCTCATTGTAGCCAGCCAGAACTTGCATGGTGTTGGACTCATGGTTAAAATTGGTTTGGTGACAATTAAGCCATTTTAAAATTTCATATAAATTAATTATAACTTTATGATGCTTTCAATAGTACATGCATTCTTTCCTCTACTACCGACACACTTTAACCTGGATGCTGAATATGTTTTTATCTCTTACTAGACGTTTTTCTGTTTCCCAATGAAACTCTCTCTTTGTTGTTTACTTTTGTTTATCCTAACTCAGTTATCAGTACTATAACTGTTTAAATGCCCTCCATTTTAAATGTACTCTTTACGCTCATTTTTCCTTCTAGCACACTGCTTGTAGGCTGCGTGCAATGTACCATAGTAAAGTGGTATTGCTGTACTTCCTTCCTTATTGTAAACCCACTTCCTTATTTACTAAATATTATAAACATTTGTCTGGAGGATGCAATAAATTAGGAGAGTCTCCCAAAATAAGCCTTCTACAGAGACAAAAATCCATATTAGTCACATGTGGGAATACATGGGCTGGTGCTATTATAGGGGAGGATGATATGCCACAAAAGGATTTGCCACTCCACAGGGAAGAGCAAAAAGACTGTGCAGGGATCCAGTGCTGTGTTGCAGCCTCGTATCTTTCTCTGGCTTGAATTTACCTTCTCTTTAGTGATTCTTTTTGTTATGTTTGAATTATTATTTTCATGTCTTTATATTACTTTTGTTCATTCTTTATTTTAACTTTAAGTGTGCTGCCATTTCAAGTGCTTTGTAGGTGGAGCCCTAGGAGGCAGGGCCTCCCTGGTATCACTGCTGCTGGGTTCTCCTTCTGGATTTATATTCTCAGTTAGGTGTATGACCTAGCAGTGGAGCATTGTGTTTGTATTGTTACTTCTTGATTTTTCTGTTTTTCATGAATGTATTGCACATGTGTTTATCTTGGACATTGCCTTTTAGGCAAATCATTTTCAACCCTAATTTTTGTTAATCAATCTTTATTTATAAGATTTTTATGGGAGTTGATTCTACAAGCCAAAGTTTCAAAGTTTCTCCCCCATTGTGATGCAAACTTCTTATTCTGCAGGTGACATCACACTAATAGGCCTCATTTCAAATAATGATTAGTCAATTTACAGACAAGTGGTGGAAAATCTGACACTGTGGTGCAGCCATAATAATTTGGTCCTTAACATTCAAAAAAACACAGGAGGTGATCATAGATTTCAGGAATCAGTCACCTTGTAATGGCCGACCCCTTACCCGGCCGGCAGCTACACTTCCAAGACCTGTGGCCTGGATTAATTGCTGAGGTTGGATCTAATCAAGCCGTACCTTTAACAAATTAAACCTTTCCCCCACAATTGACGGTGTAAATAAGCACAAAAGAAAAACAGATATGTAAACTTAAACTGATAAATTGTATTAAATGAAACAGAAAAGCTAAACAAATTATAAATATCCCTCCACCAAAGCAACACCGTGACAAATCCCTATATGAATATAACAACCCCTCCCTTGCCCTTGTAACATATAACAAACAACACAAATACCAAAAAAAATGAATGAGACACAGAAATGAACGGTCGTGAACTTGAGTCCGAGTAACAATTGTCCTGAATGCAGATGACTGGTTAACCGATATATGGAGTGTTTGTAATTCCCGGAACAAAATGGAACAGCCTCACCGTGTATCCTCAGCGGGGGTGGAAAATGATCCGACCCCGGGGTCTCTCGTGATGAGGGTGTTGGAGTAAGTCCGGCGGAATGAAAAACAAACTGGATGGAAATGCGCGATGTGGAATACAGCAGGTACAGGTGGTTCGTGGTCGTATAATGAAAGTCTCCTTCTCTCTCTCCTCCTTTTTCCTTTTTTTCTTCGTTCCCTCTTGATTGTTTTTATAGTCCTGTGATGAATGTAATTGATTGATTGAAAACCAGTGTTTTCCAGGTTTGGGGCTGCGGTCTCCTTCCATCACCCGTCCCCCTTTACGGAGACGGCATTCACTGACACACACAAACAGTAAACGGGACGATGGAAACAAGACACATGTGGTACGAACACAAACAACACTATTACTACTATGTAGCCCCGCTACAACCTGCTTACTTATTATTTGCTGGAAATGGCTCATCCATTGGGATGACGGAATCATTTAAGTTTCTGGGCACTGTCCTGTCACAAAACCTTAAGTGGGACAATAACATCACATGTATAATTTAGAAAGCCCCTCAGAGAATGTTCTTTTTGCGTCAGCTGAGGAAATGCAGTCTCCCTCAAGCAATATTGGTCCAACTGTAAACAGCATACACTCACTAAGTCTGCTTCAATAATAAGAAGTGCTTCAAAAATTAAAGAACTGACTATAGTCAGATATGTTAATGTTTCTGTTGAACCATGCTCTTCTATTTGTGCTACTGCATTTATTGGGCCTACACTCCTGCAACTTATGAACTCCCACTAGCTGTACCAATTTCTTCATCAATTTTTGACCACCCACTTCTCCAGTCTTTGGTGCTCCTGAGCTGCTGAATGCCACATCACCGGAGTGTGATGAGCTTATGCCAGAGTGCTGCCATGAGGTTGCCAACACCCTGATTCCGAAATGTGCTCAGACTGTCACTAGGGTGTCATCAATAACATTGTATCTTTTCTCTTGACTTTTTAGACCAGTTATCTAAGCCAGATGTTGGTGTACCAACTGTCCTTCTCTCCCAGCTGGTAGATGGTTTTCTTTATTTCCAGCCACAGAGAGGTGCTCTCCTTGCTGTCCAGTCATGTCCAGTGGGAGGTGGGAGGTGTCCTCTTAATGTCTAGTAGTCTCTGCCAGAAGATGGTCTTCTTGCTGTCCAGTAATCGCTGAGGGGAAATGGTCTTACTGTATATCCTTGGGAGTCTTATTATCTGCGACGTCAAATGGTATGCCTATCATCTAGTCATCCCTGCTGGGCCAAGGGGTTTATGCCATGTTGTCACAACCCAAGGAAGAACTACTTTGTTGTGGGCTGTTTTTGTACTGTATATTGTTGGACTGTTGGTGAATAGTGTCTAGAGGCCACTCTTGGGGCTATATTGTGTTATACCCTGGTTTTTTTCCCAATGTAATGCTTGAATAATCATG
Source organism: Polypterus bichir lapradei (assembly GCA_026402145.1). Taxonomy (NCBI): domain Eukaryota; kingdom Metazoa; phylum Chordata; class Cladistia; order Polypteriformes; family Polypteridae; genus Polypterus; species Polypterus bichir. The sequence continues at coordinate 53,948,619 of JANRMT010062808.1, forward strand.
CTTCATGGTTTAATGTTACTTCTGTTACTTTATTTATTATTAGTTTTGGATGTATTGTAACTGTAAATGTGCCGCCATTTACTTTGTGCTTTGCTATTGGAGACACAGGACATCAATGCTGCTGGGTCCTTTTTATGGCTTTATTTTTCCAGTCACAAATGAGACCCAGCAGTGGAGCACAGAGTTTGTAGTGGAGTAATGAAGGGCTTGGCCTATAATGGTGATGTAATTTGGAGGCCTCAACCCCAACCTACCATGTCTGGAACTCCCAATTACAACTCCCTGTCTGCCTGTCTTGTTCGCCCTATTTAGACCACCAAGAGGTGGTGCCCAGTCATCTGTCTCCTGTGCTCTACTGAGACCATCAGGAGGTGGCCACTAGTTGCCTACTCCACTGGGATCATTAGTAGGTGGTGCCTGACTGCCTGCCCTGTTGGGTTCACCTGGAGGTGGTGCCCAACTGACAGTCTCTGTTGCCCAGTCGGGTACAAGTCTTCTCGTGGACTATTTGGACTTTGTGAAGGAGGTTGCGATGTTTGGAAGTCACCCCTTGAGGAGGGGTATAGGACATGTTTCAGCCAGGATTTCTTCCCTGGCTGGAGTTTAAAGTCATGTTTCTTGTCTGTTTTGTCCATTTTTGTGCCATCTGTTTATGTTAATGTTTCATGTTTATTATGTGTGTTATTCTTCGTTTTTGTCTATGACTATAAAATGCCTTGGTTATGTCCCATGTGGTCCCCCAAGATGCAGGGTCACCTGTCAATCACTACCAGGAACTGCCCTCTACCCTATAAATCCATAGAGTCTCCCACAGTTCTTGGCGGTTCATTTTGAATGCACTAGGGAGTTTTTAGTGAGTTCTGTATTTTTCACTGTTCCTTGTGCTTATAATGAATTATTGGAATATTTTGACCTCCTGCTCAGTTTTTCACTTTGCCTTGTGATTCTGTATTGGGCCTCTGTTGGTTTTGGATTGCTTTGTACAACTCTTTTTTGTACTCCATGAAGCTTCTTGTATGACAGAGCATTTTTGTTAACAATAATTCTTTTACACAGATTCTTTGAAATCCTTTTTGTTTCTATTCAGTATTGGATGGTAAATCCCCATCTAGTGGGAAATTTTGGAAATATTTACGGGATTTATGTGCTATTGGGGCTCCCAGTTTATGACATTCAACACCCATGGGAACAGTAAGCCATCTTTATTAGGGTTAATATTAGATAAAGGTAACCAAGCATATGCCAAGGTTGTCATACCCTCTAACTGAGAAAACTCCCCTTCGCCAGCCAGTAAAATTCCACTAATCAACAGCTGGCAGTAGTAATATCTCACCCAGGAGAGGTGGAACGCTGCTAACTGAGAGAGGGAGTAGGATTTCGAGGAGTTAATCTCCTGAGGTTTCAGAGGTTCAGGAACCTCAGGTGTCACCAGAGGGAGCTCTAGCCGTTTGGTTCTGTAGCCAATGAGCAAATGTAATTCAAGGGGTTGACTTAGAAATGATGTAGGACGTAAAGGCTAATCTTTCAAGAGACTTAATGCCTCTTATGTCAGGAGGAGACTGGCATGAAGGCTAACTGGCAGGAGGCTCTTAAAAGGAGGTAGGTGAGAGGAAAAGACTCTTGACACAGCATCAGGAATTGGAAGAATAGAGAAACTACCACCTACACAGAAAACCCTTTTTCTTTTAAAGGCACACCCATAGTGAAATTAACCTTTGCTTGTGTTTGTTTAACTCTGATACTTTGGGTTTTTCCTTATTCATCCCAGGCTTGTATGTGTAAACAGAGAATAAATGCGCCACATTTTGATAAAGTGGATTACTTAGTATTATTTAAGGCGTGGAGAAACTGAAGGGTTGTTCTCTTTGTTCCAATATCAATAAAGGATTAGTAAAAATGTCACATATCAAATTAAATGTTAGTGATGACGTCATTCCCACCGAGTTTTCTGCCAGCATCACCTTAGATACCGGGGCTAATGAAACATCAGCTGTCATTGTGACTGAAGTGCCTGCCAGGTGTTCCTTAAAAATAACTTTTCTTTTGATGTCACTCTACTGCAATTGTTACTGCTCAGCAGTCTCTGGTATACTTGGCTTTTAACTACTAGCCTTGGATTTACTTGTCAGGAAAGAAGGTATTCTGGAGATATTGTCTCTAGCAGAGCATTAAACTGTGTTCCCAGGAAGAGACACCATACTAGTATCCCGTTTATTTTTACAAAATAAAGCCACTAGGGTACCTTCATCTACTGGCTTAACTCAAAGATCTAAAAGACTCATTACCTTGGAAACTAACTTGAAGCATATGGTGGAATTCTTCTGTTATTTCCTACTGTTATGATAGCCAGGCAAATAAATGCTATAATGGGTGTAATAAGAGAGATAGAATAATGACCATGAAATGGCAAGAACAAAAAGGAGAAAGCAGAACAGTATTTTAGGTACAAGCTAGAGTATGACAACCAAAAATAGTCATCAAAAACGATCATCAAAGCAAACATAATGAACCAAACTCATTGCAATGTCCACACTAGCCTATCTAAACAATCATAAACTAATTGTAATCTTTGTTGTGTGTTTAAGAAAAAAATCTAATGCTTGGATGCCTGAACCTGTGTGCTGTTTCTTCATATGGTGAAGGTGGGACAAGATGACATATGTCATACAACATCTTTATCACGTGACCCACAATGGATGTAGCTGTAAATAATATGGCCAAGGCCCAGCAAAGAGTGATGGAAAATGGCACTTTCCAAAATAATACAAGAAACTTGAATAGCAGCACTAGAATAGTGATTAAAAACAATAAACAAGAAGAAAGACAAATCGAAAACATCAAAAATGAAATGATCAAAATCTAAGATGCCAAAGTCTCATATTCAGTACACTGACCTGCTTCTGCCATTTTGTGCAAGTGTTACCTTGTTCCTTTAAACTGAGCAATGACTGTTGCTGCCATTGAGTCCCTCAGTGATAAGTTGAGTCCGCAGACAATATAAAAGTCACAATTATTACAACTACAGAATTTATAGCTTATCACAAACAAATAAATAGTTATAGAGATAAATGTTACTTACCTGTTATTTTAGCGTTCTAGTGAAGGAGAACGCGGGGTGGGGCAAAGTAGCATCTAAATACTCCTAAAGTACAGTGTATGTCAGTGTTGACAGACCATTTTATTGTCTGTAATTCAATAAAACTTACTATTTGTCTTTAACTTAGGAAAGACTAGAGTTTGCTTAAACCCACACCTCACATTATGTATTAGAAGGTTGTGGTGTTGTTTCACTCCAACCTATTTACCTATTGATATACTGTATTTAAGGACTTAGGTTTTTTAAACAAATAGGTGTTTATTTTAAATAATAGTAGTGAGAGTTGTGGTAGTTAAGGAACTAAAGCAAACATAGTAGAAAACTACAGACCTGTAAGTACATTTTACTGAGGGCCATAAATATTATTATCTTGCAATACATAACAAAAATATAATATTTAGAGATACTGTATGAAGGTAGATAAATGATTTAAAGCATTATTTTAATCAATTTTAGTAGTTTACATCTGCTGCAAGTAAACCTGTCAAAAGATGTGTTTAACATGTTTTACCAGTTCCTCACCACATATTCAAATTTATTGGAATATAGAAACAATTTTTAAAATAATAGGCTTATGAAGGCTTCTAAACAGAAATACTTTGACAACCTGGCAATACGTAAAATCAGCATGGATATTTAAAAGACTAAATTCCTTTAATTCAGGACACAAGGAATAGGAACATATTAAAATTCAAATTAATCTTACTACTTTTGCAAATAAGACAATCCTTGCTCAAAATTAAACTGAATATACTATAAATCATATATTCAATAATTTCAATAATAATTTCCTAACATAAACATGTATTACATTCAAAATTAACTGAACCAACTACTGTGAGATACGAATTTTAAAGAATTTCAAATTAGTTTATTTGGAATGGATTCCATAATTGATTTAACCTTTTTCAATGAATGTGTATTCATATCAGATTATGGTATCTTTGGGTTAGTTGCAGTGTACCTGAAATATCAAAACCAGACTATGTAGGATGGAACTAAGAGATGACAATCCTCAGGTCTAAGTGCTATCTCAGAGAACAATAGAACAAGATGAGTCCAAAGTTCATCTGTTTACCTTTGTGACATTAAAGTTAATCATGTGACAACAGAAATTGCAAAGAATAAACTATTTTTTCAAACTGACAGAAATATTGCAAAATGATTTCCAATCCTGCTTATATATATATACTAGCAAAATACCCGCACTTCGCAGCGGAAAAGTAGTGTGTTAAAGAAGTTATGAAAAAGAAAAGGAAACATTTTAAAAATAACGTAACCTGATTGTCAATGTAATTGTTTTGTGACTGTTATGAGTGTTGCTGTCACCAAGGATTTGATTATCATTATTTCTTTCAATCAGGTTCGTATTTGGAGGATGTGCTGTGTTCAAGTTACATTCCGTGTTTGTCAACCGTTGTAAAGATAACAGGTTTCATTCATCGAAGTGTTCACTACCCAAATCGTTACTCGTTAATGTAAGATGTTTAACAGGCATTCCTGGTATTAACTTGTGCTAAACGTACCATGGTGTGACGTAAGTGGAGCTGACTGTAAAAAGGCAAGGAGGCGCGTATTTTGAACGAAAAGGGAGAAGACAGCGAAGGAGCGGAAAAGTGAGAAGGAAAACTGTTTAAATAAAGAGCTAGGAAGGTGAATGGAAAGAAGCAGCCAGCGGTAAAGCAAGGAAGACTCTGTAATAAGGATGGTTGGGTGCACGTAGAAGGTGTAACAATAAGATTGTTAAGCCTTAAGATAATGTTCCCGCACGGAGGGTTTAGAGAGACACACTGGGAGAAGTATAGAATGGGGAAGCCCATGTGACTGTTCTGCTGTTCTCCTTCGACAGTTCTGTGGCTCTGCATATTTGTATGCACCTCTCTAAAGTCAGTTTGTCTTCTCTCAGTAATCTTTGTTGCAAACTTGCATCACTGGTTCCGCACACAATATATATATATATCCCATTTTTCCCCAATTGTAATTGTTAGTGTAGGACTGTGTGCTTCCCCATTCAACTAATACAGTTAGGCCCATAAGTATTTGGACAGTGACACAATTTTCATAATTTTGACTCTGTATGCCATCACAATGGATTTGAAATGAAGAAATAATTACACGATTGAAGTGCAGGCTTTCAGCATTAATTCAAAGGGTTTAACAGAAATAGTGTATGAGCTATTTACACATGGTCCCCCCATTTTCAGAGGCTCAAAAGTATTTAGGTGTGAGTAATTTCCTCATTATTTCATTGACTATTAAGCAGGTAGAAGGTCCGGGATTGATTCCAAGTGTGGAATGTGCATTTCGAAGCTGTCACTGTGAACTTTTACTGTAATATGAGGTTCAAAGATTTGTCCATGCAAGTAAAAACAGTCCAGTCATTAGGCTGAGAAAACAAAACAAACCCTTTAGAGAGATAATAGAAACACGAGGAGTGGTCAAATCAACCATCTGGTACTTTCTTAAATGAGAAGCAACACACTGGAGAGCTCAACACCACCTGAACGCCTGGACAACCATGGAAGACCACTGTACGGGATGATTACAGAATTCTTTCCTTGGTACAGAAGAACTCCTTCACAACATTTAGTCAAGCCAATAACACTCTCTGGGCAGTAGGCATACTGTATCATTGGCAAAGTCTACAATCAAGAGATGACTTCACAAAAGTAAATAAAAAGGGTTTACCACAAGTGCAAACCACTGGTAATCCTCAAACATAGGAAGGACAGATTAGACTTTGCCAGAAAATATTTTTAAACAGCCAGTCTAATTTTAGAACAGCTTTATTTGGACAAATGAAATTAAGATAAATATGTAAGAGAATGTTGGATAGGGAATAATAGGGAGAGGAAATTGCTCATGATATGTAGTATACTATATGTGAAACATGGTGCAGGTAGTGTTATGGCATGGGCATTCATGAATGTCGGTGAAAATTGGTTTATTGATGATAAGATTGCTCACAAAAGTAGCAGGATGAATTCTGAAGTGTACAGGGCTATATTATCTGCTCAGATTCAGTTCAGCCAAATGCTGCAAAACTGACAGGATGACTCTTCACAGTACAGATGGACAATGAGATAAAATATACTGTGATAGCAAACCAAATGCTTTTCAAGGCAAAGAAGTGGAATATTCTTCAATGGCCAAGTCAATCAACTGATCTCAACCCAATGGACATGCATTTCACTTGCTGAAGACAAAACTGATGGCAGAAAGACCAACAAAAAAGAAGCAACTGAAGACAGCAGCAGTAAAGGCCTGGCAAAGCATCACTAGGGTGGAAACTCAGCACTTGGAGATGGCCATGAGTTCCAAACTTCAGGCATTCTTTGACTGCAAGGATTTTCAAGGAAATTTTGAAAATGATCATTATATTCATGAATACGTTAGTTTGTCCAAAAAGTTTTGAGCACATGAAAATGGAGGGACCTTGTATAAAAATGTCTGCCTTTTCTAAATGGCTCATACAATGTTTTGTTAAATGCCTTAAATTAAAACTGCACGTCTATACTTTAATCACATAATGATTGGTTAATTTCAAATCCATTGTGGTGGTGCACAGAGTCAAAATTATGAAAATTATATCACTGTCCAAATACTTATGGACCTAACTGTATGTTGTGGAGTAAACGTAATAATGAAAGACACGAAGGAGCAAAACACCTACTAAACAGAATATAGCCAGAAATTTGGTAACACTGTAATAAGTACTGGGATAGTCCACGTATTTCATAATATTATTTTTTTTCACTTGTTTTTTTCAGTGCAATGCTTAAAACATTTAGAACATTAGAACTAATGTTTAATGTTTTATTTAATTCTTTGTATGTTCCACATGTATGATCAGCCTTCTAAAGTCAATGTTGTATGTAATAATTTAAAGTAAACCGCGATTTAGTTTATATTGCTTTTGCTCTAAACCCCCCAAAACTTAGTGATTACAGATCAAAGCATTACATTCAATTCTGATAACTCCTACTCCATTTCTCCTCCCATCCACACCATGATAGAACAATTTGAATCCACCTCCGATCCACCTGGCCTTACTCCCCTTCCATGTAGTCTCTTGCACGCACAATATATCAACCTTCCTTCTCTCCATCATATCTGCTAACTCTCTCGCCTTACCAGTCATACTGCCAACATTCAAAGTTCCTACCCTCAGTTCCACTCTCTTTACCTTCCTCCTGCCTCTGGACACGTCTCCCCACCTCTTTTTCTCCTTCTTATTCTTCTTCTTCGACCAATAGTAGCCCAATTTCCACCAGCACCCTATTGGCTAACATTACTGGTGGCAGCCATTGTTAACCCGGGCTTGACCGATCCGGTATGGAAATTTGTATTGTTGTCCGCATATTGATTTGGCAAAATTTTCACACCGGATGCCCTTCCTGACATTACCCTTCCCATTTATCCAGGCTTGGGACCAGCACAAAGAAACACACTGGTTTGTGCATCCCCTGTGCCTGGGTTTTCTACAGGATCTGCTACAGGGTGAAATTATATTTATAAACCATATTCCAATTATTCCTACTAATTAAATGTTTGAATTCAAAAGAGTAAGATTTTCTGTAAAATTTTATTTTTAAGTCACTAGGAAAAGCAAGAATTGCTCTACAGTACAGAATGTTTTACACTTGAGTAATTGTACATAGCGTGTTCAAGAGTAATGAGCTCCAGTGAACTAATAATATTAACCCCTGGTAAAAAAAAATAGGAAATATCATATACAGAAAAGTATTACAGTTATTACACAATACATCTGATACAACAACGCTATAACCAACACGCATAGTCTTAGGAAATGTCCTGGGTAAAGCCGGGTAACATAGTTATTATTCCATAATGGGGAAAAAAAACTCTTGTATTGTCATACAGTGTATTAGTTCTTATTTCTCTGATTTATCTCTACACATTTAATGTTAATTATATGCAATGTGAGCTAACCAAATACCATTCCCAGAGTTCTCCCATTTCAAGTCTCATGGGCTCCTGATATTTGTTGACTCCTTGTGTTCCTGACCAGATTACAAGTATTGGTATTGTCATTTTTGCAAATGGTTTGTTCTAATCTGTTATTAAAGTTTGTTCTGTCAGTTTTTGAGACACAAACCAGCCTAACTGGGAGAACTCGTGCTTGTTAACACAAGAATTGTGGATATCTCAAAGCTTGTTCTGCTTTCCCTCATAGTAATACTGGAAACTTGAGAAAAGATGCCCTGTGCTACGAGTCCACTCTTGTGGGTCATCTTATTTTGTGGATTTATTTATTTATTTAGCAAAATATTCAATAATCACTGTTTTTTTATTAGTTTTGTCAGGGTAACTGTCATATTGTTCACAATTGTTTACAGTTGCTAGTCATGTGATCACTGGCACTACTGCACATTTTATCATGGCACTAATACTATTTAAATAGGCAGCATCCATCCTTAGATATCCTAGCTTTGGATCAAACACTTTTTCAAACCATTTGTTTTGCACTTATTTCTAGTAAGTCAGGGAAAGGACATTTTCTTTGCGATATTTGGATGGTAATTTTGGTTTTAGATTTCTAGTCTTCTTGAGTTTTGATCTCATCCTGCTTTACGACTTCTTCTCTCTCTCTCTCTCTCTCTCTCTCTCTCTGTGTAAAAACTATAACACAGGGCATGAAATCCTAAAGAGTTTGGAATCCTTACTAGAAACTGTCTTCACTAGACATCTACAACTTATTGCACTCATAAAATCAACTGAAGAACACTCCTACTTGGAAAGCACTCCTCAACCCCTGATCTGCAACTATTTCAATAAAAATCATGAGGAGAAAATAGACTGGAATACTCTTTTTGTTGGCGTCAGTTTTCAAATGAACTTCGTTTGATTGTTTTTGATGGGAAGTGTAAGCAATTATTTCTTAAAGAAAAAAAAAACTAAGTGCAATTCTTTGTTTTTATAAAGTATTATTTTCTCTTTGTCAAGAAGAGAGAACTTGAAAGTGAAAGTTGAGAAAAGCTGGGTGGAACACAAAATAAGTTGCAACTTTCTTTGTTACTCTTGTAAAAAATCAAATTTGCCCAAGGGAGACGACACCAACTCCTGAATACAATTTGACATCAGTTATTAGTTTTATGATGGTTTATTTTATGTAATATGCTAAACCTTTACAAAATTTGCCAGACGCTGAAATAACTAAAGATGACAGATGGCAGGCCAATTAAGAGAGACATGCCATGCAGTCTCACCTTTCACTAGATGTGTATGATTTACATTATTTTCTAAGCATAACATCACACATTAGGCAATCTCAAATGTTTCTTATTCAAGGCCAACTTCAAAGATGATGTGCAGAGGTACAGTTGGTGTACTAACTTGAGATGAAACAATGAAGGTTTTTTAATGAATAGGATTAGTAGATGAGACAAAGAGAAAAGGTCAAGCTGAGGTCTTTATCAAAATCAGGCCAATCTATTGAGAAGTTCAAACCATTCAAAACTTTTTAGAGCAAAAGCAAGATTGTTTACCAGGAAAGTCTTTTATCAAAAAAGACGCACTCACCAATACTGTTTGTATTCTAATTTCAGATACTGTAGAACTGCACACGATAACTGTTATGTATTTAAATAAATGTAATAATGATTGGTAGTATTCCCAGGCAGCAGGGGGCACCACAGTGGGGTTAAAAGATATCTTGGACAAGTGGTTACAGAAAACGTTCTTAGTAAAAAGACTACTGTGCAGTTAACATAACTTCTGGCCTCAGTGTCTGTCATTGAATGTCTGCCATCATCAGCCTCAAATTACCTAACATAACAATAACCTTTATGCTGTCACTCTGATGTCACATATAACTCATTCCCAGATGGTTCTGGTTAATATTGCTATGTCACATTACAGGAGGCACATATGCTCTGGAAATGTGTTCATTTTTCAATTGCAGCTCATCGTATATATTTCCATAAAATAACAATGGCAGAGATTTTAAGTTAAGAGTGATATGTTATGAAAGAAAAGGATATAAAAAGTAGCTTTCACTCCTAATATACATTGCAGTATATTAATATTATAGATTCATACATCTGAAATGAAGCCATTAGAACTGTACTGTTGTCTTACAGTTCTTCAGTGGGGTCTGTGTCATTTCCATCTTTTGGCAGAGTGTGGAGGCATTTTTCTTGGTACAGAGTTGACATCACATCTGTGCTGACAGAGCTTCTGGCTTTGAAACTTCCGGACAGGCTTTATATGTGATCATGACACTCCTTAGTCCTAAAGGTAGCCATACGCTTAGTCCACTGAAAAATACTATATATTGTAGTGACCCGTGGGTGAGTCTTAAAGTTTTTCAGAGCCAAACTCTGCCGTGCACCTCTCCCAAACTGTCGGCTAGCGGACTGCCAGCGCTATGCACGCAGCTACGGTCAGCTCTTTAAGAAACGAGCACTCGTGTCCCATACACCGCACGACTCCGAGTGTCTCGCAAGAATTGCTGAGATAAAATCTTAGCAAATACACAGCTCTGTCCTGTTGTATCTCTTTATTAGCAGAGATATTCAGCAAACAAAGCTCAATGTATAGCCATTACCAAGGTCATTATCGAAACCATACTTCTCCATGATGGTAACTATTTACAATTTAAATATCCCCGGACGGCAATAACCCAACCCACCCCACCAGTTGAGCACGAACACATACACTAATTACAACAAATAGAAAAATACTCCGATGACATAATAAATTACACAACAATAAGCTTTTCATAAATTACCCATCATGCATTACTCCGACAGCGCTGGCTGCCGGGTTACTACAATATGGATTAGGCTCTGTTCTTACCAACTTAGCACATTCAGTATGCTATTTGCTGATTCTGCTGGCCAAAAAGCTATCTAAGACCATTCTGCTTTCTTCTGTCATATAGTGAGATAAAGTTATGTGTATTTTATGTTTTATTATTCTTTTGTTTATTGTGATTTATGTTTTATGTCTTACTGTTGTGTTTATTGGTTTCATATGTGATTATTCATTTCATACTGTCTCTTTAAATGTGAGTATGTTCCATGTTTTTTGCCGGGCCTCCTGTCAGTCTCCTTTAAGGAACTGCCCCTAGTCCTTTAAAGGCTATGGACACAGGCAGGCAGTAGTTGTGAGTATACGGTTTATGGCTCAATTTTTTTTAATACCACTGTTTGCTCTATGGAGCTTTTATTTGTGTATTTTTGCTAATGCATCTTACATTTATAAATATTCTTTTCTTGCCCATTGGTGCACAAGCTGAGGTTTATGGTCACCCTCCTCTTATTGGGTATATATATTTTTAATTTGCCATGGTTGTTTTGACAGCTCCTCGGTTTGGGGCCTGCTCCAGCTGAAGCCAGCAGATTGTCTTGTGGCCGTCTAAAGTGGAGGTTGCCTCTGCTGGGCAGACCAGAAAAAGGATCTGTCCTGCTTTCGAGGTTCCAACCATAGTCACAAATCACAATACTGCATAGTTATTTTTCCACTCTGAATACAGTCATAGTAATGCCCAAACAAAACGCTCAAAAATGGTAATTCCAATAGCAAAACAAAATGACATTGCAGGAGAAACTGTAAAAAATTGTCAAAACTGTTTCTAAACAAAACTCATAAAAACCCAAAATGCACCAGAAAGAAAAAAATTGCAAATAACAACAACATGAAACTAAAAACTAAACATGTAGCAAATTGTGAGTATGAGTTTATACAGGTTCTTTGTAACACACATTGAGGGATTTTATTTTTTTCCTGGACAATGCAGAAACGTCCATGCCACTGAAAAAATTAATTCTCTATTTTTCATAACAGCATGCCATATCTTTATATATATATATATATATATATATATATATTATATATAATACACTACTGTGCCTGTTTGTTTGTCAGGATTTAAAATTACCTGTAGCTCACAAACTGTTTGACCAATTGACCTGGAATTTGGTACACATATACTATGTGACGTCTACTATCTGCTTTCAGGCTGATGATTGACTGCCAAGGTTATTCCTCTTTTTATTTTTATTTTGTTTTATTGTAGAATCAACTCTCAGCAATGATCAGCAGGGCAGCCGCGCAGCGCATGCGTACATGTGCCGTTCTCATCCCTACCACCTTTGCCGTCACTTCCCATACCTCTTCATATCTTAAATCATTCTTGAGGCAGATTGAAGACTTAAGTGCCAGCTTAAGTGAAAAATTAAAGAAAACATACTTAGTAATTGCAACACAAACATCGACCTAATCAGTTTTAACGCGAAAAGATGCCGACGAAAGAAGAGAAGAAGTGGGTTGCTAGGGTGGATAAAAAGAAGATGTGCTCAGGAAGCAGTAAGCGCATCAGCCTCTGAGCAAATGAATACTAAATGTAGAGAGAAAGAGTAGGAAAACTAGGAATGCTCAAGTCATGTGTATTCACTGCACTTTACCGTGCAGTGCACCATTACTGGTTAAATAATAACTGGCATGAATAACATACTTAACTGAAAGTAATAGCTAGATAAATAAAATTAGACATTACCTAAAGCACATAAAATTAGTAAATTACTAATAATTTCCAATATCATAACTCAAAAGGCCTTCATGCTTAAAATATAGCTAGGCAGCAGAAATAAAAAAATAATACAAAGTTATAAGTATTTTTGGAATAAGGAATATTCAGTTCAGTTTAGTTCTCATATACCACACTTAATTTATTATGATAATGGCACTGCCTTTTGTATTTTGTCCACGTCATCTCTTAATGCACCATCCCTGTGATTTTGTGCATCACCTTTAAATGCCGCACTCCAGTATATTTTGTACGTGTTGCCTTTATTAATATTCTGCTGCTTGCACTTTGGAGTGACTATAGAAGATAGACTCAGAAAGTGTACAGGTATTTATAAAAAATTACAAAACCATGCATTACTTATATTGTTATAATTATGTAATGTACTAATAATGGAATTATGTAAATATTTACTAGAAATAATATAAATACTAGAAATTTATAAATACAATGGGCCTCAGTTATAGTACCATTAATTAACTGGATGAATCAGAAGTACTATGTAACTAAATACATTTCTGTATATACCTAACACAATATTTGTAGGATTTTTTTTTAACCAAGTGCTGATATTATTGTCAGGTAGTGTGGTGTTGTGCTTAAGGCTTTAGACTACAGATGCTGAAGTTGTGTGTTGAGATCCTGCTATTGACACTGTGTGACCATAAGTAAGACACTTCACCTGCCTGTGCCCCAATTGCTGCAGTGCACAGGTCAAAATTCTAGAAAAAACAAAGCAAAACAATAGCACAAAAACTCACTGAAAACACTTTCCACACCCAGCGCATTCAATGAACCACCAATGACTATGGGAGGCCCTCCCTTAAACAAGAGGGAGAGCCTGTTCCTGGCAGTAATTGGCAGGTGGCCCCGCCCCTTGGGGAGCCACCGACAAAACACAAGGGACATAACCAAGGTCACATTCACTTATAAATGAACACAAATACAAATGTACATAATAAACATTAATACAAATAAATGGCATAAAAATAACACAAAACAAACAAGAAACACCATTACATGTATTCATTTAAATGAACAGAAATATGGAGATTCCTCTATTTTAGTGAAAATATCATTGAAGTAATGCTTTCAGAATATTATTGAAGTGAACACAAGAGGAGAGGAGAAATAAAGTGCATTTAATCATAATCCTGTAGAACATAAACCTCCTGGGGGGGTCCATAGTCCTTTGGAATAAGCAAAACCAAAATTTGACTGACCTCAGTCAAAAGCCACCCTTTCCCTCTTGGGCATATAGAAATAGTATACGCAACATGCTGAAGTTCATAACTCAAGAGTAATATGATGCTTTGCCAGTTACCACTGATGCCTACCCAGTCATGCATTTTTTTCATGACCTTTCTTAATAGTTTGGTAACAGGGGTACTATATGCCATAGCAGGATAGTGACAAAAAATACTGAATGTTATGGTAATGATGATTGACACTCTTTTATTTAAGAAAATGACTATTATAAACAGCCTGTTCAGCAGCTCTAATAAGAGTACATCAGTGGTACTTTAGCCTGGATTTAAATTCTGAGGCTCATCGTTCCAAAGTCTGGCGTATGTAAAAGTTTGACCTTTTATGTAGTCCTATTAATTTTTATACCCCTCAAAAAAATAAGTGCATGTGTTATAAAGCATTACAAGATTGCATTTGGAATATAACGTATATATTGCAGTTTTGAACTGTAGAACGAAGACACCATTGCTGCAGTTTGAATCAAACATTCTGTTATGGGAGAACTGAATGTTTCATGCCATACAGTAGTGTGGTGGACTTTCTGGCACTGGAGAAATAATAAAGAATTTAACAAATCTACTTCTATTGATCAAATCATGATGGAAGCAAGTTAATGAAACAGTAAAATGTTTGAACTGCATAACTTTCAGTATGACATTTGATTAACATTCTATCAACATTTTAGTATCATGCCAATACTGTATATGGAGCCAATATATGGTACCCACTGCTGTCACAGTGTTTAAGTAACAAATATTTTTTCTGCAATTTTAATAAACCACACATAACACAATACAACTGTTTAGTTTGGAAATTGCAGCTCAAAATGGTCTTCATGCAGTTAATATATAGATAGGGAGTGAAAGAAAAGTGAAAGAATAACCACAAGCCAGTAAAACAAAAGTGGGGGACATAAATATGCATGAAAGCATATGAATGGCTTAAAGATGATTTTTTCCATTAGATGATATTATATGCACTTAATGCATGTATTTAAATGAGTGAGTGCAGTGTATGTGCTTCCTGAAACTAAAGCCACAGATTTTGAATGCCATCTCCATTTGACTTCTACACACCTCACCTTCCTTGGAAGCCTGCATAGCAAGTTTAGCATTGTTTCCTGAAAATGATGCTCCAGCCCACTGCATCATATCTGCTGGGTGAACCTTGCCCTTTGCTTTTTGACAAACACATAATGGTTCAACCAGCAGTTGCTAGGTGTGGTGATAAAACAAGCCATGTTTCTATAACAAATCCAGCTTTTAACACTTCTTGTGATAGATGACATAATGCTGTAAGTAAAAGAGAGCCACATTTCATATTTTGATTAAAAGATAACATGCCTGCCTTGCTATGTTTGTCTTTTAATAAGTTTGTCCTCAGTGATAACAACAAACTTATTAAAAGCAGAATATATCAAATCCACCTCTCCCTCAGTCAATATATGATATGTGTATGATAAAACAACTTTAAATATAATAAGCTATGATGAATGAAGTCAAAGTGTGACAATCTGGGTTGGCTCCATGCTCCTATTTGCCTTTGGGGAACCTCTTGCACCCGGATCATCGATAACATAACTGAGATGAGCCAGTCAAATGAGGACCTATACACTTAGCAAGGGGCTGGTGCAAAAAGGTGATAAGTGCTTTTATTAAAAACCAGCAGAAACCAGTTTTCAAAAGAATAGTGCAGTGCTCCTTCCATAAATACAGTAAATAAATAATCCATAAAAACCATCCATGCCCTTCTTGAGGTTAAGAAGCCTTTAAAATTATCTGGACACCACGGATCACCTATGACACAAGTACTGGGACTAGCTGATCTCACACACGTACGCATGGGAAGCAGCTAGAAGGACTAAAAGAAGGTAATTACACACAAGGCCAAGGTGTGGCAGGGTGCAGTAACCCTTTTTCTTTTATCCCTGCAGACCAAACATGGGAAATTCTGCCTGGAACCTCTGACGGAATGATGATTCCCTTAGATTTGTGAAAAATGCGGATGTTCTGGTAAATGACCATCGCACTCAGCATCCTATGCCACAGAGCCCTCGCTTTGTGTTAAATAATGAACTTCTGTATCAGGTAACTGAACACAAGGGGGAGTTGTGGACCCTGCTGTTAGTGCCACAGATTTACCAGCATCAAGTCTGTGAACTGGTGCATACCCACCTCCTGGGAGCCTAACTGGGCACCTAAAAAACTCTCAAGCATATTAGGATTTTATTGGCTGGGGATCAACAAGGAAGTCCCATTTGAACGTATCAGGGTTGACCTTGTGGGATCCCTAGAGTCCTTGGCCAGGGGACATAAATATATAATGGTCCTGGAAGATTATGCTACCCGATACCCCGAAGCTCTTCCATTGCACTCAGCTACATCTAAAGCTCTCGCACGGGAATTGGTAGGGGTCTTCTCACGAGCTGGCATTCCTAAAGAAATCCTAACGGATCAGGTGACGCCCTTTACCTCAGAGACGTTAAGTGAAATGGCCAAATTACTTAAGATAAAATATTTAAAGACCTTGGTATTTCATCCTCAAATCGATGGTTTATTGGAGTGGTCCAATCAGACCCTCAAACACGCAAGGTGGTCAGCGAGTATGGAAGGAACTGGAATCAGCTCACCCGCCCTCATTCTTTTTGCATATCGGGAATTCCCACAAGCCTCTATGGGATACTCGCTCTTTGAATATGGATGACAACCCCAGAGCATATTAGACATTCTAAAGGAAGGTTGGGGGGAAGAGGCCCTCCTCTCAACAAATATATTAGAGTTATATTAGATTTGCTAAAATTCAACCTATTCTCAAATATCACTTGGAAAAGGGGCAAGCAGCTCAGGTCAATTGTTATGACCATGGCACATCTTTATGGGAGTTCCACCTGGGAGATCGGGTCATGTTCCTACCTCCCATTCTAAATTGCTGACACATTGGCAAGGCCCTTACGAAGTTAATGAGAGGAAGGGGCTTGTCGATTACTTGATTAAACAACTAAATCATCAGCCGAGCAAATGGGTTTATCGTATAAATCTGCTGAAACTGTGGAAGGATAGGGACCCCGATCCCTCCTCCGGACAAACTCGTTCACTCTTCACTCATAAATTATACCTTAACTTTGGCCCTAATTTGACCGCCCACCAACAATGGGAGCAGGAAATAATTATTCTGTCAGTTTCAGAGGTACCAAGTGAAAAACCTGGATGAACCTCCCTAATTGTGCATGACATAGTGACAGAACCTGGAGTGATAGTCCGAGATCACCCATTCCGGCTTCCCGAAGCAAAAGAGCTTCAGGTGGAGCTGGAGACCTTGTGGATGCTGGAACTAGGTATGATAGAGGAGAGATCTATCTGGTCCAGTCCTATTGTCTTGGTCACAAAGCCTGACGGGAGTTGGACGTTTTGCAATGACTTCCGTCGGCTTAACTAGGTCTCCCAATTTGACGCATGTCCAATGCTGCGAGTGGACGACCTTCTAGAGCAGCTAGGACAAGCCAAATTCTTGACCACTCTTGACATCACGAAGGAGTATTGGCAGATTCCTTTAATGGACTGCACAAAGTAAAAGACTGCATTTAGCACCCCTGATGGGCACTGGTAGTATTGTGTCCTTCCATTTGTATTATATGGGGGACCTGTGACTTTTCAGCACCATCATAACTCATATAGCGCTGCATTCCTGGATGATGCAATAGTCTATTCCAGCACTTGGAAGGAACACCTTCAGCAAGTACAAGCTGTATTGTGGCCATTAGCGTAAGCCAGTCTTTGGATTAACCCAAAAAAATGTTTTTTGGATTAAATGAAGCCAAATATTTAGACTACCTGGTGGGCTGGAGTACAGTACAACCATGGTGTTCTAAAGTTGATGCCATATTGAAATGGCCCCGTCTGAAGACCAAGAGGCAGGTTCAAGCCTTTCTCAGATTAGTAGGTTACTATCGCAGGTTTGTACTCTGATTCTCAGAGAGAGCAGCGCCCTTGACTAATCTCCCAAAGAAAGGAAGTCCTAATTGTGTAGTGTGAGATGAGATGTGATGTTAAACACCCCATCATGTTCCTGAGCTCAAAATTGCTGGACCAGGAAACCAGGTAAGTGGCCGTGGAGCAGGAGGCCTTGGTGATTTAATGGGTGATCACTCAGCTGAGGTACTACCTCTTGGGTCATGAGTTCACCCTGGTAACGGATCATTCACCGTTACAATGGATGGCCTTACACAAGGACTTGAATCCGCAAGTCACGAGGTGGTTCTTGGACCTACATCCATACAAGTTTTTGGTCATTTACCACTGGGGTGTCCGGCAAACCAAACCCATTGACTTTCTCAGAGTCACAACCTCTCTGTCAGGAACACCTGACCCAATGGGTCTGTGTTTGAGGTGGGTGCTGTGTATCATTTCACACTGATCACACTGTTCATTCACACATATACCCACTCTCCTACAAACTGGACTAATTTAGACAAGCCAGTTACTACCGGCACACATGTTTTTGGGATGTAAAACAATTTCAAAGCTTCTACATGAGCACAGGGGGAACAGAAAATGCATAGCCAAGAAATGGGCTGAGAGTTGATCTCAGGTTTCTGGAAGTAGGAAAAACAAATACCATCCATACATCATCCATTTTACAAAAGATGTTTTCAAAGAACCGTGACTTATCCTTATAGGAGCAGGCACAGAGGAAATAATCCATCTACTCCATTACAGGACTTAGTGATTTGGACACACCAGGCCAGTTAAGTGTTACAAAAAAAGACCTACCTGAATGTTGAGAGGACTCCTGTGTTTCTGAAAGGAAAACCCATGCAAACCAGAGTGAGAAGTTTCAACGCCTGTAGTGCCTGGGCCGAAATACGAGTCTAGAACTTTTAATGTGTAGGCATTAGTAAAGTATCTCTAGCAGCCTGCCTATGAAACAGTAGCATACAAAATATTCATTCTGAATACATTTGCACCACATGGCTGTGTGCTGTGCCCACTACTTTAAGTCCAGTGGACCCATGACTGTGTCACTAAACACAGCAGTTTTCATATCATTACGTATGCTGATGACACCACAATCATGGGCCTCGTCACAGTGATGGATCAGCATATAAGAATGGAGTACAGTGGCTTTATTTCAGGTGCAAGGTGAATAACCTGTCTCTCAATTTTGAGAAGACCAAGGAAATGGTTATTGACCTTAGGAGGTCTTGTGCCATCCAGTCTCCATTGTGTAATAATGGTTCAGCAGTGGGGGCAGTCCACAGTCTTAAAATCTTCAGTATTTACATTTCCAAAGACCTCTCTTGGACCCACAATACATCATACCTAATCAAAATGTCACAACAGTATATGTATTTTCTGAGGAGGCTGATAAAAGCTGGACTTTCATCTTCATTTCTTATCAGTTTCTATAGGAGTGCCTTTGAGTGCATCCTGACATGCTGCATTGCTATCTGGTATGGGAACTGCAACTATTTCTGAACGGGAGTCTATACAGCGTGTCGTAAAGGCAACCAAGTCTATCATTAGCACTGCCCACCATCCAATATATTTACAGCAGCAATATGTCAGTATTGCAAACTCCATCAGTTTCTTCACACTGTTGCATTCTAGAAGATGATATTGCAGCCTGCAAGCCAACACCAGCAGACAAAAGAAATGCTTTTTCCCACAGGCTGTAATTGAATTCTACAGAGTACACAGACTGATCTGTTGGGTTATTTTATAACTGTTGTGTCAGTGGGCATATGCCTGTTAATGTTTGTGTTGTGTTGCATTTTGCACCAATGTCTAGTAAAAACACAATTTTATTCTTTCTTGTACAGCTATATAAATGCAGAATGGCAAGACAATAAACAGTGAACAATAATAAGTGAGAGATTCATATAACAGCACTGAATTGCCCCCTAGTAAGGATTCAGCCTTAAGACCTTTAGCTGCTCTCTAACATTTCCTTGTTGCCTTATTTTTTTACTGGATACATGGGTTAGCATTGTCAATTGGCATTACCATTGATTTTAAAATCAACAATATATGATTATAAAAATGCAACAATGATATTCATGTGAAACCGCCAGACTGCACTTGACATAACACCAATGGCAACAGTGAAGACATTTCAATAAGTTACTGTATAACTTTTGTATATTCCTAACTTTACTTCCACAGGACTGTAGTGGTCCCCATTGAATCATCATATCTATTCATTTTAAATGCTACATTACCTAAACCTCATTTCCCTAAACATTCCTATAGGACCTCATTACCTGCAACACAGTTTTAGTTTAAGAAAATAAGAAATCTGACAAGTGAGAGCAAACCATTCAGTCCATCAGGCTCTTTTGTTTAGCTAATAGGCAATCTGTTCCAATATCTCATCCAGATTCTTCTTAAAGGTTGTCGAGGGTTCTGCTTCAACCACATGGCCTGGTAGTTTGTTCCAGGTTCCCACAACTCTCTGAGTAAAGAAGTGATTCCTGGCTTCAGTCGTAAATGCATTGCTCCCCTAATTTCCACTAGTGTCCATGAGTACGTGATTAGCTGAAGGAATTTGGCAGGATCTTCTTCATCAACGTCTTCAACAATTTTGAGGACCTGGGTTAGGTCATCATACAGTTTCCTCTGCTTGAAACAAGACATTGTCCACATGGCTTTCTAAGAGAGCCAGCACTGACTGAAAAGTTGCATCGTAGGCATTTTTCACACCTACTCCTTGTAAACATAATGCACAATCTTAGATTAGCATGAATTCTGCTGATTTCGAAGCATGATTCTCTGAAGATTTTTTAATTTTTGTATTTTAGGTTGAAGAAATAGATTTTAGACTTTGCTCCTTGGTGTACTGATAAACATCACATTTCATTATTCTAATGCCAGCATTACCATACAAAAAATGTGCAAGTATTCAGGTCAAAAACATAAACGCCAGAAAAGTATATCTCATAAATGCCCTAAATAGCTTTTGTTTAATATACTTGGAATCATGGCACTGAAGCCTGTAGCAAATTATGTGACTTCTGTTTGGGTGTGATGTCAAACTTGACAACCCATTTGCTTGGAGATGTCAGAATTGATGAATAGCAATTGCAGGGGAGGACTAATCACCAAGCTGCCTGACTACTTTCTAGCACAATTTCACTTTTCCAAAGTACTGTGAGCTTTCCCCTTATTCTGACAGCCAATAACATGTCTATTATTGCAAGTTCAGCGGCAATCTCAGCCCTTTTCTTCCATTCTGTAATGAAACATAAAACATGAGATGTCAGACAAATGGCTTCTGTTTATAAGATCCAAAGCATTAATCATAGCTGCGTTATATGCATTGTATTTCCAGATGAGCATTTATAGGTTGTCAGCTCTCACAGACACAGAGCCTGCCCCTAAAACTAAAGACAAAATCAAACCCATCTGATCTTGTCAGGGTGAGTCACTGACTGGTTGGACTGAGTCACTGGGTGTTTCATTCTACATGACTGGTCTTCATTGCCATGTGCTGCAACTGACCCCGACTCACTAAGATTAAGACTGAAATCACCATTTTTAAATGAAGATATGCTAGTGTGGCAGTATTCAGTGAAGAGTTTTGTCTTTTTATGGATAATATTTACAAAGGCAGAGTGGATCTGAATCTCTGAATTCTATGTAGAGTATAATATAAAAATATATTTGTTTAGTTTTACCCATTGAAATTCACCAAATAGGTAAAAAACATATACAGAATGATAGATCAACAAACATATTATAAGGTTGTTTGTTGAAATTGGCATTAGATTTCTTTCTTCTTCTGTTAGCACTAGTTTGAAAGAGTAAAGATTTGGAATTAAAACAGTGTTATTGTGACTATTTTCCAGAGTTAAATCCTGTCAAATCTTCAAGATCCTGTAATATAAAGATTTCTGTATAGCTGAAATTGATCAAGTCAGTTGTATTTGTGTTTTATTAGGAAATAAATCGGTTGCACACACACAAACACAATGGTATGTGACTGTAACCACGATTGCTGGTGCCATGATATTGGGCAGCAGTTCTCAAACTGTGGGGTACGTCAAATGAATGAACAAGACATCAAAATTAATTTTTTTACAATTTTATTTCAAATTTAAATTTGCAAGCATATAATCACAACGAATGCATTATAACTAAAATTAAAATAAAATATTCCTAAGGCATAGATCTAATGACTAATATGTGCCTGCTTTAAAGTACACAGCCTGTCCAGGTTTGGTTAGATATTCGAGATAGACACTCTGAGCTCCTTTTCTATTTGAAGTTTGTTTCTATGATGAGCGGTGCCGCTGATGCTACTTTTATAGTCACGTATTTTCAATCCAGAAAGTTCGAGACGTATTGGTATCTGTTGTGAACATTCGGGTAACAGTAGATCAGGTGATAATGTGGCGCAACTGCACCAGATTGGGAGCGTAGCCAATATTGCCAAATTGAGTTAAATAATTTACTGCGTATTGGGTTATCTTCACGATACAACTAACGCGGTATAATATTTGTCGGACGAAAATACGTTCGTCTCGCGCAGGCTGACTTCATCAGTATCCTCATTTACGAGATTTTAAAAAATTAAAACATATTTAATCGTTTCTTTACATAAAAATAATTAAATAAGAATAAGTAATTTATTCTTTGTTTTTGGGATTAGAATTACTACAAAAAACCACACAAGGCATTTTAACAGTTGTTAAAGCTCTTTAAAAAAAAGAAATTGCAAATATTTCATCGAAGTTAGCCGAACACATGCAAATCTTATAGAAGTAAAAATGATAGGATACCATGACACCGCACGAGTATCATACCTTTGTTAGTTTTATCATGGGTTATTCTTGTATTATGCAGGGGGTGCAGAATTATTCCAGGTAGAAAAGGTGGGGGGGGGCGCAAAATATGAAAGTTTGAGAACCGCTGATATTGGGCATGTTGTTTCTTGGTTTTGGAGGCATTTCCTGTCACCCATAAAAATGGGAAGGTAAAATCATTGGTCTAAGAGCCGGCAAGAGTGCACAGGGGCTGATAAGAAGCTGGTACATGTTTTAAAACAACATGACATTAACACTTCATCAGGAAATGAAAGGATGAAAGTGAAGTTACATCAGTCATTGACATCTCGCTTTTAAGTGCCATCAGATAAAACAAGGCAACATCAGTATGTTAAGACAACAAAACTCTGTATAACTGGAATTGACAAAAGAGCAATAAAAAAAATGTGTATTATAGATAATTGAGTCTGATCCCCTCATGGTGACTGCCCAAGATTGCGGATCTTGGTGGGTAGATCCTGGAAGTGACATCGGAAGTGGAAAGCCATCAGTCTTCCTTTCTGCAGAGGAAGGAAAAGGGAGACAGTGCCATCCCTTGGTTTGGTGGAGAATTACCATTACCCAAGCCTTTCAACTGTCTCCCACTTGCGTGACAGTGTTAATATAATACGAAAATTGTAGGAGTTCATGTTTGGTGTGGGTTTTGTTTGCAGATTATAAATCCATGTAAAATGCACTTTGTGTCCCTAAGAAGTATATATTCTAACTGACAACATACTATTTTATTGTATATTTTGTACTGCCAGTATAAAATTTCAGTATTCAGCTAACAGAAACTCATCACACATTGACGATAAACCTGTTCTGAGGCATCTGTCCAGCCCAATCCCAGGTAGAAATAATGATATGAAGTATCTGAACAGAGTTATGTGAATACATAACAATGGCGCCTCAAAATGTTTCATCACTATCACGTTAACACCACAGCACAGGCAGAAAAAATATTTATTTGAATAGTTTGTGAGACCCACAAATGTTTTGCTATGCTAGCATGGCTTTTGTTGAAAAGCAATTTTTTTAGGAAGAGTGTTGAATACTAGTAACATTTTCAAGAAGTCAGTTAATCAAGGAGCAATCAATAGCAGAAACAAAGGGAATAACTGAAAAATGTGTAACAAAAAGGTCATTTGAAATTAGCGATGAATATGACCTTTATGAATGGATGGCAGGCATGGGCTGGGTATGATTCATTACCCAGACAGGAGGCCAATGTAATTAAGGAACATAGGGAGACAATGTATTCAAACTACTTGCTCCCCCGAACCGCTAGGTGGCAGCAACCATGGAGTCAGGTACACCAAGAGACACCCACAGAGCATGCTGGTAATCGCAGTTCTCTAGAGAAACCCTGTTGGGGGCCCTAGGTGCCACCCAGGGGGCGTAATGCTAGGAGCTGTGCTCCTTGGTTTTTGGGACTTCCGATTGACCCAGAAGTGCTTCCTTCAGGCTATGCCCTGGCACTGGAAGTACTTCCAGTTCCAAGATGAAAGACACTGCTCTGTCACATCTAGGTGAGTCAGAGCCAGGAGATGACACAGGCAACACTCGCCTGGGAGGAGTGGAGGAGAATCAAGAGAGGGAGAAGAGAAAGAATTTATAATTATGGAGTTCTATACTGATAAAGAAGTTTTTTGTAAGGTAATTTTTAATAATAAAGTTTACGTTTTTACTGAGGACTTGTGTCTATGTGGTTGAGTTTGGGGTTTGGGGTGCTACAATGGCCCCTACTGGTTACACTTTTCATACTGAGTGCACATTAAGCACAGATTTAAATATCTTACAGCCAGGAAAAGGCCATGTTTGTTGAGTTGCCTACAACTGAGTGTTCTAGTCTACTACACAATAACAACAGATATTGTGTGTATTTGAACAGCTACATTTCAGAAAATATTCTAAAATGGTAATACTGTAACTAGTGAACTTAATTTTAGAATAAAGAGAGTTATGTAAAGGGCACTCCAATAGACGTGGCTTTCAAAATAAGCCAGGGGCAACAGCTTGAGATTATTAAAATAGTGATGTAAAAAGTTGCTTGACTTTTTAATTTACAGAAGTATTAGCCTTTGAAACAGACATGAAAACAATACAAATACTTTATGCTATGCTTTTTACAAAATGTAAAAATACACCGGAAATATCGCCTGACTTTCTCATAAAATGTGTTGTTTGTTGCTCAGTAAATCAAGACAATTTCTGTAGAGACTTAGATAAAAGCAAGCATCTGTTTGGCCCTTGTTCTACAGAGCATCTGGCTGGGCTTTATACGAGCAATTTTGCATTGGGTGGTCATGACATCCATCTAAATTAGCCCACTGAGCATTACTTTCACATGTGGTGCACAGTACACACACTGTGAGGAATAACACACAGCTAAAAAAAAGAAAAGAAAGAAATAAACTTGAAACATGAAGACAAGCTTAGCTGGGGTCACGCAGTTTAAGATCACATTAAGCAATAACGTATTTTAATGTATTTTATTAAATGTAATAAAAATAAAGTGCACAATGTGAAAATTTTTTAATACATGCTTACTCCAATTTAGGTTTGGGTGCAAGACAGTTGGAAACAGAAAGTTCTGTGTTCCACTGCCACCTGAAATCTTACTCTGGTACTATGGAATATGCCATAAATCAGCAGCTACTTTATGTAGAATTCTATACATATAATTTAGGCAGAAAAATCCCATCATACACAGATATGTAATCTGCAAACAAAGGCCATGGCACCTTGTACTTCTGACCAGCATCACGCAGAATAGTTTTTATGACACATATGATTCTGTACTGAAGAAAAGAAGTTGCCAACTCCCACCCCATAACAATGCAAAGTTTCAATAGGCATACAGTCTCACAGAACTGTCACTAAAATTCATTTTGCAAGTGCAAAATATGAAACTCACTGAGGCGGCACGGTGGCGCAGTGGGTAGCGATGCTGCCTCGCAGTTAGGAGACACGGGTTCGCTTCCCGGGTCCTCCCTGCGTGGAGTCTGCATGTTCTCCCCGTGTCTGCAGGGTTTCCTCTGGGTGCTCTGGTTTCCTCCCACAGTCCAAAGATATGCAGGTTACGTGCATTGGCAATTCTAAATTGTCCCTAGTGTGTGTGCCCTCCGGTGGGCTGGCGTTTATTGGGCTGCCTTGCACCCTGTGTTGGCTGGGATTGACTCCAGCAGACCCCCGTGACCCTGTAGTAAGGATATAGCGGATTGGATAATGGATGGATGGATGGAAATTCACTGATAAGATGTTTTGAACGTATGGTGAGAGAATGCGGTCTGATTAGCTGCTGTCTTTCTGCTGCCAAGCTGTGTGTTCTACTTGTCGCGCTGTGTGTCGATCATTTAAAAGCCTGTACAGCAGCTGTCCTTTTATCTCACTGCCTTGTCTCGCAGGACGTCAAATTGCCTTCCAAGAAGATGACGTATCGTCTCCTTCCAAGCCTTCCAAGATTTTTTTTTATAATAGAGAGAATGACAGGCAGACACATACAGAATGTGAGAAAATGTTTATAGACAGGAAATAATGTCTATATTCTTGTTAATTACATAAATTAAAGTGCTTTTTATTTCACTAGCATTTTTACAAATAGAAGCTGTGAGGTTTTCTTTTAATCGTTTCCGCTTATCACTATTGATTTGTTTGATTTTTTTTTAATAAAATCCTTGTTTTCCTTTCTTCATTTCAGAGTTCAGTTAGGCTAAAGTTGTTACTAGCCTGCATATCTTATTCCCCGTGTGCATAGAGACAACCTTACCTAAGTTTAAAACCAGTGCCCTGGCCAGATGTCTGTGGGCTCATGGACGGTCTCACTTTGATTGTCTTGGGGTGGTGGGGGAATGGTTTAAGGAATTTCAATTTTAGTTTTAACTTTTTGGTTAGCGATTGTTTAGTCTTCTTTGTTTTAGTGTCTTTATCTGTTTGTGTTTTGTTTAAGAGTGGTAGTACTGCAAGAAGTGTAAAGATAGAAGCAGTTTTCCACATTGGCAATTGGTACTGCTCAGGAGTTGAGGTAGAATAGTTGAGCAAGAAAGAGCTATCTCTTTTATGAAGGCAATGCTTGCCAGAAAACCGAGTTGACCGATCTACCGAGTAGAGCAAGGATGCTTTCTGTGAGTAGAGCTAGCCAACTGAAGAGCAGTGGGGTAACTCAACAATTGGCTGCAACACAGGAGTTGTAAGTTAACTCCAATGACCCATTCAACTCCTTTGGCAGGAGGCCACAGTTCAGTACGCCTACAGATTACTTCATTCCCATGGATTCAGTGTAGTACTCGGCATGCAGGAAATTCAAGTTTTGTTTTTGAGAACTTTTTGGATTTTTTTGATCCGCAGTTTATTGAATCCATAGATATGGAACCTGCGGATACTGAGGCCTGGCTGTAATGTATAAATAGTAATATTACTTAAACTTTGTTAGTGTAAGAACACATTTTATTGCTAATATTAAAAGTTATTTGTGATAAAAAAAGAACTGTGGGATCTACACCAGCGACCTTCTGCCTTTGCTGCTCCCTTAATTATTCAGCGAATCCAGACATCTCCCCCCAGCTGGTTCTCACTGGCTCTCTCTTGCTCCCTAAGCCTACCTCTACCTACCTCTTCAGCTGTAGCCCACCTTTTCAGCCCTCATCTTTCTCCAACTCATTTACTGACTTCTTTTTCTCCCCTTTTTACCTGCCCCTCCCCTTTTTACCTATGTTGCCAAGCCCCACCTGATACCATGAATCTACCATGGCACTAAACAGCAATCAACTCATTAGGGCAAGTGCACATGTTTGTCCAGTTAATCAGCAAGGTAAGTAAAAAAAAATGAACCTATAAACAATAAAGAAATGAAACCACAAAAATATCCTGCTAAGACACACAGTTAAGGGTGGGCCAAATATTTTTTGCAAATTTTCCCATTCACAGGGGTCTTCTGCTCCATCCTCTGTGAATGTGAATGGTGACTTTACATATAAAAATAACAGATTTTGAATATCCTTGGAAGCTGACAGATTGTGCTGCACTTAACTCAAAACATGTTAGAAGAGAACTATCAGAAAAAAGACTGTACAATCCTTGAGGTCAGAGGTAGAGCATGAAAATTATAAACTTAGTCAGATGAAGTCACAAATGAGTGCACAGCTTAGGCACTTTCAAAATGGATGACACAGAATCTGAAATGTCCTTAAGTGCCTGTATATCATTTCAACCAAGAAACACTAAGTATTTGAAATAAATACAATGGCAGATCACAAGAAGCTCTGAAACTGTAATCCCCAGTGAATAAAAAAGGCAAATAATGAAAGATGAATGGACAAGTTTATTTTTTAAAATGTCGTCTGACATCATTTACCTTACAAAACCAGCAAAACCTGAGGTTTCATTCCTGATATGTAGAGCTTTAACATCCAGTGTACATTTCATGGCACAGTGTCTTTGCCAAAATTGAAACGATACTCACACATATAATGTAAATGTACTGGATAAGGTAAAAATGAATAAAAAGAACAACCCTGGAACTAACTTGACATTAACATTTTGCTCTCCATGTGGCAATATCTGTCAAGGCCAATTTCCTTATGGTTGCACGTTTCCAGCCAGTATTATTCTTAACAGAGAAATGTGACACACGGGGAGAGGTAAATCTGACTAACAAAACCAAAACCTTAGACCTGCCCTTGATACTGGCTTGTACTTGCATGGGTCACAGTTTGTTTCCTTGGACTCCTCACAAAATCGCTTATCTTTTCTCATTAACAAAGTTCATGGCTTAAAATTGCATTTTTTTTCAAGGCCTAAACTTAAAACATTAGAAATCCCTTTACTGTTGTACACTTTTGTAGGCCAGGAAATAGAGGAGTTGGGTAATCAGCAGTTAAAGTCCACGGGTTAGAACATTAACTGTTGATAAATAATCACTAATACTTTGATCTTCCCAAAACTAGAGAGTAGCTGCTTATCTTTCATTTTTGAACTGGTTGTTTGAACTGGGGAAAAAAAGCTGTTAATCTTAGGAGCCTTGCATTGATATGCTCCCTGGTTATTACGGGCATAAATCACTCTTGCTATATAAACAATGAATAGCTAAGGTTAAGTAGACATTGGCTATGAAATTTCTGAATCCACAGTACAAAAGGTCTTAGGGCCGAGCCAAAGATCAACTAACAAAATAAATACAAAGCCACCAGGGTAAATCGGGAATGAAACTGTAATCTTACTTTGTGAAAAGAAACATGTTGTAAATAAAATAGCTGATAAACCACATGTCTCTAGGAAGGCTTCATTAGTCCCCGTAGTATGCCTGTAAAACAGAGGTGTTGCTCTGTTTGCTGTGGCTTTTAACAATGCAGTGAGAATTAAGAGTATGGGCTGTAGAAGTGTGCTGCCATGGCAACCCAATAAGTCCACACTGTCTAGACTGCTTGACCCATATGAACTAAACATTAACTATAATAGGACTCTGTATTGCACTCAGCAGCAGTTCTCCTTGGAAATCTGTGTTTAGCTTTAAACTCAAGCAGCTTACTT
This sequence comes from Polypterus bichir lapradei, assembly GCA_026402145.1. Taxonomy (NCBI): domain Eukaryota; kingdom Metazoa; phylum Chordata; class Cladistia; order Polypteriformes; family Polypteridae; genus Polypterus; species Polypterus bichir. Next base: position 53,977,848 of record JANRMT010062808.1, read on the forward strand.
ATTATAAAGTACTTATGCTTGAAAACATAAACAGTAAAAGAAAACTAAGAATTTTCTTTACTTAATGTTTTTATGATTATATTAAACATGCAGGCAGCATATTGGGTAGTGCTGCCACCTCACCAATCCAGCATCCAGGACTTAAGTCCCACTCCCAGACCTGTTCATTCTCTCGCTGTCTGTGTAAGTTTTTCTCCCACTTTCCCCAGAGATGTGCCCCTTTGCCATTGGCTTTCCTTGGGTTCTTGTGTTGCTAGGGTGATCATACCTAGACTAGACAAGAACATAGAATAGACCAGGGGTCCTCAACCACAGTCCTGGAGGGCCGCAGTAGCTGCAGGTTTTTGTTCCAACCCAGTTGCTTAATTAGAAAGCAATTCTTGCCAATAGTTTAATTTCATGGCTTGCTAGTGCTTTAACTCTGCCATGTCAGGTCATTCTCATATCCTGGATTTTCTTCCCCTTTCTAAGGATATCATCCAAATGATTTGAAGGCTAAAATGGATGAGTAATTTTCAGTCCTTCACTTTTTCCTCTTCACTTTCCTTCCAAGTATTTAATTAAACCCAATAATGCACGATAAATACACACAGGTGTAAATGGAAACAAGCAAAATGGAGAAATGCTGGTGTCTTTTGTCATTTGTATGTTATTGCTAATTAGGAGCAATTAAAAACCAAGAATACAGCTGTTTAAGATTAAAATAAGTAATAAGGGTTCAAAATCTTAACGAGCGAGACAACTAAAGTGAAGCAGAAGTGTTACTTGAACAATAAGTGCTTCTTATTAAACAATTGGGTTGGAGGAAAAACCTGCAGCCACTGCGGCCCTCCAGGACTGATTGAGGACCCCTGGTATAGATGCACTGATAAGCCGTGTCCTAATTATTAATTTAATATAATTACGCTGCGAAAACCAGAACCAGTGTAGTGTACAAGTGATAGGTGGGGATGTTTTCTGCGCAGAGCAAGAACACATTCGATTTGATAACAAAACGAAATTATAAATTGTAAAGTAGTTGTTTATCTTCCTAGAAATTATTATCGGTGTATTGGCAGTTCTAAATTGTCCCTAGTGTGTGCTTGGTGTGTGTGCCCTGCAGTGGGCTGGCGCCCTGCCCGGGGTTTGTTTCCTTCCTTGCGTCCTGTGTTGGCTGGGATTGGCTCCAGCAGACCCTTGTGACCCTGTAGTTAGGATATAGCAGGTTGGATAATGGATGGATGGATGGATGTTTATGTTTATTTTTGTTATTGCCTCATAAATTTCAACTGCTTTGTCTGATACCATCACCGAAGGACAATCTGAAAATTATTTTTGAAGCATTTGTGGATAAAAATCAGAGAATTTTACTTTTTTAATTCATTAGTGATATTTTTCCGAACCCTGCTGCTTACACATTAATTGTACTGAGCCTTTTGGCCAATAATGCTGCCCCCAAAAATGTGCCGCCTGGGCCGGAGTTACGTCACTGCCTGTGCCCCCCATCTCACCTTTCCCACTTCTGTGCATCTCTGCTTTTTAGTCAGCTTGCTATTTCTCAGTTAAGTACTTGCTTTCCACTATGCTGAAATACTCTTGCTATAAACATCTGCATATTAAACAATTTGTCTAAGAGCAAATGGTTGGACTAGAATGTCCTAAATGACACTGATGTTGTGCAGCGCCCAAAATATTTACACCGTGGATTGGGATGTCGCATTACCACTTTGCGACTGAGAAGTTCACCAGCAGCTCTTGTTCTGGAATATGCCATCCTACTCAGGGTTTTGGGCGTAAGGATGTCAATGTGCTTAATCTGCACTACATTGAAATAAACTCTGGATGTAGATCTGCACATAAAAACTCTTAGCCGATAACATCATCCTGTTTAGACCAAGGTCTATCAATGGCAAAGCACTGTCAGAATTCATTGATACTGTATGTTATGCTTAACTGAAACATAGTAAAATCCAAACGAGTTTGCGTCTGTAATCGGGGCAGCTCAATCTGGTAATGTTTACAGCGGCTCGCAGCTCAAGATAAAGTGGAAGACTTGCTGCAATTGGTAGATCTGAACTAAACATCAAAAGAATCCCAACTGAATGTTCATTGACCTTTGAGTGCCTCACTTTTAAACTAATAACGAAATCTGGTTCTGTCTTAGTTATTGTTCTTTATTGTCCTCCAAACTACATTGTGTCTTTTTTTAACTGATCTGACTGAATTACTAATAATAGTTATTCTTGCAGATGACTTTAACATCAGTATTGACATTCCTACATGTAATGCTGCATTCATGTGCTCTGAAACTATTTGGAGCTTCTAGTTGCGAAATTTCACCTTCACCTTCCCACTTCAGTGTGCTGACATAGTTTTCCGGTCAGACTATTCTGAAAAATACCAGGTCATATTTGATTTGTTACTTGGTCTGCAAACAAAATAAAATAAATAAATAAAGACAAAATGCATTTTTTATAGAAATAAAGAACAAAATAAATGTATTAAATGTGTATCACTTCAATCCAAATGCAGTTTGAACAGACAATTTCAGGCTGACCGGGTTATATGTTTTATTTTAAAGAATTGACTCAGGTGAAAGGTTAGCATTACATCACAACTGAGCTACTTTGGGTAGCTTTGTTTTGTCCAAATTGTCTGAGTTTTAATGTAGAGTTTGTCTATCATTCACATGTTGTTTCCAACTTGACAACTTGGATTCACCATTTTTCCAAGAGCACATGAATGCAGTGTTAGCCGACAGATTCATTCTTATCCTTGCTGGACTGTTTTGGCTTAGCATGTTGATTTTCCTACCCACTCCGGTAATCACATATTAGACCTGGTCGGCACATCTGGCTAATCAATCTGTTGGCAACACTCACAGCACTGATTTGGACCTCTCTGACCTCAAAGCAGTGTGTTTTCATTGCCTCGGTGTGTCATCTGGCTCTGTTTTGACTGTAAACATCAAATTTCTTTCAGAAACTATAAAAATATGTGTCCCTTTATCCTTGCTGAATCCATTTCTTTTTTTATCTTCATTTGTTCCATGCAAATTAGATAGTCTTGTTGATCACTAGAACTCATCCCTCCATTCAGCACTAGATAAAATAGCTCCTTTAACTCTTTGAGGGCTGAATATTTTTTCCATAAAATTCAGTTTTCTGAAAAGCACACAAAGCAAAGGTTTCACACATAAATCAACATAAAACATTTGTTGCGGTGGCTGCTGTTGGCAAATGTTCAGCATCTCTGGCGGCAGTGGTTGTGTGGGGGCACCTCGATGATCAGCAGGAATGCACAGTGGGCCGGATGCCTGGCTGTCTTCACAGGGCAAGTGGGTGGTCATCGCAGTGTGACGCAATATGGTTTGTACCTCTTGTCATCATAAGTATGACAGAATAATAGGCAGCGGCCCTAAAAACCTTCAGGGTTTTGTTCTCTATAGTTAATAAACTTCTTCAACCTGCATTTGGCCAGATCACCTTTCCACTAAAGTGAAAAACTCCCACACTTTTTCCTGTCCATCTCCATCCAGCTCCTTATCCAAATGTTCACAATTTTCATCTATATTTTTTAATGATCTGCTCCTTAATATGAGGACTAGTACTTGTATACTGGACCCCAATCCCACCACACTTACCAAAGTCCGCCTTCATGCCATAAACCCGACTGTTACGACAATAACAATAAATACATACCTTGACACCAGCTTTGTGCCAGCTATTTTGAAAATTTCTTCTGTAACCCCAGCGTTTACAAATGTCTGGTCTGGACGCTGACAGTCTGAAAACATTTTTCAGCCCATCTCTCACATACTTTTCCTGTCAAAAGTTCTCAAGCATGTTGTGGCCTTCAACTTACCGCTTACTTAACTTGTAATAAGCTGATGGAACCCTTTCAGTCTGGTTTCAGGGCACAGCACAGCTGTGAAACTGCTCTGCTATGGGTAACCAATGATTTGCTTATTGTAGCAGACGCTGGACAAATCAGCATATTAATTCTGCTACACCTCAGTGCAGCATTTGACACTGTCAGACATGACATTCTACTGTCCAGAATGGAGAAATTCCTGGGTATCTCTGGCACTGCCCTCCAGTGGTAAAGTCCAATCTGACTGATAGGCAAAAGTTTGTTAGTTTTGGCAACAGCAGATCCAGCTTAGCGCCAGTCACACAAGGAATTACCCAGGCCTCTGACCTCAACCCTCTGCTCTTTTATATTTTTATGCTTCCCCTTGGCCATATTATTTGTAGCTTTGGACTGGGTTATCATTTATATGCAGGTGACACTCAGATCTGTGTCAGTGTTAAAAGTGAAACTTTGTCATAGTTTGCTCAGCTCACAACTTGCATCAGTGAAATTAAAACTTGGATGGAACATACCTCTTTAAAACTAAACCACAACAAAACTAATATCAAGCTAATTGGTAGTAAAGCTCAGCTTAAGAAAATAAGCTCCTTTTCAATCATTCTTGGCGATGATGTCAGCATGCTCCTGTTTCCCTACTAAGATCCACTTGCTCTGGCACTCTAGTTGTACCTCAAACTATCCTGCGTTCTATGGGTGACAGGGCCTTAAGCTGTACAGCGCCCAGACTTTGGAAGAACCTCCTTAAATTAATGAGATCAGCTGACTCAGTTCCTTCTTTCAAAAAACAATTTACAACTTGTTTGTTCAGGAAAGCATTTAATTTACCCTATTCCAGTTTAATAGCTTAGTGTATCCTGTATTTACATTTACTTAGTATTTATACAGATAATATTTGTATCAAATGTTGTATCAAATTCAGAGTAACTGGGATTGTGGAAGAGAGGTGAAAAAGAGAGTGCAGACAGGGTGGAATGGGTGGAGAAGAGTGTCAGGAGTAATTTGTGACAGACGGATATCAGCAAGAGTGAAAGGGAAGGTCTACAGGATGGTAGTGAGACCAGCTATGTTATATGGATTGGAGACGGTGGCACTGACCAGAAAGCAGGAGACAGAGCTGGATGTGGCAGAGTTAAAGATGCTAAGATTTGCACTGGGTATGAGGAGGATGGACAGGATTAGAAATGAGTATATTAGAGGGTCAGCTCAGGTTGGATGGTTGGGAGACAAAGTCAGAGAGACGAGATTGTGTTGGTTTGGACATGTGCAGAGGAGAGATGCTGGGTATATTGGGAAGAGGATGTTAATGATAGAGCTGCCAGGCAAGAGAAAAAGAGGAAGGCCTAAGAAAAGGTTTATGGATGTGGTGAGAGAGGATTAGAAATTTACATTTACCAGCGCAGGTGATGGGTGTAACAGAACAAGATGCAGAGGACAGGAAGAAACAGAACAAGATGATCCACTGTGGCAACCCCTAACAGGATGCAGCCCAAAGAAGATTTGTATCAAATGTTGTATATGCCCTGTTGTTCCTTCTGAAGCACTTATTCTGGTTAGAGAAAACAGGTTAATGGTTTTTGAGAAATCTGGTTAATGGAAGTGGATTTCTCTGTGAGTAACCCAGTTATTTGGTCATTTAAACCTTTAACCAGGTCCTGTACTCTGCACATGTCCATTGAACTCTTTTTGCCTATGCGACATGTCTTAGCTTCATACATGCTTTAAGCATCCACAGGTGGAAGCATCCACAAGATGTATTTCTTGAGGCAAATGCTTGGGTTGAAATACTCTGTCTCAGCATTTTAGAAATCACTAAATGTATACAGTATTAATGAGCTGAATGTAGAGTGCTAAGCTCAGCGGCACAATCTTCAGAGCAGTAGGGTAACACCTAGAAAGTAACGCACAATAAGTGGATTGATTACTTTTTATAGTAATGAGTAACCAAACACAATGCTTATTTTAATCAAGTTAAAACACCTGTGTTATTATAATTCTGGCAGCACTGGGTGTAAGACAAGAGGCACACACGCCGAGTCCATTCAAAGAGCAGAGCTCAGTTGCACCGCCAAGCAGAAAAGAGTGTGCTGTGTGCAATCTGGTAACAGAAAAATATTAATAAAGTGTTAATTTAGTTTTAATTCAGCTATTTGCTATACATTTGTTTAAACAGTGTGATTGGGTGATGCAGTGGGCAGTGCTAATAATCATAATCATCAGTGGCTCAGGTTGAGGATATGAAATGGGGATGAATGTTGTTTACCTCACTGCACATGAAGGACTAAATTTTTTTAGAAAACACAAGAAAATGATCACAGGCATCACACCTATTTTCAGATTCACAGTGGCCAATGATGACGTTTAACTCCTTTTTTTTCCCACAATTTAATGACATTAGAATGTCATTGCCAAAGATGTTTTGCCAAAGAAGAATTCCAGAAGATTAGCTGCGCTCGTAAATGTAAATTTCTAATTACTCACATTTTCCTAGTTTTGTGTGCGCATGTAAACGCACTCAATGTTAGGTTATATTAAATGCAATTGTAATGATTTATTATGTTATCTTATTTAAAATACAGCTAATGCAACTTCCTGTGGTGGGCTGGCGCCCTGCCCAGGGTTTGTTCCTGCCTTGTGCCCTGTGCTGGCTGGGATTGGCTCCAGCAGACCCCTGTGACCCTGTGTTAGGATGTAGCGGGTTGGACAATGACTGACTGACTAATGCAACTTCATAATGCACATTTGGTATAAAAGCACAAAAAGACACATTACTGCTGGATTTCATACTACATGAATGTGCATGCAAATAGCAAAGCAGTCTTTATACAAATTTCAGGATATAAGGATTAATCAGCTATTTTCTTTTGATATTGAGAAACTTTTTAAAACATGTGCATTGTAATAAAATAGGCAGCAGACAGAAAAAGGTTTGGGGATGGCCACCCCATATACATCTTCACAAACATGAGTTCAAGACATGATGAAACAGGGTTAGAAATATGGTGGAAGACAGGAAAAGGTGGAGTCAGGGATGCTGGAATAGGAACTGATGTAGCAGGTAGATGGATTCTGGGTACTGGAAGTGACAACATCATATAGAGCCAGAAGTGGTGTCATCAGTGAGTGGATCAGTAGTGATGTCACTGAGAGGCATGGTGTTCAGGTGGACTGCAGCGGAACAAAAAGAGAAAGGATCAGATGACAGCTCCAACTCCTGGTTCGGCTGAGAAACCACACTATTTGAGCCTGTAGCAGCATATATTTGATGACAGCTTCAGATCACTCCTAGGCCCTCATGAAAAAAATAATTAATTTCTCCTGGTGTTTTCTGTTCTATGCTGTATCTTATATTGCAATACCAATCAACACCTTGGTATTTTAACATTGTTATTAGCTGTTAAAGGTATACAAAGTATTAACCGATGCCTAAATATACATAACAGATTATTAAATATTTTGAATGCATGACACAAATTATAATTTATTTTCCCATGTCTGTTCAAACAGTAGATATTAGCATTATAAGCAGCAACTAGCACTCCATTGATGAACAGTATATTAATTTGTGATACTGTCATCTAGGCAATCCAATATTATTATTATTATTATTATTATTCCTACAATACTTCAGCATTGGAGTAGGTGGAGAACAACTAAACTATAGATAGATAATACAGCTTTCCTCGGGGGTTTCCTGCTTCATATTCCAGTCCAGGACATGGCATTAGAGTGTTTGGCAAATAATAATAATAATAATACATTTTATTTTATAGGCCTTTCCTAGAACTCAAGGTCACCTTACAATGAATTAAACAACAGTAATAAAGATAAAAAACAAATAGGACAATAAAATCAAATAGTAATAAAGGTACAGAGGTAGTAACAAACATCAAAGTTTGTAACAGTGGTAAACTCATAATTGGAATGCCATTTTGAAAAGATATGTTCTGAGGGCAGTTTTAAATTGTGTTATTGAGTCTCGCTGATGTATTTGAGAGGGAAGAGAATCCCAGAGTTGAGGGGCACTATGATAGAATGCTCGAGCTCCCATAGAAAAGAGTCTGATGTGTGGTACAGAAAGTAAAACTGCAGATGAGAATTTGAGTGAGCGAGAGGGAGTGTAAGTCTTTAGATCAGTAAGGTAGGGAGGAGCGAGGATGTGGAGAGGTTTAAATATATTTTGCATTGTATTCAGTAGTAAACAGGGAGCCAGTGAAGTTGGGAGAGAATAAGTATAATATGTTCAGTGGATTAGAACAGGTAATTATCCTTGCAGAGGAATTCTGTATAAGTTGTAAGCAATGGATATGTTTTTAGGGATGCCAAACAGAATAGCATTACAGTAATATATACATGAAGTGACTAGGGCATTAACCAATACTTCAGTACTGTGTTGTGTAAGAACAGGATGCAATCTAGAAATGTTTTGGAGATGGAAGAAGGCAGTCCAAGAAAAATTATTTATATGGGAAGAAAAAGAGAGGGTACTTTTTAGAATGACACCCAGGCTCTTAACCTGAGAAGAGATGTTTGTGATAGTGTTATTAATTAAAATGGAAGAATGGTTAACCTCAGCGAGTGTAGATTTAGAACCAATGAGGAGCACCTCATTTTAATTGCTATTTAATTGAAGAAAATGACTTTTTGTATTGGAGACATGCTGTAAGAGTATCTGGAGGGAAAACAGAAGTGGATTTAGTGGCTAGATAGCTGTGTGTCATCAGCATAACAATGAAACCTAATACCATGGTGTTGAAAGATATTACCTACCGGGAAGTTATAATTGAGAAAAAGAAGTAGCCCCAAAACAGAGCCCTACATAACTCTTTGAATAACAACTGCATTCTCTGACTTAAAACCTTTTGCTTGAAGAAACTGTCTCATATCAGTGTGGTTGGAAGAAAACCATTGATGGACAAGGCCATAGACTCCAAAACTAGTTAGATGTTTCAAAAGTATCTGATGTGATATGGTGTCAAATATGGAGCTGAAATCAAAAAGTACAAGAATTGATAAGAGTTCCATGACAGGTGCCCAGAGAAAATCATTTGTGATTTTGACCAGGGCAATTTCAGTCCTGTGTTTAGGACGAAAGCTAGATTGAAACTGTTCAAAAAGGTTACAAAACAGGACTGAAGTTGGGAGGCAGCTATATTTTTGAGAATTTTTGATATGAATGGAACATTTGAAATAGGCCGATAATTATTAAGAATATTAGGGTGTAAGCCATGTCTTTTCAGTATTGGAGTAACTGAGGCCGTTTTTAAGGAGAGGGGAACCGTGCTAGTAGTAAGGGAACAGTCATAGTAGTTATCATGAGGAAGATATGTGATAAACAGGACTTAACACTAGAATCCCTGAAGCCTGTGAAAAAAGTCGTAATGCTGGGCCACCTTAAATTTCTTCACACCTCTCCATTAGCGCTTGTTTTGCAAATGTGTCAGTCAGCACAGGCAGCAAGCACCGTGCTATCCCATTCCTCCCCACTGACACAGCTGAAGTTCTCTCAACTCAGGTTTGTTTATCTTCGTGTGAGGTGCCTGGAATTGTATTGTATTGTATACAGTAAGTCTGTAACACCCAGTGTAAAGTATTGCTACCTGTAAAAGATATTGCTGAAGGGATATAAGCAGACTCACAAACGCTGGTGAATCATGTCTTCTTGGCATCTTGTTACTTGAATTTTTTTTATTCAGTGTTATTCTTGAATAAAAGCAGACTTGTTTCGTTATACCTTTGCAAAAGTGTTTATTTTATATTCCAATAATCACTTGAATGATATCAGATCTGTTTCTGCCTTTCTCATGCACGCACACACAAATTCATGCATGAAAACGCAATTATTTGAAAACGCTATGTCATTGGAACATGATTTATCATTTCAACATTGTTTTTTTTTCAATCTTGCCCAATCTCCATGTTATGGTGCATAGTACCTGGAATGCTGACAGACTTCTTCTTTTTAGGTGCATACACCTTCAGAATAGCACTGCCAGATCTAAATACTAGTGTGGAGAATTGCATGCGTACTGAAGTGACTTTAGCTGCAGGTGTAAATTCCCGTTCCACTTTATGTTGCCAAGCAGAGTTATGCTGCGGTGCAGCAGTCTATTAGCCAGTGAAAGCAATGTGAAGAAGCTGTCTGTTGCTACGGTTCTGCCTTTGTACAGAAACAGCTTTATGACCACAGTCTCAGAAAGTCCTTCTCCCATGGGAGGACTGGGATCTTTTCCTAAATAAGGAGTGGCATTGCACATGCACATGCAAATCTGTCATTTTTCACACATTCTGCACGGGTGTCTTTTTTGTCAAAGCGCAAATGCTACATGATAGTCTGATAGCAGTCACCATATCTTTGATCGCCAGTACAACTAATAGTTCTGAGCAGGCATCAACCACAGCACCCACTGTGGTCATTGCTGCTCTTATAAAAAGATAGGAGATAAATGCCATCAACTCAGAGAGGCAGAGTTTGTTGTACCATGTGAATGGGGCTGAGAGAATAAAACTGAATAAAAAATGCTAACTTTTATAAGTAGCATAAATTTACAAGGGGTTTTACAGACTCAAATCAGTTGTATGTTTTTGTTATATAATAGTAATAATAATAGCAGCTCACTAGTCAAAACGGAAAATGCGGGGAAGACCCGGGACCAAACCTGCAACCTCTTCATTTAGTGGCAGCTGTTCTTACCTCTAACAATACAATACAATGCAATTTAGTTTTGTATAGCCCAAAATCACACAAGAAGTGCCGCAATGGGCTTTTACAGGCCTCTTGACAGCCCCCCAGCCTTGACTTTCTAAGAAGACAAAGAAAAACTCCCAAAAAAACCATTGTAGGGAAAAAATGGAAGAAACCTTAGGAAAGGCAGTTCAAAAAGAGACTCCTTTCCAGGTAGGTTGGGCATGCAGTGGGTGTCAAAAAGAAGGGGGTCAATACAATACAGAGAAAAGAACAAATCCTTAATACAGTATAAAAATAAAAATTTTACAAGTACGGAGCAGAATTTAAAAGTAGATGATATCACATAATATGCAGTTAATAAATGGACTTTGGTTTTTAAATATTGACAACAACATGTAAATTGAATAATTTATTTTTCTTTGGTTATATTCTTGAATAAAGGCGCACTTGTTTTGTTAAATCTTTGAAATTTGATATTTGAACTTTAGTCTTTACACATTATACATTTCATGTCAACATCAATTATTACTGTAACATAAAAAATGTTTTCTGTTTCAGTTATGTTTTCAAAATTTCCTTCATCCTACATTTATCCAGATTAATGTAGAAATGAAACACACATGAAATGTATGTATTCCAAATAACAATATATTATTTACCATATACATCTCAAGGTACCTCACACCCAGATAAACAGACTTGAGCTGGGTGAAGTTTGCGACTGACTTCAGCTCCATTGGTGTGGGGAATAAGTGAGCAGGCTGCTTGCTGCTTGTGCTGACTAATACATTTGCAAAACAAAAATGCTGATGAAGAGGTGCGAAGGAATTTAAGGTGGCCCGGCGTTACAACTTTTTTCATACCCTTCAGGGATTCTAGTGTTAACAAGGCTTGTACGTATTGGATACAATTGGCAAGTGGAAGAACTAGATTTTGTTATAAGCTCTGAGAAATCATTTTCAGCTGGTAAACTGAACTCTTAGAATAATGTATTGGTAAGGGAATATGGATGATAGCGGAAAGTATGTAATTTTCTACTGAAATAGAAGAAGCAAGTTTCTAGTAGATTTTTTTCAATTTTTGAGTTGAAGAAATCCAAAAAAGTACAGTAGTGTTTAACAGTGAGGTTTTGATGAACACCATTTTCTGTTGGCAAAATTAGCACATGATCTGAATACATTTCCTTATGTACAACAAGACCCGTCTTCTTAGCTAGACGCTCCAACTGTTAGCCCATGGCCTTGAGCCAGTGGAATTCACGTGTGAATCAGGGAGCAATATAAATATATGAAACAGTCCGTGTTTTTAAGGGAGCTAGTGTATCGAAGGCAGAAGACAGTGCAGCATTGTAATGGTCTACTAGTTCTGATGGTGTGGTTGTAGAAGAAGAAGTAGGCTGTAACTGCAATATTCTAATAAGGCTCTCTGGGTTTATATGGTTGATATTGCGAAATGAATTCACACGCTGAACCGTTAATATTACAGAGAGGTAAGCTAATATATCAAATGTAATCATTGTGTGATCCAAGATGGGTAATTCGGTAGAAATAAGATTGTGCGGTATGTGGCCAGAGCAGCAAACTAAATCTAAAATATGACCTTTGTTATGAGTTGAGAAGTTCACATATTGAGTTCAATTAAAGCAGTCAAGCATTTTATTAAAATCATTTGTGAGTGCATCAGTTGAAATGTCAAAATGTATATTAAAATCACCATTAATGATGACATTAGGCAACATTGCACACAAAGTAGCTGAAACAGTAAAATGTTTTGCAATAAAAACACTTGATTGTTTAGGAGGTCTACAGTATATAAGACAGCAATTATAGTAGGTGAAGGCCTGCAGAGGCCTGCAGTTCAAAGGAAGGATGCTCTGGGACATAATTCTCGGCCTTTGCAGTAAATTATTGTGAGACCGCCTCCCTTCCCCAAAAAATGGCATTTAGAGATGCAGACAAACCCTGGAGGGAAAGCTTGATTGAAATGAAAATAATCACTTGGCTGCTGCCAAGTCTCCATTAGGTATAAACAGTCCAGTGTCTGTCATAAAATCACGAATCAGCAGAGCTTTGTTAGAGATAGAGTGTTAAATAGTCCAAAATTGAAAGTGTCTATGGACACATACTCCAGTGATTCTACCAAAGAAATCAACACATTATGATCAACATGTCATCCAGAAATACGTGGATGATAGCGCCTTTCAGACCAAAATGAATAAATAGACCCACTGCTACTCCAGCTGAGACAAAAACATCGGCAAGATCCCCAGTGAATTTCCTTTGATGCTGGAGAATGGAGCGGTGCAGCAGGAGATCAGCAGGCAGTTTGTGATATATTCGAAGTCAATAAAATTCATCTGGTGAATACTTTAGTTTTGTAAAAGTGACTGCATTAGATAACAGAGTAGACAGAATAATCCATGACAACCAGTTGAAGTTTATCTTAGTAGATTTCCAAAAATCACCCAAGCAAACTTCAGATACGCAGCAAAACCATGTATCCCTCAAGTACCTACTCGGCTCAATTTAAAATAACACATTAGCCAGTAGACTGTCTGTAAGCATAAGTTTAATATGTCACTGTGCTCTGTGCAAAAATACCTTATAAAACTTGACTTTTACTCACATTTGGTACAGCAGATACATAGCAAGATTAAGCACAGGCGCTGACACAGAAAACGTCCAGGCAAGCAACATGACAAAAAGATGGACTAAGACAAATGGAAATGACTAAGGCCGAAAGAAGCAAGGGACAGGAATGCGTGATTTTAATCCAATCTAAAGGAAAAGAACGAGTAAAAAAAGTAAACAGAAAAAAATACACAAGCAGAGCACCGGTGAGCAGCGGCAGACAGAAACACCAGCGTTCACTCCCAGTCATTGAAAGTGGCAAGTAAATATGGGTGTAGGCCTGAGTGTGTCTGTGATTGACTGGCCTCCTGTCCAGGGAAAGTTCCTGCTGATACTGCTGATATAAACCCTTGTCTCATGTGGCTCTGTATTGAATTATGTAATTCCTGAAAATGAATGTATAAAATAAAACTTTACTAATCTATTTTTCTTCCAAAGCTTTTCCCATTTTCATGAGGGATCACTATATTGGACCAGCCTCCTTCACTCTCGTGTGTTATATACTTTCTCTCCTGATAACTGTTTTTCCCATAGCTTACCCTTAACCCATCCATTTTCTCTTTGGTAGTCTATTTCTCCTCTTTCCTGACATCTCCAAAATTGTTCTTCCTACATTATATGACCGTCATTTCTGTCTCTAAAAACCACAATTTCTGTTTGTTTGTTCTTTATGCACAGATTTGTTTTGTGAGCCACATACTTTTAACCAATAAGTTAGGTTTTTCACATATAATTTTGGCCATGCCCAAGGAAAGGTGACAATGGTTGCTCTGGGTCAGAACGAGTGATATAGCAAGAAAGAAACAGCACCATACAGGCTGAGGTGGTGGTGTGATAGTTAGCGTGTTTGCCTTTCAGCTAAGAAATCTGTGCCCGTATTTATCAAGAATCTCAGAGTAAGAAAACAGTCCTACCTAGCTTAAAATCTCAGAGAGAACCAAATTTGGTCCTACTCTTAGGAGAAAAAACATTTTATCAGTTTTCCTAATTTAGGAAATTACTCCTAACGTCACCAGGTGAGCTGTCCTAACTCTCTAGGAGCTGCCAGAAGATGGCATTCAGCTAGAGATCAGCGCACACACATCCTGTGAAAGATGGAATGTTTTTGAAACACTGAACAATGAAGTCATAAAAAGATATCAGTTTGATAGAGATGGAATAATATTTGTACAGATCTCGTATGTCCATGTGATTGCCCAATCTACGGGGAGAAGCCATGTGCTGTCAGCTGAAATGAAAATGTTGGTAATGGTATGTTTTTGACCACAAGGAAAGTGCAGCTTTTCAAAGCCTATTATTTGTGTATGTCACAACCAACTTTTTAATGAATTTTGCACCAAACTTTAAACACCCTTGCAATGTGTGAGGTAATATGCAGATACATATATTTTGCCCATGGCTCCATGTGAGTTAAAATAAACTCAAGCTGCATTCATCCAAATTGCCATGCACAAAAAGGTCATTGCCCCAAATGTGGATGAGCATGCATAAGTGAATTGTAAGTGACATCATAGTAACAACACACAAGTGTGGATGAAAACTGTATTGTATCAGCCAGCATAATACCCTGAAGACAGGCAGACCCGGATGGGTGATTGGAAGCAAAATGTCACACACGTATGCTGAACTTTTGCCTTCCACATATCCTTGGGTCATTCTTGTCATACTTTGCAATCTTGGAAAGGTTCAAAAAGGCAGACAGATGACTCCTGGGGCATTAGATAAATAGAGCCTTGCAGAAAATAAGGGGGGATTGTGGAGAGTGAAACAGCAACTGAGAGCTCTAGAAGTGTGAATACGACTTATAACCTGGCTGTTCAGTGAATGTTACTTTATGTGATGCTTTCTGTGGCCATAACAGTGAGACGGTAATTCTTCTGAAAGTATGCATTCATTGTTAAATAAATGTGCCTATTATCAGGCTTAACTCTCATTTGGTGTGTGTCTTGGTCTTTTTATCTCAGTGCTTGATACTGTATTACTCTTGATGTTGTTGTAATCAAGTAGCAACAACTACACGAAGCTTAACATAGTCTTCTACCTTATTACTGTATATTTTATGAGCAGCTTCAGAGCCAGTGGCATGGGTGCCTCTAAAAATGGCAAGCCTGCAATGTTGTAAACAGAATTCCATCTAGTACGCCAATGTTGAGCAGTCATTTTAAGGATAGTGAGCCACCTGTAAATGCAAAAAGTCATGTAAAGAGCAGAGGATCCATATCAGAAGCTCAGCGCTGGTGCTGCATTGGTGTTAGCAGTGGGATTTAAAGGTGACCCACCATTCGATTTAGTAAGTGCCGTGGGTTAAGGAGACCTGAAATGAACTTACTTGGCTTTTCTAAGGAGTTGCTGGAGAGTCTAGAGAATGATATATAAGATGTAGAGCGCCATTTTCAGCATCAGTACAGGAAGGAAGACAGCTGAGAGACTGCTACCTCTTCAGCCCCACCAATGCTTCTCCATCTTCTAAGGTCCATTGCACTGGTTGTGCGGATGTTTGTGGAGTTTTCAGTTCATGGAGCTGGGAAAAAGTCTTGAGTATCGCGGTGTCACCCATTCCAGGTGAGTCGTATCAAGCAGGTCCGGTGAAAAAACTGTGCAGACAAAGGCAAATCTCAGAGTTGTTACAGAGCAGCCATGGAGGGAAAGTCTCAAAACAGAGATCCGGACCTGGAACAGTGTTAGTTATGTTGTACCACACCCAGCACAAGTTGTATAATCTTTCTTTCAGGTGATAATGGGTGACCTCTTAGAGACTGGTTCCTCACCATCCCGCAAACACCGCAAGAGAAGTGATATAATGAAAAGCACTCTCACACGGTTGGTGATAGAATAAATCATTAGTTGTTCTAAAGGGTGTTTGTGACCTCTTAGCATGGCACACTGTTATACAGTCTCACAAAGGTTTGCTGCATTGTGAAGGATTGTGCAGTATAGCTCAGCATAGTGCAGAAACATGGACTGCCTGTGCCATCTGAGATGGATCAAGATGAGCGCATGCATGACCCAGACCTTGCACTTCAGAACATCAACGCAATGGCAATTCAAAGATGGTTGGATGTTATATGTTGAATGTATTTAAATATTGACATTTGCATGGCAAAAATATTTTATTTTTCAAGTTAAATAAGAACGTTCTTCATTTTTCGCAGTTCTCTGCAGACAGCCTGCATCAATGCATGCTATGTACTGGTGGCAGTCTGGGCACTGCACGATGGCACATTGCTATTGCTCTCTGCACTCAGCTGCTATCATTTGTTTTCCAGGGTTGATTTTTATTTTGCTTGTGAATCCCGCAGAGAGGCCAGCAAAAAGAATGTGTCTGTGGTTCTCCTGTTCAGTCAGTAGTACCTCAAGTTCACACCCACTGAAGTTTAGTTTTTTGTGCTCTTCCATGGTTTGTAGTGAAGATGTCACTCAGGAACATGGCCAAATTTATATGGTGATTAGATCATGAATCATGAAAGAGACTGGCTAAATGCTTGTGCAAAAGCACATAGTTTTAAGTTGATTTATGTATACTCTGTTTTTGCCGTTTAATCATAAGTGAAATTTTAGTATGGAATCTAAGCAAGGTCGTAGACATGAGTCCCCTGGAGAGCTGAAGAACAATGAACAGTATATCATGTTAAAGGCTAAATAAATAAGCAAAGAAGGTTTTAAATAGATTTGATCATGGGCCAAAGACATAATGAAAGTATTTAAATGGTTGTCTTACTGAGAACTTATTTTCCATATTGTGTACAGTCAATTCAATCCATCCATTTTCCAACCAACTTTGTTCCTGTAATCTCATCTTGCAGTATTGGAAGGCTAGCATTCTTCCAGTGATTGTGTGTAAATCCTTATCTTATTTGACATTTCAGATGTGCTGTTTTATGGAGATTCATTAGTATTTCATTTAGAGCCATTTTTCATTCAGTAATATATTCACATGCATGTAACTATTATAAATTTTATTTCTATAGAACTTTATAGAATATGAGCTGTTCAAAGGCATTCATTTAAAAGTAACAACAAAGAAACATATCTAATCCTTTGATAAATGAGCTTAAATATTTCAGCTGTTGAAAGGCTAATTAAAATCAAAAGTCAAATTATTGCTTTTATTTTTCTGCCTGGTATTGATTGGTGGTTGTTTACACAATAAAATAATTAACATCTGTCTGTCTTACATAAAACAAGCAACTTACCAGATTATTCATAAATAAAACTTGTTTTGTGAGTTACAGTCTGTGGTCTATATTTCTAAGATTTAAGTGAACACTCTGAGCAGCATGGTGGTGCAGTGGGTAGCACTATAGCTTCATGAATCTGCTGCACTTGGATGTCATCCCTCACCTTGTTGCTGTCTGTGTGGACTTTGCACATTCTTCTTTTGTTTGACTGCAGTATTTCTCCAGGTGCTCCAGTTTTCCTTCCAGAAATGAAATGTATGTTATTGATAAATGTACAAATACTGAAAACTGTTTGCACCTCCAAGGCAGAGATGGACTGGCTTCCTGACTGGGATTCATGGACACCTTCTTGGCCAAGGGGTCCATGAAGTGGATGGAGGGTGCCACAGGATGGATGTCTCGCATGGGACAGATGGTGTACTCTTTCCCTAATGTGACTTCGAAATGGGAAGACAGAGATATACTCAATTTCAAGGCTGTTTATGCCCCCCATACCCTAGGTAGTAGTATCCATTGCTCACACCCACAGGGCAACATGGAAATTGTAGTCTCATTGTGCAGCTTTGCTGGGTCCATTAGGTGCTGTCAGGGAGAGCTTCCAAGAATGGGTTTTCGCTACCTCGAGGATGTTTTATTTTACCTAGAAATGTGTCCAGCATAAAAGGAGCCACCTCACCTCACTAATAGAGTCAGAGTTGGGAGTGGAGGAGGACAAATCTTGCCTGGTGAGGTTTAGAGGAAAGAAAGAAGAAAGGAAAAGAAAAATATTAGTGAATTGTGTCTGTGTTTGTGTGCTCCTTTAAAGAAACCAGTAACAATGCTGCCTTTAAAATAAAAATTTATTTGAACCCAGGGTTTGCGTTTATGTAGTTGTGTCAAGGGTATGGAGTTCCGTGATGCCCCCTAGCAGCCTCAATGAATGAATTTTAACTGCAAAATGCTGTTCAGCATGCCATTGTAATATAAATTGCACCCAAATTTCTGTTTTCTAACCAGAATCAGACCTAAAGTGTGAGTCTTGTATCTCTTTACAGTGAAAGTGAAATTCAATTTGTGTGAGTCTCTAAAACAGATTTCTATGTCACATAAAAGCTCTTCAAAAAGTCTGCCTTTGACATTTTATTGTTATTTTGGATTTCTTATAATGTCTGACAGACCGTGCCTGATGCGTGAGGTTTGGTGTTTGATGGACAGGAATAGGAATCACTAGTGAGGGAACACCATAAAATAGGAGATCCTTTTTCTAGGTGGGTCTGGCAGTTAAGCAGACAAGGAAGCATGTTGGCGATGTAGTGTAAGTTTGTAGCAGTGCCAATTCAGTGTTGTCATTTTGTCCTTATTGATTGTCCCCAGTTTGGCTGTGTTTGCTTGCCCAAAGTAGAGGTGAATATTTCACCTTTAAGGCAGGATGTACTGAGAACTGGCTAATTGCAAGGGTAGGAAATAGCTTAAAAGAAACAAGAAATCCTAAGCAGAGGAGGGAAAGTTTCTCTGCCAGAGGAAATACTACCTACCAAGATCCAAGGCCTGTTCAGCACCATCCAAAGGTGGACTATTTACTCATAGCGAAAAGACAACTAGGAAGGGTAATCCTGGATGGGTGGGCTGCTTGCAGGCTTTGGAAAAGGAAGTGTTTTCTGTCTATGAAACTTCTCCATCTTTCATATTGCATTTAATTGGGCTTCATCTGGTTACAGATTAAAATTGTATATCATTTGCATTAATATTTTTTGGAATGATAGCTGTCATTTGTGTTGCTTCTGTCATGCTTGTCTTGTGTTTGTGAGTTGTGCACGTGTACTAGATTTTGTATTTTGTGTTTCATTTTCAATATAACAACCATATTTAACTGCCGATTATATGTGTGGTGTACTATTATTGTCTGGGGAAGGGGAACCAGAGTAGTGTTAGCAGGGTCCACTATTGTAAGAAGTAGTCAGCAGTAGACTTGATCTGATCAGTTTCACAGTACAAGTTATTACAATAGATTGTACTTTAAGTGCAATAAATCAAAATACATTTATCTCAATAAAATGATAAAGTATGATAAAATATTATCAAAATATTGAGCAATACAATTGTGATATATTGTGCTTAGAATTAACAGCAATAATATCACATGTTAAATATATATAATATATATGTGTGGATAAATTGCTCTTCTTACAGAGAACAATTTAAGATAATTTGGGTGTTACACCCTCACTTACCCAATTTTCTGTTTTGCATTTAACACCCAGAAAAAGAGCAACACATTTACCTCTGGCCCTACCTCGTCCACTACAAACGTGATAGGTTTCAGGCTACCCTTCAAGATGGCTTTAGTTGTTACATGGCTACAAAACTGCTACATTGGTGTAACCTGACACATAGTATTTTCCCTGTTTTTGTTACTGGTAATCCTCTCATCTTGTTTAACATGTTCTGTTGGGTGTTCTTCCAAAGAGAGATGTTATAAAATTAGGGATTATTGTGAATTCCAGATGGTCTCTTAAATAAGTGAATATATTTTATTCGAATTGGATCTAAATAGGGGAAATTCCAAGAACATACAACATATTAAAGCAGGTGTCTGATTACTTTACTTACAAATAGGGTCTTGGTCTTTGGATAGTCTGAATCAAAATAGATGTATGTGATGTACAATGTTGAGTTGCTTTAGCCCATGGTTTGACTTTTTCTGATATTTTTGGAACTTTTCAACCTTAAGACACTCAGAATGAGGCTCTGCCCTCAAAATCTGCCCTTCAATTTAGGCCTAAAAATGAAAATGAGCCTCACCCTAAACTCAAGATGCAGGCTTTCTGGCTTGCAAGGGCCCATCAAACATGTGTAGGTTTTGAAAACTCAAGAAATCTCAGTAATATCCCTGTCCAAAAAGCAAAACAGAGCTTTTTAGTAAGTATTCTTTTTATTAACAAAAATACTGTATGTTCAAAAAGGCAAAAAAGAAAACGTGCATTCAAAAATTTGAAAGTGTATGCCTAAATAAGGAAACCAAAGCAAGTACAATAAGTTTACAATTCCAAAAATCAAATTATGAGGGAGAATATGCATGAAACTCTTTGCGGATATCCTGACCTCACTTGTACCATAAATTAGATATGAGAAGACTTAATATCTTTTTATTCGTTCCCTACATAGAACAAGTTGTATTTTATGAACCAGATATTTAGTGAAGGTCTTCAAACGATTACCTATTTTGAGACCTTTAGATGGTACTTAACAGCTTGAGGGTGTTGAAGGAATGTGACATTTATTTTTGTGCTGATTGGTGTAATAGAAAAGCTTTCTAGCTATTATATGTAGATTAACACAATTTATAAAGGAAGCTGTTCAGTTAATCCCTTCGGTCCGCATAGAGAACTCAGTTGTTAAACATGTGGACTTCATTGGGTTCAATAGTATAATAAAGGATGCCCATCTTGAATTTAACTTTAAATAGAGACTCATGACTTTTCTTTCTTAACTGAGCACTTTTCATAACCTAAGTCCATTAAATCAAGCAAAAAACCAGAACCAAAGAATCAAAACATATAAAATCCAAAAGGAGAGCTAATAGACAGAAAACATAGTTAATGCAACAGCAGATATCTAATTGTTGTGATGCTGCCACTCAAAAAAGCTCCAAAAAGCCAGCCGTTCCTCCTTCACAGGTCAGATAACAACAACAACAACAACATTTATTTATATAGCACGTTTTCATACAAAAAAATGTAGCTCAAAGTGCTTTACAAAATGAAGAATAGAAAAATAGAAGACACAATAAAAAATAAACATAAGTCAACATTAATTAACATAGAATAAGTAAGGTCCGATGGCCAGGGTGGACAGAAAAAACAAAAAAAAAACTCCAGAGGCTGGAGAAAAAAATATAATCTGTAGGGATTCCAGACCAAGAGACCGCCCAGTCCCCTCTGGGCAATCTACCTAACATAAATCAAAAAGTCCTCTTTGTATTTAGGGTTTTCATGGAAGGACTTGATGATGATGGTCACGTAGACTTCTGGCTTTCAGTCCATCAATGTTGGAGCATCATGATGCTTTGAGTAGGTGGTGGTGGCGCAGGCCGCCACCACAAATTAAACCGGAAAAAGAAGCAGAAGAGAGAGTAGGGGTCAGTATGGATTTTGGAGCCACTATGAATAGTTATTATGATGAATTGAACATACAGAGTATCAGTATTAAGTTAAAGTGAAGTTATAAAAAGGCCATGTTAAAGTAATGTGTTTTCAGCAGTGTTTTAAAGTGCTCTACTGTATTTGCCTGGCGAATTCCTATTGGCAGGCTATTCCAGATTTTAGGTGCATAACAGCAGAAGGCCATCTCACCACTTCTTTTAAGTTTAGCTTTTGGAATTCTAAGGAGACACTCATTTGAGGATCTAAGGTTACGATTTGGAATATAACGTGTCAGACATTCCGATACATAAGATGGAGCGAGATTATTTAAGGCTTTATAAACCATAAGCAATATTTTAAAGTATATCCTGAATGACACAGGCAACCAGTGTAATGACATCAAAACAGGAGAAATGTGCTCGGATTTTCTTTTCCTAGTTCGGATTCTAGCAGCTGCATTCTGCACTCGTTGCAAGTGATTTATGTCTTTTTTGGGTAGTCCTGAGAGGAGTGCGTTACAGTAATCTAGTCTACTGAAAACAAAAGCGTTAATTAATTTCTCAGCATCTTTCAATGATATAAGAGGTCTAACTTTTGCTATGTTTCTTAAGTGAAAAAATGCTGTCCTAGTGGTCTGATGAATGATTTAAAATTCAGATTACAGTCAACAGTTACCCCTAAGTTTTTTACTTCCGTCTTAACTTTTAATCCTAATGCATCAAGTTTATTTCTGATAACCTCATTGAATCCATTATTGCCAATTACTAAAATTTCAGTTTTCTCTTTATTTAGTTTGAGAAAATTACTATTCATCCATTCAGAAATACCAGTAAGACATTGTGTTAGTGAATCAAGAGAGTTGGAGTCATCAGGTGCTATTGATAATTACAGCTGTGTGTCATCAGCATAGCTGTGGTAGCTCACGTTGTAACCTGAGATAATCTGACCTAACGGAAGCATGTAGATTGAGAATAACAGCGGACCCAGGATAGAGCCTTGTGGAACACCATATAGAATATCATGTGTCTTTTGAGATGTGATTACCACAACTCACAAAGAATTTTCTACCTGCCAGGTAGGATTCAAACCAATTTAAGACACTGCCAGAGAGGCCCACCCATTGACTAAGGCGATTTCTAAGAATATTGTGATCAGTGGTGTCAAATGCGGCACTCAGATCTAAGAGGATGAGAACAGATAAATGGCCTCTGTCTGCATTTACCTGCAAGTCATTTACTACTTTAATGAGTGCAGTTTCTGTGCTGTGATTTGTTCTGAAACCTGACTGAAATTTATCAAGAATAGCATGTTTATTGAGGTGGTCATTTAACTGCATAATGATTGCCTTCTCTAGAATTTTACTTAAGAAGGGCAGGTTAGAGATGGGTCTAAAATTTTCAAAGGCAGAGGGGTCAAGATTATTTTTCTTGAGCAGGGGTTTAACTACAGCAGTCTTAAAACAGTCTGGGAAGACCCCCGTATCTAATGACGAATTAATTATGTCAAGAATATTGTCAATTAGCACGCCTGATACTTCTTTGAAAAACCTTGTTGGTATTGGGTCAAGGACGCAGGTGGAGGGTTTCAGTTGAGAGATTATACTATGTAATTCAGGTAAATCTATCCTGGTGAAAGCATTTAATTTGTTTATAATGGAGTACCGGGGCTTTGGAGGTTCTGCAGTGTTGGGGAGATGTACTATGTTATCTCTAATATCATTAATTTTTTGATTGAAAAATACAGCAATGTTCTTACAGGTTTCACTGGAAGTATTCTGGGGGCATTCCTTTGTGTTACCTGGGTTTAACAGACGATCAATTGTAGAAAATAAGACTCTGGGATTACTAGCATTGTTATTTATAATATTAGAGAAATAGCAGCGCCTCTCAAGACGGACTGTGTTATTGTATTCTGTTATTTTAACCTTCAATATCTCATAATGGATAGTTAGTTTAGTTTTCCTCCATTTACGCTCAGCTCTACGACATGTTCTTTTTAAATCAGACACTCTTTGGGTCTTCCATGGAATAACAATACTAGAAGATTTTTTAACTGTCTTTTCAGGTGCAACTATGTCAACAGCAGCTCTTACTTTAGAATTAAAGTTTTCCACTTTACTATTTACATTATCCTCGCTATTATAGTTGGCATTATAAACGGACTGATTGCTTAGAATAGTTGTAAGCTTTAAAGCTGCTGATGAGTCAAAGAAGCGTTTTTTAACAAAATGCTTTTCATGAGTGTTATCTATCTTTATTTCTATATTAAATAGTAGAAGGAAATGGTCTGATAGACCGATATCAATGACCTGCTTTAAATCAACTTTAAGTCCTTTAGTAATCACTAAGTCTAACGTATGACCTGCTTTATGTGTAGGCTGATTAACGAGCTGTCTCAAATCAAAAGAGTCCAGGAGGTTCATGAATTCCTTTACCTTTTGGTCACACTGATTGTCGATATGAAAGTTAAAGTCGCCGATTATTAAGAGTTCGTCATAGTTTGTAATTAAAATTGACATTAAGTCAGAGAATTCCTCAAGGAAAGACGCGTTATATTTAGGAGGTCTATACAAGGATAATACTAAAACGTGAGAATCTCCATGAATAACAACGGCGAGATACTCAAAAGACTTAAATTTACCAAAACTGACATCTTTACATTTTAACCGGCTCGAGTAAATGTTTGCCAATCCGCCCCCCTTTCTCCCCTGGCGGTCTGCACGAGTAAAACTGTAATCCGGAGGCGCAGATTCGATTAAAACAGTCGCGCCATTTGAGTTAAGCCATGTTTCATTTAGTGCAATAAAATCAATCTTTCTATCACTAATAAGATAGTTTATAAAAAAATTTCTTGTTAGTTAAAGCTCTAACATTTAATAGTGCCATATTTAATGTTTCGGAGGGGCAGAACTGAATTTTATGCGCGTTATTGGTATTCAGAACAAAAACTAGTTATTATTGTTAATGCCGCTCTGTGTGTATTTTTTATGTAATCTACAATCTGTTTTTATAGTTTTAATGCATTGTTGATCTAAAGTAGTAATTGCAATTAAATTATTGGTGTTTATGCCGCACTGCCTAGATTTTTTATGTGCATTAAGATTTGTTATTAGATTATTAATGTTGTGTACTTTAACGGAAGACTGTGTTAAGTCATTATGTCCTATCAAAGCAGTAGCATTACGGAAGGGGTTTAAAGTAGAAGTAGACAGTCAAGATAGACGAATTGCCTTAGCGATGTTTTCGGAGAGGACCCGGGCGCCAAATCTATTCGGATGCAGTCCATCCCGCTTGAAGAAGTGTGGCCTTTCCCAAAAAAGATCCCAGTTGTCAATAAACCCGATGTCTTGAGTCTCGCAGAAGCCTCTCAGCCAGTTGTTTAAACCCAGCAGATGACTGTAGTATTCATTCGATCGTCTGACGAGAGGTAGTGGACCCGAGATGAAGATTTTTGCCAATGGGGTCCTCTCCTTCGTGTCTTTAACTAGTGCTGCGAAGTCAGCCTTGAGAACCTCCGACTCTCGGTCGTTTACGCCGGCGTGTAAAATAATGGATCCAACTGCCCTCTTGTGTTTCTCGTAAATGGTCGGCGCCCATCTCATCACATCACGGACTCGAGCACTGGGAAAATAAGAAACAAAAGATTTTTGATTAGGGCATGTGATGTTCAGGTTTCGTACAATCGAATCACCTACCACAATTACATCACCCAGGGTTGAAGGCAAACTGGGGACGCGGAGAGGGTCCAATCGGTTCTGGATTGGGATGCTCGCCTGTGCCGATGGAGGTGTTCTAGCCTTGAACCCTCGCCTGCAAAGCTGAAACCCGCCGAGGTCTTCATCTGCGTTGTCGTTGCTCCTACGAGGCGCGGGGGTGAAGCTTACTTGCCCTTGGAATTGAGCAGCACGAGGTGGGGTTGATGTTACGTCGACTTCATTTGTTGAGTGTGGTTTGTCCAGCAGCCGAGCCTTCAAGTCTCTGAGGTACCTTCGTCTGGACAGGAGTTTCTAAATCTGTTTGTCGAGTGCCTGGAGTTCTTCGACGATGACGGCAACGCGATTCATCTCACTGTCGGCCATTGTCTGCTTCCACTTCCGCTTCTGCTTCACCACCTAGGAAAGAAAGAGAGAAAGCCGGTGACTGCGCTTCAAGATCCCACTGGCTAAAAGCAAACAAACCCCATGAACACAAGCCAAGAACAGCAGCTGTAAGTATGTGTCTTTTAACACATTCATTGCTAGACCATTCATTACCAGGATGCTGCAGTATAAGTTAATGCATACATGATAAATAATAAACTCTATCAAAACTAAAAAAAATAAAGAAATGTATTGGAAAGCAATTGTTTTATTATAAAGTAATAAAGTAGTCTATAAGCAACTCTGTCAGAACTTTAAAAATGTAAATAAAGCCAATTAAAAATGTAAAGAAATGGTTGATTACTTTATACTTTATTTTCACCAGAAGCTTAACTAAAAGTCTGCATTTGAATGAGAGTCCTTGAAGCATGGCACCACACATTTGCCACAAATATAATGCATTTTGTAGTGGTGTCCACACTTGTTGCACACATCACATTTGATAGTTGGTGACTGCCTGAGGTTAGTGTCATGAGAGGTGATGAAGAAATGAGAGAGTGGATGATCTGAGGACAAAACCAAAACCCCTAGCGGGGGATCAAAAGTCTCAGTCACCACACAATCTACATCAATACCAGAGCCTGCAAGTTCCACATCATTACATTTACATATATGGCTGATGCCTTTATCTAAGGCGACTTATAACATTCACAATACAATTGGTTATATTTCTTTTGGTTTTCCAATTGGAGCACAGGCAGGTCAAGTGACTTGCTCATGGTCACACAGTGTCAGTGGCAGGATCTGAACCCACAGTCTGGTTTGGAGTCCAAAGCCTTAACCACTTCACCACACTGCTTACCTCAGCCTTCATCCAATTCATTGTTGCTATCTCGGTCACTGTCTTTATCATCAAAATATTCACGTTGCAACAAATCTGGTTGTTTCAAAAGTTCAGCAGCTTTACATCTTTTTCGTGATGACATAACAGCTGATTGTCCAAATATAATATTTTCCACATGTTGTTCACACCTAAGAAAAAAAATTCTATGGCTATCCAGTTGACGGCAGCTGTGTAGTAGGTAAATGAGAGGTGGCAGCAGAGATCATGACCAAGCTATTGTGGCTGTATACTGAGGTATAAGTTATCTTGTACATCACACTTTGACAGACTCAAAAACATACAGTACGAGTTAACTTAAATCTCGCATTTAAAAATGTTAGCTCTTCTATAGATTTCGAATTTCATAAGTGTTTTTCTGCTTTTGGTTTGTAATGATTGACTTCATTTAAGGAATATTGATTTGGGGTATTGGATTGTTTTGCTTGCTGTGTTTGTCTTGAAGGCATTCTTTTTTTCTGTTCATTTTTGATTTAGTTATTGTGTTCTCTTTAAATAATTTCCTGCTGATAAAACTGTACAATATTAAAGACACAGTTTTTGTCATTTTGAACCAGGAGTTCTCAGAGGGATTTTTGGAGGAATAACTTTAAGTTTAATTAGTCTCACATAAACTGTACAAAATGTCATGTAAATTTTTTTTTAACCCCATCAGACCAATACCTGCAATTTTATGTTCAAGGATATTAAAAAGAAATTTTAAAAGTCATTAAGTCAAAGCTACTTCAGAATATAAGAGATATCATCCAGAAACAGAAGACCGTTTAATCATCATAACAGAGTGAGTTTAATGTGATTATACTTTGTAATTTCTAATACTATGATAAGTAAAGAGCAACAAATTAGAAATAAATTGGTGTTTGGAGCAGGAGAGCAATGTAGAACATTCCCTTTCTTGATCGTTCATTGAGTTTACCTTATTCGATTAAATGTATATCTACATAGCACTCTTCATTGAGTGCAGGCTCAAAAAGTTCTATTCTAATTTGATAGAGGGGCAGAGACATTTTTGTTAGTGGAATGGGAAATGGAGTAGTTAAGCGCCACACATACTTTCGGCTTTATGTTGGATTGTTCACTCCTTAAATGTATGCCTGGGAACGAGGATTGGTGTAAGTTTGCCTCACATTCATGAAAAAAGGGGATCTGCACATTTAATGATGAGATGCTGTGTGGCTAGTTAAGAGAACAGAGAGACATCTTGAGGAGAAGTGAAGAGGAAATGCAGGAAACATGAAACAGAAGCCACCTACTGGGAGTTGGATGTTTAGTCCTTGTATACAAAACAGACGCCTCTCTGAAGAGGAATCTTTTCTTTTGTAATATTCTGGAGCACCCAATCATTTCTTGGTAGGACAAAATGATTTTCTTATATTTGGGGCGGCTTGCTGGGGATATGTTTCGGCGGTCATCGATCTCTAGACTTTAAATTCGGACTTTTGTTTTCAATTCTACACCTGTTGAATCGGGTTAAACGTTGCAAAATCATCGTGAAACTCAATTTTGTCAATTTTTTCTTTATTTTGGGAATGGGTTTGTTATATGGAGGGTTCGTTTTATAAAGTAATGGTGTTACATGTTTGTGATGTGGCTAATGATTTTTTTGGACATATTGCTGATCACTGAGTGCTGGTCTGGGATTGTCAGTGAGTGGGTTGCAGTAAATTATGATGAGTGTTTGTCAATGAACCATACAACATTTACATTATAAAAATATGTAAAATGGATGCAAGTAGTATGACTAACAAAAATTAACGACGACAATATAAAGTCTGCTAACATTAGAACTGAGACATGATAGAATAGAGAGAAAACAAAAAACAACCTGGAGAAAATCAACCTCTTGTAGTCCATAGTCATTTACTCTGGACCAAGTCACAGTTCTGATGACCCAGACCAGGTAGCTGCCCTCCCTACATTACAGTGGTCAATAAAAGGACAATACGCCTGACCACTCAGTGAAAAACAGAGAAATCAGTGTGTAGGAACAATTTAAGTAAATTAATTGATCAGCAAAGTTGTGGCAGTGGAACTGTTAATAAAATGGATTTCATGAAGGGTGCTGATTTATGATTATTTTTGAGACAGTTAAAATTACTAGCATTGCACTAACTCTGTACTATATTATCCACAAGAAGAAAAAAAAAAAACAATATTTTGGTGGTTGCTGTGCAAAACAAAAGCTGATAACATCAGCCAGAGCTGAGCATAATTATCCCAATGTAATACAGAAGTGTCACCATCTGATTAACTCACAAAAAACAAAGACAGCAATAAGCCAAATGTTAATAAGGAGACGTTTAGTGACAAGTATGTCGTTCTATCAGTCCTCCAAACCCTAAAAGTAAAAATGGAACAAAAAATATTTTGACAGGTGCTGCTCTGCAAGTTTCTTTTGTTTCAGCAGAGGATTTAAAGTACTCTGGTAAAGCGAGTTCAAAAGGTGAAACTTGTTTATTTTCTATGGAATTAATAAGGAGGCAAAAAATGTGCTACTGTAGCCAGCTTTTACAAAGAACAAGTTTTAATCTTAGCAGCTGGACTGCAACTTCATTGTTTAAAAATATATTTAAACGCATCTTGAGTTTTTGGAACCATTTTATTTCTGGTGTATGTGTCCGGCATGCCTTCTAGCAGCCGGCATAATCTCATGGGGAGTTGAGCTGAGAGATGTTATTGCTTTTTACACAACTGCTTGAGGAGGAGCTGAAAGTTTTTTTGCTTTAGTCAGCAATATTCACTTTAATAATGATATTTTTTACATTTATATAGTGCTTTTCTCAGTACTCAAAATGACTTGCAAACTCCACGCATGGAGGACCTGGGACTCAAACCCATGTTCTCCTTACTGAGAGGCAGCAGCGCTACCACTGGGCAACCTGATTTTAGTAATAAACCAATTCTTTCATAAATACACTATTTAAATGACCTTATTCTTCCCATACTTACGTCATAGAAGAATGTGTTTGGTTACTTAGCAATTAGATGATGGCCCAGTTTCAGTAAGTGTGAATCCCTGGAGTATAAGATATGGCCCAGAGTTGGCTCCTGCCTTCTGAAGTATGTTGACAGCTTTGCTGTACTGCCCATTACACCAACATGGGTATAATAAATGGATGAAGGGATATTTGTGTAATTCTCCTTCAGGTAATTCATATACCTTGACTTTCAGCTTTCAGTGGCCACCAGTTCCATATTTAGATTTGACTGGCATCAGATTATGTACAGTTCTCCTAATGTACAGGAGATCCTCATGGGTGGATGGGCAGGAACGTTTTTTTGAATGCAACATATCACTCAGATCTCAGTTTGCATTTCGTTTAAGAGACTGCAAGAATGTCAGAACCTTATTGTACGTGCAAGCTTCTTAATCTACAGTCATTACAGACCCACAAAAAAAAAGCTTACATGTACAAATCAACTGGCCATTTGGAGATGGTGTGGCCAAACAACCAATCATACAGTTTATCAAAAGTGGTGCCATGTGGGCATTTTGAGTAAAAGTCTCTGAGAAACAATGCCATCACTCAGCCTCTAGTCCTTGTAAATGATAGAACAATAACAATTCATTTTCATTACAGAAACTTCTGTCCCCTTTCTCGATATCTTGAGTTGTATTTTTGAATTATTAAGAAACAGTTGCATATCCTTTGAATATTATGTTAGGGTATTAGAGTAGGACATTATGCAAGGTGCTGTTTATATACAGGATTTCCTTGTGTAACCAGTGTGAGAAAGGAAATATCTCAGACCCAGCTTTCCACCAAGAAGAGGACTAAGGTCTTGCATGGTAACCACCCTGAGCTGGGCCACAAAAGGCTGGTCTCGAGTGGTTAATGCTGAATTAAATTCCATGTAGTCACTGCCAAGGATTATACTCTAAGCAACCATGAATGATCCTCAAATCACTTGGGGTCCCAAGAAATGTAAGATAATTTTCTCCGGGCTTATTGTTAGTCCAAAAGCATCACTGAATGCCTGCTTATTTTACTCTGTTACATCAGTTTGCACAAGAAGTATTGCAAAGAACAGGTGACCCATGAGAAATAAATAATTTGCAGCAAAGGGATGATTTGTTTGATCAAGTGAGGCTTGATTTTGGGACTTGCTATCATAAATTTCATTTTTTTGTGAAATTTTATGTTTTTCTGTTGAAGAATGAGACTTTCTATGGATGTTTTTAAGCTTGGAGTACATACTAGCATGCATTATGCTTATCTAGTGTCATGCATGCATGTTGGAGGGTCAAGCTCCAAGTTCCTCACAGATATGTGCTTCCACCCTGGATCGAGAGGGGGGACTTGCTGCAGTCTTGTCTTCTTCTTTTCCTCCACAGTTCATAGAAACTGCAACTGTCTCCTCCCCTTCTGGTCCTTGGGCCTTAAAAACACATCCACCCCAAAAGGAGGTGTCACTTCTTACCCAAGCAACCAAAGTGACGGTACTCCTCGATCACCTAAAGACAAAAGAGGAAATCACACTTGTTTAAGCCACGTTAATGTGGTGACAATGTCTTTGTTTAATTTTCAGGCCATCTGGAGTTTGTCTTTTTTTTAACCTTTAAATAAATGGGGACGACCAGGTTAGCAGCCCCAAATTTATTTTCTGTTAAAAATTTCTACTTATTGTCTCTCACTCCCTTGTATGGCCACACTAGAAAGCTGCATTCGAAAGTTTAAAATTCTAACATCGTTATTTTTAACTTGTTTTGGATGTGCGCTGCAGTTTTGTGGCTTTGTTGTACATTCAGCCTGGGGTTGCTGGAGGCATTGTTTCGGAATTCGAGATATAAACGATGATATAAAAGGTTACCATTTTGAGTATAATGCTGTTTAACTAAAATAAAATCTTATCTGTGTTCTTTTCGAAATTCCAGCTTTGAGATCCTTATGTGTGTGTTGACTACAAGTTGTCTAATCACTATGAAATTTGGTGGCTTGATTCTTACCCTTTCAGTATTTCGTTGCAGGTGTACACTCTTATACCATCCTTTCTTCACCTCTTACTTGGTATCAGATGGTTCATAAAATGAACAGTGCATTACATTCTAGGCAGTAAGACAGGAGCTGCGCCGGTGTAATGCTGGGAGTTACAACAGTATAGTGAGAGTCTTGGCTTTCTGCTGTCTTCAGTGCATCCATCCCTGATCTCTTTTGCACTAGGTAGTACAGATGTATGAATTTGCTGGCATATGCAAGTGCTATACATTTGAATTAGTTATTTATGTAGAACTTAAGTTATTTATGTAGAATCACTTGAGGATTTCCGCACGGGCTCAATCGTGAAGAGAGTGGATGCTGTCACTAACATTCTCTTCTCTTTCTTTCCCCGCAGCACTGAGAAACCACCCAGTGCGGACACTTAGCTCCACCCCTTCCAGTTCACCAGCTATAAGTAACCTGGCTGCCCAGAAGGAGGCATCTTTTGCGACTAGAGCAACCCGCTAGACAGAGCTTCTGTGACAGACCCCAAATTCCGAGACAAAATGTTTTTGTCTTTTTTTGAAGAAACAGGACGACCCGGTTGCCATTCCAACTTTTACATTTGCATGACCTGTCATTCCTGCACCCAGCCACACTGGGTTATTTAAAGCACAAATCTACTGTCAAAAATGTAATCTGAAACCAAAAAAGGGGCAGAGTTTGTGCCTTTAGAAAATGAAAATTCAACACGACTGGCTTAAATTTTGTACAGTATATGGTATGTCAGACTCTTAACGGTGCACCATATTGTTGGAATGGATTTGGAAATGATTTCACTGAATGAAGGTCATGCACGCTAAAGTTTAAAACAATTATGTTTTTTTTAATGGTTTAAGAGAGTTCAAAATCAATGAACAAAGCAAAGGCTTAAGGAGGACTTCTTTTCCTAGGCTCAAAGAAAAAGCACCTACCATTGAACTCTACATGCACTTATTTTCATAGTAGTGGAAATCCCATAGCTTAAGATGCAGCTACTGCCAACCAACGCAAATCAAATGTAAGTGTCAGTCAGAATCTGAAAAGGGAAGTTGTAAGGCTGACAGGTGTTCACCGCTTAAAAGAATATATACAGCTTCAGAGAGACAATTTGTCAACTCGATTTGCCCCTAAAGAAAGACATTGTTGTCTTAGAAAAGTTAGAAAAATGCTTTGGTTCCAGCTTGATCAGTGCTGGCTGATGTGTAGCAATCAACCTATTTAATCCTCCTAAGGTGTTGCCCCATTACCTCAGGGTTTTTTGTCAACAGATTTTTGAGCACTACATCCTGATGTGGCATTGCCTTCTACGTAACCCTTGCTGTTTGAAGTCATCTGTCCAGTAAGTGACTTGGCAGGTGGCACATCTGAGTGATTCAGCGCCAGAGGCAATCACCTGTTTCAACTATGGCAAAAGCCAGCTCAGGTCACTCTGTGCCCTGTGCCAACACTGATAATTCCGATCTTCAGTGTGATCAGACACTCAAAATGTCTATCATAAATGGCTGTACTAACAAACTACATAAACAGAAGTGTCCTCCCAGAATTGAACAAAAGTAAAAGTTACTTTACACCTGCTTGTTCCCATGAGCATAGCAACTCTCTTAAGTCACATTTTCTTTCCTGGAATACATATCAGTTAGTTCTCCTTTTATATGTTTACATGTCAAAAGAACAGAAGGACCATTTATACTCTTTCATTGTGTTCAGATCCTGGACAACTTCACGTTTAGGTCTGGGCTCATGGGGTCTCATATTGGACCTAAAAACTCCTAAAGAGATATTTGGATGTATTCTTGAGTTAATAAGTCTGTTTTAGTCAATGAACTACAAATCTATCTACTAGTCATTACAATAAACTACATCTCTTTAACATTACAACATAGCTTACATCTTAGAACAATGCTAACAAGATCTCACAATTTAAAAAAAAAATTTAAATGGATAATCTTATCTGTAAGTTTGTACTTAAAAAGATACAGTATTTTCATTTTTAATGACCTTGTAATATAGTCCTGTGAATCCAAGCTCTTACTTTAAAATGAGTTCTCCAACAAGACCATGGGAACAAAGATGGAAGCCTACTAAGGGTAAATTTCGCACATGCTTTAGAAAGTTTTTCTTCCCACAGACAACCATAGACACACAGAATAAATTACCAAGCAGTGTGGTACAGAGTGGGGCTTTAGGGACCGTGAAAGTGCTTTTTCCAGTTGAAGCGGCTGTCAAAAATCAAGCCTGTCTTGTCTAAGTGCAACCTGGAAACAGTGATACATGTTTTTATAACCTCTCGTCGAGATTACTGCAATGCACAAATTTTTGGAATTAGCCAGGCCTCCATTGCTCGCCTACAGCTGGTGCAAAATGCTGCTTGCTGCTCGATTTTTAACTGGTACCAGAAAGCATGAGCATGTTACCCCGATTTTGGCTTCCCTTCACTGGCTTCCAATTCGTTTTCAAATTCATTTTAAGATCCTTGTATTTGTTTTTAAATCCTTTAATGGTTGTGCCTCTCTTTATTTGTTGGAACTGCTGCACCCTTATGTACCGTCTCGCTCTCTCAGGTCAGCAGACCAGATGCTTTTATGTGTTCCCAAGGCACGATGCAAACTCCGAGGTGAACGAGCCTTTTCAGTTGCAGCCCAAAACTCTGGAACGATTTGCCATTGCACGTTAGGCAGGCTCCGTCACTAGCTGTCTTTAAATCCTATTTAAAAACACACTGTCACTCTCTGGCTTTTAACTCAGCATGATATGTTGACTCTCTGTGTACTTTTTATTATGAATCTCTTCAGCTCTTATGTGTTTCTGTTTCATTTACCCTTTGGTTATTGTGTGTCTGATATGTTGGGTTTTTATTGAACAGCACTTTGGTCAGCCTTGATGTTGTTTTTAAAGTGCTTTATAAATAAATAAATAAATGTAATATATAAAGCAGAGTCGATGTATGTGTGCATGTATGTTTGTTTGTCCACCATACAAATCTGCACCGGGTGTCCGATCGCCACCAAACTGGGTATGGGGCTCCTTTGTGACCAGGAGGAGGTCATGGGGTATGTTTGGTTCTGAAAAATGTTTGTGGTGAAGGTCAGGGCACCTTTTCACCAACACAACGTTCGGCACACGTCCCCATACTTATCATTGACAAGATGGCAGCACGCTGCAACAGACGTTCACGGCGACGCCATCTAGCGGCACCTTTAGTGCCTGTGTGTTGTTCTTTACCCATGTTTCTTTAAATTGCCAAGAGATAGCGGGAGTGTCCAAGTATGAGAAGGCTGACTGCTTTGATCAGATGAACAGGAACTGCCGTATGGATGTAAAACGTGAACAACCCAGTAAGCATGACCAGCTGACACACCCGCATTTCCGCACGTCACATTCCCACACGCACTGATAGTGCTGTATTTCATTTGCCAGTGTCTGTTATATGGCAGCACGTTTGAACAGAGACTCGCCTTAAATAGACAGCAAACTTCCCCCTCCATTTTCTCCACACACAGCAGAGGTTGTATGTCACTTCTCTCTGTAGTTACCATCGACAACATCCGTTAGATGGCAGCACGGTTCAACACAGACGCTCCTTACAAACAGAGCACCCCTCTCCGCCATTTTTCCCAGCACGGTTTCAGTGCTACTCTTTCTCTGTGGCTTTCCTTATTTCGGAGTACAACTGCTACGTCACAAGCCAATGAAACTCCCAAAGAAAGGCAATCCCATCTGGTGTACCAAAGAATTACAGCTGCTACTTCAAGAGCCTATGAAACATCTGAACAAAGAGAAACCAGGCTGTCTGCCATGTTCTAGAGTGGGCAATCCTCAGAATTTGTTAATTTTTGCACCACAAGGAAAAACAAAAAATATAGTGCATCCAAAGGCTCTTGAATGACCACTTATATCACCTATCACAATAAAATGTGAATCAAAAAACTGTTTCTTCTATTTCTATGTTCTGTTTCTTTCATTTGGGAAATTCACCGGTTATAGATTCCAGGGCAACGCCAGGTACTCCTGCTAGTAAGTACATAAATAAATAAATAAATAAATAAATAAATAAATAAAGTGCGACTTGCTGATATTTTAGTGAGCTTAGTTGGACTAATTGATATGTTCTCATCACAACCATTCTACTATATGTTCTCTTTTTCTTAATGTATGCTAGAAGACACTCCTGCAAGGCACAGGGTACATTATTGGTACATTATAATGCATATAGCAACTTATTTTAGAGTATACAGTACTATATGAGTGTGCTGTACTTTACGGCTATAATTATTAAGTACTATTGATGTGATTTTCCCATCCATCAGTCAATTTTTTTAGCCTGCTCAGAATTACAAGAAGAAAGAGTCCAGAGGCACCATATATTTATAAGGTCATTGAAGCTACATGCATTGAGCTCTTTGGCGTGCATTCTTTATTACATTCTTTATGATCATTTAGGGACTCTACTATTAACTGTCAATTGTGTATCTTTATATTGTTCAAAAGATTCACAATTTTCTGTATCTATCTGCCTGTCCATTTTCTTAGTTTGTTAATCGAGTCTGGAGTAGCAGGTCAGGCAGCTGACTGGAATATACTCCACCATTCTGTAATAATAACATAATTCACATAAAATCCATCTGTCCATCATATATTAATGAGCCCACCCACACAATATACTCAATCACCCGTAGCTGCCAATTAATCTAAAAGATGTCTTTGAGAAGTGAGAGAATCAGCCTTTAAGGTGCAGGTAGGAACACCTCTTAGACAGTCACTGGGCTGGGATTCAAACCTAAGCTGCTTAAAGGCAACAACACTAGTGAAAAAATCAGAAGTTCTGCTTGTTGTTTTCTCCTGAGTCTTTGTAAAATTGTCGCTCTAGGCAAATGTAGCTTCATATAAACAGTCAATTCTGGTAGGAGAAATTCATTAAAAGAAACAGACAAGCATGTTGTCAAAATTCACTCCCTGTGTACCACACCATGTTGAACGCTGAGTGCAATGTTGGCACAATGGTTAGCAGTGCTGCCTCTCAGCTCTGAGGACCTAGACTTCATTCACGATCTGTGTGAATGTTACAGGTTCTCTTTTTATTTCTCTGTAGGTTTTCTCCAGTCAGGCTATTTTTCCCAATTCATGTTATGCTTCCTGGTCTTTCTAAATTGGCCGGTCCATTTTGGGTCATAAGATGCATGTTTTTCCATTTTGTTTTTCTCTGTATCCTTTTATAAAAGTCAAAAACTGCTACTTGGTTGATTTTTGGAGTTTTATGTCAGTCCACCCTACCATATATTATTACACAGAGTGACTACCAGGTTCAGAAAAGGGATTGAATGTTGGAACATTAGAACAATCTAGGCAAGACTTGGTCATTCAGCTCAACAAAGCTCGCCAGTCCTATCCACTTATTTCTTCTAAAAAGCATCAAGTCTAGTTTTAAAAGTCCCTAAAGTTTTATTGTCTACCAAACTACTTGGTAACTTATTTCAAGTGTCTATGGTTCTCTGTGTAAAGAAAAACTCCCTAATGTTTGTGTGAAATTTACCCTTAACAAGTTTCCAACTGCTGTTCCAACTGTTGTTGACGAACTCATTTTATAATAACAGTCTCGATCCACGGTACTAATTCCCTTCATAATTTAAAACACTTAATCGTGTCTTCACTTAATCTTCTTTTACTTAAACCTGAAAAGGCTCAGCTCTTTCATTTTTCCTCATAATTCATCCCCTGTATACCTGGAATCAGCCTAGTTGCTCTTCTCTGGACCTTTTCCAGTGCTGCTATGTCCTTTTTGTAGCCTGGAGACCAAACCTGCACACAGTACTCAAGATGAGGCCTCACCAGTGTGTTATAAAGTTTGAGCAAAACCTCCTTGGACTTGTACTGCACACATCAGGGCGCTATATAAGATAACATTCTGTTAGCCTTCTTAATGGCTTCTGAACACTGTCTGCCAGTTAATAGTGTAGAGTCCACTACAACTCCTAAATTCTTCTCATAAGTTGTGCTTTCAATTTTTACACCTATCATTGTGTATTCAAACCTAACATTTTCACTTCCTACATGTAATACTTTACATTTACTGACATTAAATTTCATCTGCCACAAATCTGCCCAAGCCTGTATGCTGTCTAAGTCCCTCTATGATGAAATTGATTGATTGATGGATTAAGGCAAAAGATAATGTCTCCCTAATTCTTAAGTGAGCTTTTTAGCAGTGAAATCTGGAGCAAGGATTATAAGGGGCGGTGGAGATAAAAAAGAAACATTTTTTCTGTGGCTGGTAAACAAGAGAAGAGCTTTGTGAGTGCTTAGGCAGGGGTTTTGTGTATTTAGGTGGTGCTAAGTTACACCATCTGCTTCATTTCATGCTTCTCTCCCATATATTTCAGTCACACAATAATGAAGATTGTAAAAATAAAGAAATTATGACCTGGTATCTTGGGTTTTTGTTTCAGATGTACTTGCTAATCAAGTGAACCCCAGTATATGGAATGTGATCTGTAGGCTCATTGTAAAGTCATCTCTGATGGTGGATCACAGGAATCATTGGGAAAAATTGGCTGGCTCAGCGATGACTCAGCTGTGGAATGGCCAATAGGGGGAGGCACCTTGATGGTCGAGGTCTCCAGGATTCTAAACAAATCCAAATCATGTTATGTGATATTATCTACTGTTGAATTCTGCTCTGTATTTGTAATATTTCTATTGCACTATTATATTGTATTGAGGATTACTTGAGTTCTGTTCTGTATATTGTATTGTATTGACCCCCTTCTTTTTGATACCCACTGCATGCCCAACCTACCTGGAAAGGGGTCTCTCTTTGAACTGCCTTTCCCAAGGTTTCTTCCACTTTTTCCCTACAAGGAGTTTTTCCTTGTCCTCTTAGAGAGTCAAGGCTGGTAGGCAGTCAAAAGGTAGGGCCTGTTAAAGCCTGTTGCGGCACTCCTTGTGTAATTTTGGGCTATGCAAAAATAAATTGTATTGTATTGTATTTTAAATATTATTGTTCGAAGCTACACAGATTGACCTAAATCAACAGACGAGAATATCACACCTCATTGTAGTCATGATATAAATCTAGTAATCCTCAGCCAAAGAACACATAGATGAAGTCTAGTTTTAAATTTGGTGTTCTGTCATAACTGATTACCTTACAAATAAATTACTTATGTAAGCAACGTTTCCTATTTGAGTTTTGGGGGATAAGTGAACTAGTCCATGATAAGCTGCCTCCATAGGTATACAGCTTAAAGGTTAGAGTTTTCTGGAGGACAGAAGAAGATGGTGAGTCTACAGAAATATTAGACCAAGAGGTGGCTTTAACTCAGAGCTGGCTCTGACACTTTTACTACTGTTGGCCGAAGAAGAAGGAGAAGAGGGGGAGACGTGTCTGGAGGCAGGAGGAGAGGAGGAAAGTAAAGAGAGCGGAACTGAGGGTAGGAACTTTGAATGTTGGCAGTATGACTGGTAAGGGGAGAGAGTTAGCAGATGTAATGGAGAGAAGGAAGGTTGATATATTGTGCATGCAAGAGACTAAATGGAAGGGGAGTAAGGCCAGATGGATCGGAAGTGGATTTAAATTGTTCTATCATGGTGTGGATGGGAGGAGAAATTGAGTAGGGGTTATTCAGTAGGAACAGTATGTCAAGAGTGTTTTGGAGGTGAAACTAGTGTCAGACAGAGTAATGATTATGAAGCTGGAAATTGGAGGTGTGATGATGAATGTTGTTAGTGCATATGCACCGTAAGTTGGGTGTGTAATGGGTGAGAAAGAAGATTTTTGGAGTGAGTTGGATAAAGTGATGAACAGTGTACCCAAGGGACAGAAAGTGGTGATTGGAGTGGATTTCAATGGGCATGTTGGTGAAGGGAACAGTGGAGATGAGGAGGTGATGGGTAGGTATGGTGTCAAGGAGAGGAATGAAGAAGGTCAGAGGATAGTGGATTTTACCAAAAGGATGGACATGGCTCTGGTGAATACGTATTTTAAGAAGAGGGAGGAACATAGGGTTACGTACAAGAGTGGAGCAAGATACACACAGGTAGATTACATCCTGTGCTTAAAAGTTGATATGAAGGAGATTGAAGACTGCAAAGTGGTGGCAGGGGAAAGTGTAGTTAAGCAGCATAGCATGGTGGTCTGTAGGATGACATTGTAGATCAAGAAGAGGAAGAGAGTGAGGGCAGAGCCAAGGATCAAATGGTGGAAGTTGAAAAAGAAAGACTGCAAGGTTGAGTTTATTGAGGAGGTGAGACAGGCACTTGGTGGCAGTGAAGAGTTACCAGACAGCTGGAAAACTACAGCAGATGTAGTAAGGGTGACAGCAAGAAGGGTGCTTGGCGTGACATCTGGAAAGAGGAAGGAGGAAAAGGAAACCTGGTGATGGGATGAGGAAATACAGGAGAGTATACAGAGGAAGAGGATGGCAAAGAAGAAGTGTGATAGTCAGAAAGAAGTAGAAAGTAGACAAGAGTACAAGGAGATAAGGCGCAAGGTGAAGAGAGAGGTGGCGAAGGCTAAAGAAAAGGCGTATGATGAGTTGTATGACAGGTTGGACACTAAGGAGGGAGAAAAGGACCTGTACCAATTGGCTAGACAGAGGGACTGAGCTGGGAAAGATGTGCAGCAGGTTAGGGTGATAAAGG
The DNA here is from genome assembly GCA_026402145.1 of Polypterus bichir lapradei. Lineage (NCBI taxonomy): Eukaryota > Metazoa > Chordata > Cladistia > Polypteriformes > Polypteridae > Polypterus > Polypterus bichir. Next base: position 54,017,891 of record JANRMT010062808.1, read on the forward strand.
ATAAAGATGGAAATGTACTCAAAAGCGAGGAGAGTGTGTTGAGCAGATGGAAAGAGTACTTTGAGAGGCTGATGAATGAAGAGAACGAGAGAGAGAAGAGGTTGGATGATGTGGTGATAATGAATCAGGAAGTGCAACGGATTAGCAACGAGGAAGTAAGGACAGCTATAAAGAGGATGAAAAATGGAAAGGCCGTTGGTCCAGATGACATACCTATGGAAGCATGGGGTTGTTTAGGAGAGATGGCAGTGGTATTTTTAACCAGATTGTTTAATGGAATTTTGGAAAGTGAGAGGATGCCTGAGGAGTGGAGAAGAAGTGTATCGGTGCCAATATTAAAGAATAAGGGGGATGTGCAGGACTGCAGTAACTACAGGGGAATAAAATTGATGAGCCACAGCATGAAGTTGTGGGAAAGAGTAGTGGAAGCTAGGTTAAGAAGTGAGGTGATGATTAGTGAGCATCAGTATGGTTTCATGCCAAGAAAGAGCACCACAGATGCAATGTTTGCCCTGAGGATGTTGATGGAGAAGTTTAGAGAAGGCCAGAAGGAGTTGCATTGCGTCTTTGTGGACCTGGAGAAAGCATATGACAGGGTGCTTCGAGAGGAGCTGTAGTATTGTATGAGGAAGTCGGGAGTGGCAGAGAAGTACGTAACAGTCGTACTGGATATGTATGAGGGAAGTGTGACAGTGGTGAGGTCTGCAATAGGAGTGACGGATGTATTCAAGTTGGAGGTGGGATTACATCAGGGATCGACTCTGAGCCCTATCTTATTTGCAATGGTGATGGACAGGTTCACAGACGAGATTAGACAGGAGTCCCCATGGACTATGATATTTGCTGATGACATTGTGATCTGTAGCGATAGTAGGGAGCAGGTTGAGGAGACCCTGGAGAGGTGGAGATATGCTCTAGCGAGGAGAGGAATGAAGGTCAGTAGGAGCAAGACAGAATACATGTGTGTAAATGAGAGGGAGGTCAGTGGAATGGTGAGGATGCAGGGAGTAGAGTTGGTGATGGTGGATGAATTTAAATACTTGGGATCAACAGAACAGAGTAATGGGGAGTGTGGAAGAGAGGTGAAAAAGAGAGTGCAGGCAGGGTGGAATGGGTGGAGAAGAGTGTAAGGAGTGATTTGTGACAGACGGATATCAGCAAGAGTGAAAAGGAAGGTCTACAGGAAGGTAGTGAGACGAGCTATGTTATATGGGTTGGAGACGGTGGCACTGACCAAAAAGCAGGAGACAGAGCTGGAGGTAGCAGAGTTAAAGATGCTAAGATTTGCATTGGGCGTGACGAGGATGAACAGGATTAGAAATGAGTACATTAGAGGGTCAGCTCAAGTTGGACGGTTGGGAGACAAAGTCAGAGAGGTGAGATTGCGATGGTTTGGACATGTGCAGAGGAGAGATGCTGGGTATATTGGGAGAAGGATGCTAAGGATAGAGCTGCCAGGTAACAGAAAAAGAGGAAGGCCTAAGAGAAGGTTTATGGATGTGGTAAGAAAGGACATGGTGGCGATGGGTGTGACAGAACAAGATGCAGTATAACAGAAAGATATGGAAGAAGATGATCCGCTGTGAACGGGAGCAGTCGAAAGAAGAAGAAGAAGAAGGAGAAGAAGGTGAAGCTGTAAATGCAGAGCCAAGTGTATGACAATTTGTAGACTTTTGTAAATGTAGAATTACTGCTGCTCTACCTTTAACGTAGTATTGCCTATATAAAATTTAGTTTGTAATTTGGTAGTTCAAATGAATCATGAGCTGATTTATACTGCATATTTTAACTCATGTATGCATTTTATGTGGCATATGGGTATATGTTTGTTTTGATTAATTTCACACTTCTTGGTAAATGATACCAAAGAAAAAGAAATCAGTTTACTACAGATATCAGGTAAATAAATGTACATAAACAGAAATACAATAACATATAAGAATATAACATATTAATAAACCAGTTAAATACCCAATAATGTTCTGTCAGTACCCTTAAAGATAAGCTTAAGAGTCCAACTGGAAGATAGGAAAAACAAACAAAACAAATAAACGGTTGATAAGAAAGTGAAAGTGGAGCCCAAAACAAGAACCAGGGATCAAAGTTGAAAGGACAAAATGGGGCAAAACCCAAAGTAAGACACAAGATAAGTGTTTAAGCTGTCCTTTTATCTTGTCAAATAGATAATCATGGGTAAGGACCTCACAGGCAAAGGCCCTTAGAAATGGGGGGAGTGGATCTAACAAGGGGAATCAAAATGGCAGCATTTGAGGACCCAAAACGGAGTTCAGGATATTGCAAAACAAAACAAAAACATTGCAAATAATAAAAAAACAGAATCGAATCATGACAAATCGTTTCAATTTACAAAGAGAATATCAAGTTTTAAAAAATAAATAATAATATCTTTAATCTACAACTCTAAAAATACAAATCACTGAAATTCAAAATGGCTTCTTCTTGGCATCATCTTTGTGAACTTATAATAACTTTCTTTAAAATCCATTGTTTGGGCCACTTAACTCTCTACTGATAAGGTTGCTGAGAGTTATATGAATCATAAGGATATGATGCATGTCACGCGGTTTTGAGTTCATCAGAAATACTTATAAGGAAGGACTTGTGACAAAATCATTAACTCCGTTTCAGTTTGCCAAGGAACACTCTCCATAGTTGAAAAATAACTACAGTGGTACCTCGGTATACATCCTTAATCCGTTCCAGGTCCTTGGACTTATACCAAACAGGACATATACCAAACAAATTTTTCCCATAAGAAATAATGGGAAAATGATTAATCCGCTCCCATGAAAAAAAATCCTATTGTTATTGGCATATTATACATTGATGGGGTTGTATAAAATAATTTAAACACTGCTTAATACTACAATACATAAATACAAAAGCAATTAGATGAAATAAATGAAAATTTAACCTCACTTTACTTTTTAATAACGTCTTTGTTTTTCACAATCGTAGATACCGTCGTTCTCGGCAAATGGTATGCAACAGCCATGTCCTGGATACGCATGCCACCTTCATACTTTTTAATAATCAATTCAAATTTACATGAAAAAACACAAAATCACGTTGTGATGATGCGGGTTTGCTGTATGCTCCCATCTACTGTCGGGAAGCCCTTGAACGCTACACCTTCGGTAATGTGCATCACTGCTAAGCTCATCGGTAACAACAAAGCAAGGGGATGGTGAAAAAGTGCAAAGTGCTTTTATTAAAACAATCAACAAAACAAGGTGTTCAAATTAAAGTGCAGTCTCCAAAGTTCCAATAAATAATCCATAAAATCAGAAGTGAAACGTGGAGGTTAAAAACAATAGAAAAAAGTCTTCTTAAAAACGAGGTTAAAATACAGCAGGAAGCATTCTTTTAAAAAAAAAAAACAAGAAGACCAGTGCCTTTTCATCTGGCGGCCCCCCTGCTTCCCAACAGGGGAGTCGCCCTACTTGCAGCTGACCTTCACTCTGCCTACTTCAGCTACTTCATGCGCTCTCTCTCTCTCTCTTTCTCTCTCTCACTCACAACCTCCCGTCCGTTCTTTCTTTTTTCTCGCCTTCTTGCCGTCTCGCACTTCTATTTATCAAGATAAGCAGCCCCAGGAACAATCACGAATGCGGATGGTCTCTCACCTGTGCACTAAGGTGAGAAACGCCCACATCACGAATTGCCCTGAGAACCGCTTCAACCACAAAAGCACCACGCCCCCTCACCAAGCCGCGAGCGCGGTGATTATTTATTTTAAAACTGGGCTTTGACAGGAGCTTTGGACCCACTATATCACACACATGAAAATTCACAGAGAGTTATAGCGCGGCTTGTTCACTGAATGCTAGCAACTGGCGCACTGACGCTCGTGGGCAGTCGTGACTTTGTCTCGAGAGAGGTAAACAAGGGTAGCACGCGAGTCGTCTTCCAAACAAAGGTTGCATACCAAGCAAAATTTTTCCTGTCCAAACAGGATATATACCAAGTTGGACTTATTCCAAAGCAGACATATACCGAGGTACCACTGTATATGATATTGTGATTTGTCAGCCTAATAATGTTTTTCACATATACATACATTTTTGCATCATAACATAAAAAACTCTTAAATTTAAGATTTGCCTATGTAAAGTCAGTGGAAAGGCTTTTAGTGATTAGAGAAAGTGCATTGTTAGCTTGCAGCATTTTGTAGCAGATAATGAATGAATGTGCAACTATGATGGAAGAGAGCTAAATCCATATATGGCACCGATCAGGAAAACACACAAATAGCTCACTGAATGACCTAAAGAAGATGTAGAAGCAAACATACAGTATATAAGGCTCCTCACAAAGTCTCAAAGCCAGAAGCCCCATCAGCATAGATGAGATATAGAAGACTACTTCTGGGCTCCTCTCGAAGACGGACACACAATTGTATTGTTCCAATGGCTTCTCTTCTGCTGTATTTGTATGTATAAAAAATTATTATTCTGTCATGTATATTGCGAGTAAAAGTTGCATTTTAAAGCAAGATAAATATATCATTTCTTTTGTACCATACTTCTCATCTTAATATTTCTGAAACATTACTAAGGGGATAGTTACAGGTTCAAAGTATGAGCCACATTTTTAAATCGCACACTTTTCCTGTAAGCATCTGCCCCTGTTGGACACACTGAGGTCACTTGAACAGCATCTAGAATATTTATTTCTATTGTGCATTTCATAAACAGGATGTAGTTCAAAGTGCTTCACAAGATGTTAAAGAAATAGTTACAAGAAAAAAAAACTAGATTTAAATAAGAATAAAAATGAAGAAAAACAAAAACAATAAATCAAATTACATAAAATAGAAATATAATAAATAGAAAAATAGCATTGTTTTTGAAGTGTATAAAGATGTTACCAATGATAAGATCAGATGACTGGAATGACGGAAGAAATAAAAAGAACTCCAGTGATGAGACGCCTGAAGGGAAAAAAAAAAACAAAATCTGCAGGGGTTCCCAGGGCATTCTGCCTAACATCAATGTTCTTAAGTAGCTCATTAATTGTTTTTTAGGCTTTGTCCTGGAGGATTCAATGCCGTGGGTCTCATCAATGACTGGTGTTCCACAGGGGTCAGTGATAGGGCCACTGCTATTTTTAATAAATAAATAAATAAATAAATAGATAGATACATACATAAATATATATATATATATATATATATATA
>JANRMT010062808.1:54036788-54101308 GCA_026402145.1 Polypterus bichir lapradei
AAATAGTCAGAAAAAAACTGAAATGTAGAGACGTCAGGTAATTGAAAGGAACTGCTCTGGGCATTTCTCTCCTAGGAGGATTCATTTTGCCGATGTGCTTGCATCGCTTGTATATTAGCGGCAGGAGGAAAAGTAAAACGAATACCATTTTGCCAATGTGCTCGCCTCGATTCTGTATTAGCGGTTAAGCTAGTGACTCTTTCTTCTGCCGATGTGCTCGCCTCACTTGTGTATCCTCGGAGGTGGAGCCCTTACCCCAACTCCACCTCTCACTTCCGAGACGGACAGACTGACAAACTTCTACGCGTAGATGTTTATATATAACATATATATATATGTGTGTGTGTGTGTAAAAAACGCCATCTGTCTGTATGTATGTCTGTCCGCTTTTTTACAAGAGAACTACTTAACGGATTTAGATTGGGTTTTTTTCTATAATTTGTTTGAACAGCTTCTCTCATCGCACTAAGTATCATAGTTTGGTTGCGGTGCCGATTTATTTACGCAAATCCAAGAGAGATGCTGCAGGCTCATGGGGGGGCCCTCCTCACTCACGCACCGGCCTCCGTTCAAATCAGTCTACCTCTTGCCAGGTATTGGAGTGTACCCTCCCTCCTCTTAGCTAGCGATACCTGTTTGTTCAACAGACATTACTACCTACATTGTTAAGGAGTAATGTTTGGCATTTTTGAGAGAAAGAGATCAGAGCTACGTGTGTTTTAGAGGGAAGCTACTGATTAACAGAGATATCACTGCCATGTGCTTTTCTCCCCACTCAGGGGACACTCTCCCATCAGAGCTAAACACAATCAGATACAGTGCTAATGTTTCATGTTGGAGCGTACCTTCCGCTTGGACAGAATTACATTTTTTTTAATTTGGTTTTTAAAGTTTGTTCTGTTTCACTACTAAGTGGGTGGAGCCACAGGGGACAGATAGTATTGCATAAAAGCATAAGCATATAAAAATGTTGGTTGCTTTCTACGTAGTCGAAGTGCTAGGTTCATTTTGCAGCTCTTGGATCCCTTCTTTGTCTTTGACTTTGTTTCCTTTGAGTTGGTTGCCTGTGTTATCTCTTTGATTCAGCCTGACGCTGGTTCACATTTACATCTGTTAGTCTTTGTCTTCTTACAAAAAAAACAGAACAAGAAACGAGAAAGTAAGAGGTACAACAAAAGTGGGACAGATATCTAAGAAAGTACGGGAAAGTAAGTTGAAGTAGTATGGACATCTGTTGAGGAGAGACAATGAATATTTGGGCAAAAAATGATAGGAATGACATTACAGAAAAGAGAAAGAGGGGGAGGCCAAAGCAGAGGTGGATGGATAAAGTAAAAGAAGATCTGAAGGAAAATGGGCTTGACTGATGAGGAGGTGCAGGCCTGGCTCTATGGAAAGGGTTGACCATGCACAGCGACCCTACAAAGTAGTATGGAAAAGATGAAGGGGAAGAAGAAGAAGTTCTTTTGTCTTCTCACAATAATCCTTTGAGGACACAGTCTCACAACATTAACAATGTCAACATGTGCTACTAAGCATCTGAACTTTCATCAAAAAGACCTTCATTGGAGACATTGTGCTCAACCATCCAAAAAGCTAAAAAGCTTTTAAAAGAAACAAGTTAAAGGAATTATTGATATTGAGTATGGCATCATTTTGAAGCTGAAATTCAGTAATATCCTATAATGTGTTCAAAGAGTAAGGAAGATCTTTCAATGTAACAACCCCACTAATGAGTCCAACTAGTGTTTTACGATCACTTCTAAGAAAAGCATACATCTCTCATGCTTTCTAAAGTTTGTTACTGATGAAAAAAATAACAATGAAGGCTGACCAATCAGAAGTGGCTGCTACAATGCTAAAAGCATGCTGAACTTCTCAAAGACACTGTTGAAAGTGCTTTCCTAGTAATGGTAAAGAGCATCAACTGGTGGGCTCAAAGAGAGGTAAAGCACCACTGTAATTACATAATAAACATAAATATGCATTCTTCATGTACTGTGGTCTATGAAAGGATTGCAAATTCACAAGTTGAAATACTGATGTGCCAACCCAGTTGTCACCATTTAATCAAAGTAAAGAATTATAAAGGAAATATGTGCTTGATGGCACCAAAATGAACAAAAATAGGGTTCATGCTATTTCATTTGACTAACAAAGCCTGCTTTAGTCAGAACAGAAAGGAGCTCCGTCCTGCAGTGAAGCCTCCTTTCAGGAACTGAGGGGGTATACAGCTGGGGAATCAATTACCCTCACTGGACAGCATCTTCTCGGGACTATGGATAGAACAAAAGAGGATACGTTTAGAGCCAGCATCCCCTTTCGACTCATCTGAGGTCAGAAAGTTGATGCAAACGGTTTTTCCTAGAGAATGTTTTGTCACTGGATATTTTCACCTTGAAACAACATAGCATCTGCATTAACTGACAAAAGGCTAAATCACTACTTTGATTGGGCACTTAATTCCACACAGCTGGTCATATTACCTTTTACCTGGAAAACGTCAAGCACTGTTATGCTAAAAGTGTTAAAATAAGCTCTATCTTAATTTACGCTGTCATTCCATGAGAAATGAGGATTATACTTCATGCAATACTTTGCTGTAGGCCATAAGAACTGCATATGGGGAGTGATAAAAATTAAGTCTCAGGCCTGGAGCTAAGTCTGATGGCAGGGCGTAGACTACCAAATTAAAGATCTTGTAAAAGATTTGGTGATTTTCAATAAATATATAGCATACCAACAGTTGCATCACCACAGCCCTGGGAACCACAGTCATTTAAGCTCATTCAAAAGACATACAAGAATAATGTAATCTTTAAAATAGGGCATGAAATAAAATATAGTTGTGGTAGTAGTATTGTGACGAGAACAGAATAAAGTGAAATTCTTGCATGACCGAACAAACACACAACACGTCGGAAAAATAAGTGCATTAAAATGCATGTTTACCTTTTGCTTCCACTGCTTATTTGGTAATAATAGATTTCCTATAATATATTATATTATATAATATACATATATTATATAATACCATATACTAATAATAGAAGAACACTGTAGAAGAACCAAAAAGGTTTGTTTTTTTGTAGAGAAAGTTACTCTGCATGACAAAGACTGGCTGTTCAATATGGTGAATGTCCCTTAGGATGTTGTCTGGCACCATCACATACTGTAGGATAACTTTGTGATTCTTTTGCTGATGAGGGTACAGAATCTTTCCTTGTTTATCTTTAACATGGCTTGTTATATTACAAAACTCAATAACTAAAAACACATCCCTACATCATCATTTGAGAAAGCTCCTTTAGCATCCAGCCAAGAGCCCAAGCTGGTATACTAACTCCATGTCTTCTTGGAACCTCTGAGAAAAAGTCAAGTCAAGTCAAGTTGTGGAGCATGTACTGGTACAATGGGTTGCTGCACCCACTACACGACAAAACAGCTTGGGATCCCGGTTGGCAACCCCTGCTGCAGGCACATGGTCCAGTCCCACTCTCTGGAAATGACCCTGTATCTGCCGCAGCCAGGTGTTACGTGAGCGACCCGTTGACCTGGTCCAGCCACTCGGATCCCCAACAATGAGGATCTTACAAGTTGGATCACCCTCAGGGAAATGCGCCACATGGCTGTAGTGAGAAATATTAATAAATATTCAGGGTCAGAGGAGAGATGTTTGCTTTCAATTCTAGATCGATTGTGAATTAGCTGGTAACTGTGCAGAGTTCAATTTGTTAAACCTTCAGAAGAAAACATACTCTATATAGGGATCAAAACTAGAAAAGATGACAAATAAAATTGTTTTGGCAAGTTAAAACCTGGCTTTGTCTGCTTCATCCTTCCATCATTGAACTTGTTATTAAAGTTCAGGGTTATGGGAGCTCTAACCACCCTGGGATGGCGTGCCAATCCACTGCAAGGCACATTCATGCACAAACCTACACCTGCTGAAACTCAGCCAATTTTGAGTTGCTATTTAACCTAATTTACACAACATAAGGAAGAAAAATGTAGTTCATTGAAATAAGCTCACAAAAGCAAGGGATGAATTTACAAACTCCATAATGTCTGGGCTGTAATTCAAACTCAGGATTTAAGCAGGTGTGAGGCGGCAGTGCTAACTACATTTACAAGTACAATATCCTAGAAATAAAATATAAAGCACCATGCAATATATCCCCAGAGATGTAAATTTATGTAAATACATAAATAACTCATTGCAAGTGAGGGTGATGAGGGGCTTCACTCCTAATCTGAGTTTAAGTACATGCACATGCACGCAATGCTCTGAATTATATCTTAAAGGTAACCGTATGTCAGCTCTCAGAGGCACAAAGCAATGAAATTTCTTATGCAGACAATTCACTGTGATTCCTTCATGAGGAATGGGTCAATGTTTTTTTTGAGTTCTCTCTAGTGCCATTCAGTCATCTTTATTGCAGCAATCTGAGGAGACTTTATTACTCTTTGCAGTACATAAAACACTATACATTAGCTTTCATTCCCTTCTGATAGTTTTACACAGACGCTGCTGCACCCAGTTTAAATTTCACTTAACTAACATTGGTAGTAATTAATCATCATGGCTTATTATTTAATCATGCACATTTTTTTCAATAATTAAAAGGAAATTTCAAGTGGAAGTTACCAGATTCAGTGGACCACCAAGACTTGGATACCACACACTCAATTTAAATCGTTAATCAAACATATTATTGGGTTTCTGCACAAGTCTATGGCTGCCTCTTTAAACCTTAATCGTGATTAGATAGGTATCTATCTATCTATCTATCTAATCGCAATTTTATATGTACAAGAAAATCAAATGAAGTTATTGACTCACAAAAACAATCAGCAGAGGTCTCCTGTGTAACAGAGCTACATTTATGTGTGTTGAAATTTGCTTTCCTTTATAATGCTGTTGAAAGAATGGGATATCAAACAGTAAAGGAAGGGACGTCCACTTAAAAAAAAGTCTCTAAGAGGCTTCTGTAGCTGTACCTGTATTTACAGAAAAATATGGTATAAGAACTGGAAGTATGTATAATGGTATTGTTTTTTGGCTTTTTTTTTAAGTGAACGAAGGAAGAAAAACAGAACTATAAACTTGAAGATCAAATCCAATAAGGATATGTTATATTTGCATGTTAGATGACTTTTCCTTCAGAGGATTGCTTTCATTTGGAGAAAAGACAAGGAATGACTGGAAGTATATATCCTGGGATAGGAACAAACCAGTAAAGCCATGACATGCGTGGCCGGCCGGCCTTTAGGATCCATATTTGAGTTAAGCTCAAGATTTTGTAACATGCTTAAAATACCAACCGGTTACTAAAACTGAAAAATATAGGTGGTGGGATAGAGTGCTGCTTTTTGAATGGCTCTTGTCAATTTCTGTATGTTTTATTTTGTTGTTGTTAGTCAAAGTCAAAGCGAACTTTATTGTCATCTCAACCATATACAAGTATACAGATAGACGAAATTGCGAAGCTCAGGGTCCACAGTGTAACAACATGAAGTGCAAATAAAAAATTTAAATTAAATTAAAATTTAAAATTAAAATTTAAGATTTTAAATTAAAACACAAACAAGACAAGACATTCTGCAAAGACAAGACAAAGAAGTAGTAGCAATATTGACATGTAGTAAACAATATGAACATTGATACAATGTATGGTATTATGCAATCTAGATACATAGATATAGTCAATAAATATACAACATATTAAATAGTAGATATATGTAATCATCTAATGTATGTCTCAACCTTAGATCACAGCTGTTTAATGTTATAGTGTGGATTGTGGGGGAAGAAAAACAAGAAGTGATTTAACAAAGAAAAGCAGGTTACCTTAAATTAAACCCATGCATAGTAGTGGTAGATATATTAGATTTACAGTCTTGTACTGTTACATCTGTACTGTGCAGGCTCCAGATGTGTAAGGTGAAACCATGAGTTTGGGCATTGGTCATACAGATATGCATGTTTCCTGTACAAAATGAGTGCAGATTATTTAAAATGCCTGTTAAATCCAGTTAGCTGGAGAGATGAAATGGTACCTCAAAATTTAAATATCGTTTGCAGAACAAATTTTAACAGTAAATTACCAAACGAATAAATTTGAGAATAGCTCAAAGTATACAAACTTACTTTAGGTTAGGGTTAAGGTTAGGATTAGGTAATATTATATCATATATACACATGCTCAAGATTAATACAAACAAGAATAATTGCTATGAACTGTCTGTGTCTCTGAATACTCTATTTTTTCACATTCCAGTGATGATGTATGTGTGATTTTAGACGAACACTTTAACAAGTAAGTGTGCCCTATAGATTGGCAATGTATCCTGCCTTCCATCTGAGGCTTCCTGTACAACTGGCTACAAAAGAGAATACCTGCAGATAATGCAACCAGACCCAGAGCAGAAAAGAACCAATGCCTGGCTCATAAATGGCTTTAACTTAAAAAAAATAAAAACTCTAAATCAGCCCTGCAAACACAGTAAGTCTTACCCCCAGATGTCAAGGAGCAAGCTTTGGGGTCTGCTTAGGCCAAAAACAGGGTAAAAACTTTAAAATACAATAGGGAAAAGGTAACTGTAAAACCCCTGGCCCACCAAACCAAAAATAATATTTCTTGCATATATTTAAAGGATTTATTCCAAAGGTTTTAAAAAGAGAAGAATAAGTACAAAAGGAGTAGATAAGGTTTACCTCAAGAGCAAGCTAAACATTACCAAAAATCAAGTCCACAATCCAAACACAGAATCCAGAGTTTAAAAAGATACAAATAGCTAAAGAGGAAACTTACAAAAGCCAAGATAAGGCTGTTTACAAAGAATCTAAACATCACTAGACAAAGGCAGCTAAGGATTTCAAAAACAAATACTGTACAAAGTCAAGTTAGAACAGAATTTTTCCACCAATGACTGCTGTTCCTTCTGGAATGCTTTACAGGTGATTGTTGGTTAAAAGCCCAAATCGTCTCTGCCACAGACTAATTCTTCTCTTCGAGAAGCACCCCTCCACCACTCAAGAAGCCAAACCATCTGGCCTATTTTTTTTTATAGTCCAACTTCCCCTTAACCCACTTTCTCCAACATTTTTGAGCATTTCCAACTCCTGTAGACAGAAATGTCATAAAGCTTGTGGTCGAGACCATGTCTATCCCTCCAGATTAAGACAAAGTGCTGCTCAGTTAGCTCATGTATCTACAAACATTTTATACCTTTTAGACCCCCCCTGCTACTAATGCCGGCATCTTATTTGTGGATTTTAGTTCTGCATTTAATACAATCATACCAGAGCTTCTCCATGTCAAACATCTTAGGACCAACTTGGGCCATGCCACATGTCTCTGGGTCTGTCTTTCTAAGAAACAGATGTTAGACAATGAAGTTGGGTTTATATCAGTCAAGATCCTTGATTTTGAGCATGAGGTATTCAGAGTGTGTTCTGTCTCCTTTCTTTTTCTCTCTCTACACCAGAGACTACACCTTTGGTGACTCTTTTGTAAAACTGAAATTTCCGGATGACACTACCCTCATTCATCTGATCACATATAGGGATGGGGTGCTATATGGGTTTAGGGTGTGAATCTGCTGGAAGTACTCTGGAAACCATGGAAATGACTGAGGAGTTTAGGAGGCACTCCTCGGTTCTTACTCCCTTAGTTATAAATGGTGTCACTGTCAGCAGGGTAGAATCATTTAAATTTCTTGGCACTACAATCACTCAGTGACTGAAGGGATGTAAACATAAATTCTCTTTATAAAAAACCTCAGTGTCATATTTTTTTTTCTGCCAACATTTTTAACATAGTTTAAAATAGTTTATCTTTTTAGAATTAATTCTGGAATATATTGAAAGCATCCTATATTGAAAGCATTAGTATGGCAATGCATCTGTCACTTGAAACATAAACTTGCTGTGAATCTTGCTATGTTAATATCACAAAAGAGAGAACCTCTTCACAGGTTTTCCCCATATAGTAGGCCTCACCTTTGGCTTCCTGGCCCTCTAACAGAAATTACAGACATCTGGCCTACAAGGCCCACAAAAGGTTCAAATACTTTTAAAGTTCAAAATATCATAAAGGTGACAATAAAACCAATGGGAACTTTTGGTCTAGGACAAACAAAACATTTATTTATATTTTAAAAATGTAATAAAAAAAAAGAGTAAAGGAAAAGTAAGGCAGGAAAAATATCAAAAATAGGTTAACCTAAAAGCAAATAAATTCAGCAGATAATAAACCTTGAAAAAACTTCAGGTGTCAAAAGCAAGGAAATCACAAAATTAAAATCAAATACAGGAATCAAAAATAAACCAAGGCCGAAGTTGCAGCGTCATCTGTAGCTTTTCCGTGTAGACCCCTGTGAAGTTGTAAAAAGGAAGGAGAAGACACATAAAAAGTGTTGGGGTTCCAGCTAGGAGACTCCATTTGATTGGCATGTTGTTTTTGCCAAATAGTCAAATACGGGATACATTTTTTTTTATGTTTCTGGCACCCTCTAGCATCTGAAGTATGTTACCATGCTGCAGGAGATCCGTTCGCTCTCTACCTCATTCTCTAGTTAAATGACACCTGATTGTTGGTCATGTGGGTTTTTATTTTTTCTTGCCGCCGAGCAAGGGGGGTGGGGGATTGGGGGTGCCAACAGTGGTTCAGAAGTGGCACCAGGTTTCCTTTTATTTGTGCTTATCCAATTCTATGAGGGAAATGGAAAGCAAGTTAATAAACTTACCATTGCTCAACCAGACCCCAGGTGTACCCTTAAAACTGTCCTAGTAAGAGACTTGTCAGACATGTACAACAACACATACATAGTTTATTTCCTACCGCTCTGTCTCTAGTTAAAAACGGTCAAACTATTCCATCTAACTTAATTTATGTTTACTTCATAAAGACTTTATATATCCCCTGACAGAAATGCAATTCTCCATTGTCAACTGTTTCATACATTTGTGCTTTGTGCAAATTGTTATTATTCACTAGTATAGTATATAATGTTGGGATGGTGTCATTTATTGTTGTGTTAATTATTTTTAGTTTTTTTATGTGTATGGATGTAACATCAAGAGAATTTCCTCACAAATACACTGCTTGGCAGTAAAGTTCAAAGTCCAAAGCAGAGTTCATCAACCAGATAATCATATAGGCACTTATAAAAATCCTAAAATAAGCCAGAATCCAAAATTCAAAAACAGAAAGAGTTGAACAAGCCTTTGTTCTTCAGTTCTCACCCTGAGGCTTTTCAGGCTTATATAGGCCTGGGGACGGCCCCACAGCAGCTTCATTAGGGGCCCTGCCTCCTTAGGCTTAACATAAAGAGAACAAATTACAAAACAGAGAGCGAATACATGCATAATTAACATAATGCAGGAATAAGATAATAATAGATAATAAGATTATAAATAAACAAAACTTGTACTTGTAGAAAAATAATAAAATAGAAATAGAAAGACGACACAGACAATAAGAAATATATTTAAACTCAATTCAATCATGGTGTGAGGAATTTCATGATTTTGCTTTTTTTTGTTTCTAGTTTATTTTTTACCATGTTGTGAAATTTTATTGATGACGCGTCTACCAGGCCATTTTGTGTTTCTGCTGTTAGAAAAACACTTTGTGCATGTTTAACTTGTGAGCTTGGCGCCCACCCATAAAAGACCCAGTTATGGATAGTTTTTTTTTTTTTCTTTGCACAAGGTTAGCCTCTTGAGCAACTTCATTTGTTTTCAGGCTTTGTTTACCTGCTCAAGATTTACTATTTTTGCTTACCCTTTTAGTTCTGGTTGCTTTGGTGAACTTAATATTTACTGATCAAGCCTCTCACCACTTTTGTATAAATTGTTATATAAGTTAAGCACAGCCCAAATGCGCTTATAAAGATGGTAGCACCTGCAGCACAGCTTCTAAGTACGAGATGTGCCCACCCGCAGTGAAATACAAGGCTGGGTGAGCCAACAGCAAAACCAGTGTGATGAAGTACAAAATTAATATTTTAGTGCTAAATCCAAAAACAGTGATCATTAGGGCAGGCAGAAGGCACGAACAAATGCAAATAAGTACCCACAAGAGAAAGGCGATCAAAGATTCAGAAAGACACCTCCTAAATGACACAACTTGGGATCACAAGAGTAAGGTGCACAATGCTACAGCAATGACCTCTGGTAAGCCTCACATAATACGTTCTAGCGCCACTCCCATCATGTGACTGCAGCAAGAGATACTAACAGGAGAGTCCGGGGATACAACGGAGTGGCTGAGGTGGAGCCAACGGAAACTACTGAGAACAATTTATTGCTCTGATTATTTGTATAATCATGTCATACAATCCTCTGCACAAGCACAACACACAGTAGCTTTTAGATCTAATTGACCACAAAATGTACTGAGAAATGCAAAAGGGAAGGCTGCAGAAAGAGGAAGGAAGACCCTGTGCCATGCTTTGATAGAAAGCGGAATGAAATATATGTTAAAAACAGTATGCTTTCTTTAAATTTGTTTTTTGATTGTCTCAGAGCCTCCTTAAATCAGAGTGTCTGGTCTTGGGGCCATATCCTGGCAGTAATGAGCACAATATTGGAGAAGGTGCCACAGAGAGACATAACAACGGCATGCTGGAGAAAGGGAAGTAAAGTCCAGCAAGGCTGTTTGGGGAGTGTTTGATAAAATTATGGATATCAAAAAAGAGACTGAAACATATTAAGAGAAGAAAGAGACAAAATTACCAGTATTAAGAATGACATACAAAGAAGAACAATCAGTAGCAGAATGAAGGACAAATTTATCATAGTTACAAAATAATAAATATGTAGTTGGCTGAGGGTCACTGTATGCTTTTATCATTGTAAATTACAGAGACCTCTGGGCTTTGACACCCACCGCTTGTCAGTTGCCTATAGTCTGCATACCAGACTTTCTGACTAAACGTATAATTTAAATACAAGATTAAACATGATCTAAATCTGGGTGGCGCTGAGTCAGTAAAATTTGGGTTCTATTATTGTAATGCTTTACAATTCATGTCTTCTCCTCTTCAAATTGATATTTATCAACTGTTAGAGAGCATATTTGTGTATACTGTATACATTTCTACTATTGTGTATACTTCTGTTCTGACATATTTAGTATTGTCCCACACAAAAGGAACAGGCCTTAAGGGTGCCCGTGCACTTGTCATTTTGTTTGGAACCTGAACTAACATGTGGAATTGCAAACCATTTCAATCCTCAGTATAATTCTAACTTTGTAATTTCTTTCTAGTGTGCTCACACAGTCTAAAGTCAAGTTTGATATGTGATAGACCAGCATTGTGTCTAGCACTAGCATGTCTTCATGTCTTTAGCTACAACAGAGGCTGTTGTGTTTTAACAGCAAGAAATGGAAAAATTGCGTACAGAAAGTCAGTGGATATTCTTAAAATCAATGAAGGCATTTTTCTTCTAGGATCATTCTGTTTATATTTTTTCCAAACTGCATTAATAAAGATTTGGGGTGGCTACAAAGAATCTTTCTTCCATTTTTATTCAATCTATTAATGTCTATTGTGACAGATAGGGGGCGCTGTCGTCCCCTTGAACCCACGGACAAGACGCTAGACACCAGATAAAAGTCCAAATGTTGACTTTATTTATAATAATAATGTGTACAAGTACCTTCACCTCCACTATGCTTAAATAAATCACAACCAATAATCAATCTCAATCCTCCAACTCCCAGACGCGTTGTCACCCTTCCTCCCAAATCAGCTCAATTCGCTGGGGTTTCCCATAGTCCTTTATTGTCCTTGACCCGGAAGTGCTTCTGATCCCCCAGTCCATGGGATTTCCCAGCACTTCCGGGTCAGGTGAAACTCTTCTTTTTCTTCAGCCCTGAAGTACTTTATTTCTTCTGTCCTCGTGACTGTGACGTACTTCCGGGCTATATGGAAAATATAAGTCGCTGGGCCTCCCTGCAGTGTCCCCTAGCGGCCCCGACGTTATCGAGCAGGGCTGTGCATTAAAACTCCAAATACCATGATGCCCTGCTGGAATTCGGGGCATCTCCACGTCACAGGGAGGGCTCCATCTGGCGGCTTAGGGGTATTGGCCGGGATAAGTTGCCGGCCATAGTCCACACTATCTTACCTAACTTTCTTCCCTGAGCACACCATCACCAGCTAACAAGAATACAACTAAAAATTAAAGGATGAAATACAGCATAAGAGTAATTCTATAAATAAAATACAAAGAAACAAACCCTGAAAAGTCCAAGTCAGCATGAATTTATACAAGACTGAAAAAGGAGGAGTGTTATTCACCCTAGAGAATGAAGCATGAACTCCCATGAAATAGCCATTTGTGATGGTTTAAAGAGGGCATGTATTAAACTGTAAATATTCCGAGATCTTAACTTAAAATTTAAAAAAATCAGGAAATAATATAAACAGACTATTTTGTAATACATTTGGTAAAGGCTTGGCCTTTTTAGTAGCTCTATGCATTTATTACCACAAATGTTTGTTATACGCAATCTATTCTATAGATCTAATCTATACACTATCTATTGGAATGACAAATACAGTGTATTTTATTACTACATTAATTGCAAAATACATTCCATTAGATGGTGCACTGCAAATGTTACACTACTTTGATTACATCTTAGGTAGCACAGCTAGTCTATCGATTGATAATCCCTCAGGAGAGAATATATACTGCAAATGCACAGAATTCATAAACAAGTGTGAATTTCTATGTTTAGAAACAACAGCTGGAGAGTTTATGTCTGTTTTTATTTAGCCTTTTGTATCATTTTATCCTAGGACTGCAGGTCAATGTGTTTCACTAGTAATAAAAGAAAAGATAGGTTTAACCAAAAACCCTTATGCCCTGCCTTATCCAAAATTGCCCCCCGATCATACCCTGTCCCTTATTAGCTAACTATCTCTCTCACCCAGTCACCACCTAATAGCAAATATGTGTTGAGAAGGAATGGCTGCCATCATATCATCCGGGTGGTTGCTGCACATTGATGGTGGTTCAAGTGGCTCCCCGCTGTCTATTGTGATGAATTATAAGACTCCAACACAAACAAAAAAGAGTTGGGGACTGTCCCTGTACAATGTCTAAAGGACAATAATGAAAAAAGACCAGAAATCGTGATCAAAATACTGTATAGCAATTGACAAAGTACATATGTAAGAATGGCGTTTATATACAGAAAAAATATGGCAGATGGAAGTGAGTTGGCAGGAGATGACGTCATGGCTGTCAGACGGAAGTGACGTCATCTTTGGAAGCCAGAAGTGATGTCATTGAGGTGGAACCAGAAGTGACGTCGTGACGAGGGCGCCAGAAGTGACGTTGTCTTTAGGAGTCAGTGGAGGATGTGACGATCAGTCGCCATCTTGGGAACCCGGAAGTACTGAGGGTATTTTATATTTCTTCTTTTTGTCTGAAGAGAGAGAGAGAGAGAGAGAGATGCGTTATTAACGTGGATCAACCCCTTGTCTCACGATACTTCACTCACCTCCGGGCTTGTTGACTGCCTTTTAAGCATGGGTGTGTGACACTATGTAAAGCACTCTGATTAGCTGGTAAAGCACTATTAAGACATAACTCTCACCTGACAGCAGCTATCACATAACCAAGAGTGTCATCCAAACTCACTTGTGCTTTTTTCCCTGGAAAGTTCCATTTTTATGTGAGGAGGTTTGTGTCAGTTTTCATGATCTCTTAGTTCTGAATGGTGTTGTCTCCAGATAAAGAAGAGATATGATACTGGATGGCTCTAAATGGAAGGCTATTTAACCTCCACTACACAATAAAAATAGAAGAAATCCAGTGCTTTGGAAATAAGTGATAATGTACTGTCATATCAATCAATATCTAAAAGAAGTGTTACTCTCAACCACACCTTTACAAGCTAACCACTCAGTTCATTTTCTCCAGTCCTAAAGCACTCAACGTGTAACACACAGATTACATCAAGATCTGTACAGACTTGTACTCTGACAATGAATTTGCATCTTCTAAGTCAACATTCTGAAAATAAGCTCTAAGAAAAACATTACTTCTATGACATGAAAGTCACATGCTTTATAAGAAGCACAGCACAATTTCCTTACCTTCCTCCATGATCCTGTGTAGAGGTGGTTTTATACAGCACCACTGATAAGAAAAAAGTATGTCAAAAGTAGTGCTTTTGACAGCAATGCACCTCTAGATAAACTGAGACGGCATTAGAAGCAGGACATTACATGAGATTCTCTGTAATTGAAAGAAGTCAGTCCTAAAACAGAATACATTATTTCTTAAGTAGTACAAGACACACTCTTCTCTTAATCAGATCACAGTCATACACTGTGGAGATTCCAGGGGCCTCATGTATAAAGCCGTGTGTGGAATTCACACTAAAACATGATGTACGGACAAAACAAGAAATGTGCAAATGCACAAAGAAATTCAGATGCATAAAATTGTGCGTAAACAAAGTTCCACACACTTTCCCTTTATAAATCCCAATCAACATGAATTTTAACGCATATGTACATGCCTAGAGCCCCACCCCGACTCCTTCCAACATTTTGCTGATTTGAATGCACAAATAGATAAATAAATAGTCCCTTTCAGTGTTATGTTAAAAGACAATGGCAAAAGCACATAATACACATAATACACACATAATTAGATGATATGCAATTAATATCATTGTATTTGATAAAGCCAGCGCCATGGATGCAAATATAAAACAGAAAGGGAAACCATACAGAAACAATAGCACTGCTTTGACATTGGGTGCCGCCCTTTTACAAAACCAAGCAGAAACGTGCGTTGGCTTGGTCTGAGGCTGCTGTTGAAATGTCTGAAGCTTTACATCGTTTAGTTTTTATACATCTCGATGCAAGTGTGGAAACGGGCATATGCAACATTTTTGTGCGTATGCACTGTTTATACATGAGGCCCTAGATATCGTCAATTACCAGCTTCTCTTAGTCACATGTAATTTCACATTCTCCAGATTTCTCAATTAATATTGTTTCTATGAGTCCTGATACAATACCAAAAGGAGTATTTTTGCTTAAGTGCCTTGAGAATGGGAAAGGAGCTACATAAATAAAATGTATTATTATTATTATTGTTAGTATTTTTTAATATTATAACATGATAATCTTTACTATTTCACGGGCTTGCGGCCTCATTTTACACTTTTACCATATTGTGATTAGAAGTAGGATGTTGTACCGTGTTAGCCATTATGAATGCAATGAAAAGTCAAGGCTTTATCAAATTACAACCTGTCTGAAGAAGGGGCCTCAATTGCCTCGAAAGCATGAATATTTTAATTGGTTCAGTTAGCCAATAAAAGATGTCATTTTGCTTGACTTCCATCCATCCATCCATCCATTATCCAACCCACTATATCCTAACTACAGGGTCATGGGGGTCTGCTGGAGCCAATCCCAGCCAACACAGGGCACAAGGTAGGAAACAAACCTTGAGCAGGGTGCCAGCCCACCGCAATTTGCTTGACTTCTCATTACATATTTTAATTAGAAAGAAATGTGTTGGATAAATTATTTTCTTTATGTAAAACACATTGAGCTGTATTAAATAAATTGTGACGCGTGAGTCACTGTCTTGCACCCAAGAGAAGATGCTGATTCCAAAGGCCTCAAGAAAGCCAATCAAAATGGGAACAGTCAGAGTATTTATTCAAACAGGAGCTACCACTTCAATACACAGAGACAAAGCAAATGAGCAGGGACATACGCAGCCAGGGTGGTGGCAAACATCAAAAGCAAATGGCTGCAAGCTAATAAACCACCGAGTGAGCTGGGCATTTGTATCCTTCTGTCTGTAGTGCCACAGCAGTTAAGCATGGTCAGTTACCAGGGTAAACTGCTGGCCCCATAAGTAGTAGTAGAGGGTTTCCACTACCCACATAATAGCCAAACATTCTTTCTCAATGTGGAGCAATTACACTCCCTAGGTAGTAATTTCCTGCTAAGAAATGTGATGGGATGTTCCTCCTCACTGAAACATTGAGAGAGCACCACGCCCAAACCAAAAGCACTCATATCCATCTGTACAATGAATTCTTTAAAAAAAAGTCCAGATTCTGCAGAACCAGGAATGATGACAAAGCAGCTTTTAAGTAAGAGAAGCCCCTCTCACAATTATCCAAGAATATGGTGGCGTGTGATAATCCTGGATGCCTTGGAAATAGATCTGTGTGTCATTGGCAAAGCAATCAAAAAATGCATTGAACTGATATCAAGTTTTACCGTGGAAGTAGCATGTAAGCGACGAAACAAACTGAGCTGAGGACTGCCATCTGAAAATCCCTAGAGGGATAAAATAAGGAGTTGATTGATATTTTCCAAAAGCAACATGTTTTTTTCTCTCAGTAAGACATTCCAACATAGTACCAGAGATTCCAGCATTGCTTAGGTGACATAGTAAGATGCCGCACTCGACAGTGTCAAAGGGTGGAGTCAAGTTGAGCAGATATCACACTACACAATTTCAAGTCATGGACTTTTCTTGCTGATCTCCATTGCTGTTCTTATTGCTTGACCATGTCAATTTACATGACTGAAACCGCTGGGTATGTTACATTGACCGAGTGAGTTCCACAGTCGTACTTGCCCCTTTTTGTGACAGCAAAGAATGTGTTCCCAGATGAAGCCAGTGCTACAACGAATTCAGTCACAATCTCTGCCATTGTTTTCCTTTTATTCATTCTGTCACAATATGTAAAACATTAGACATCAGACAGTTGAGCTTGACTTCTGTTTGTGAGGTCCAAAAAACCCACTTTCCTTATTCCACACTGCTACATTAAATGACTTCTACTTCTGGATAAGCATTCATTGGTTGTCAGCTCTCATGTGCACAGAACCTGCCCTCTATGACTAAAAACAAAATCAAACCTGTTTGACTGTAGTGAGTCACTGGGTTTGTCACATTACACAACCATCTTCACAGGAGCGCATAATCAACTGACTCCAACTCACTAAGATTATGTCAATTCCTGGAGAAATTGCCATAAAAGTCATGTAATTTGACACAGCCTTAAGTAGACTACAAAAACCTGAGTCTGCGGTCATAGGAAACTCATGTACAACCATAACTAATGTGTTTCAGTACTGTGGGCAACTCAAAAACCAGATTTATAGACTTCAGATAAATCATTTGAGTTTAGATGAGACTGCATTTGCAAAGCGACAGTCTTCTCAAGCACTTTGGACACAAAAGGGATGCTGGAGTTGGGGCAGCAACTGGATAGTACAGCAGAACTGAGATTAGGCCTTCTTTAGCATTTGTCTTACAACTGCATGCTTAAAGGCAACCAATACTCTGCCAACTAACATAGACATATTAATAATACCAGTAAGAAACTGACAAATTGCTACAACACAAGCTTTTAGCAGGGGTTCAGGAAAAGAGACCAGGGAACTAGTGGTAGAATTTTGCTTGAGAACATTACAAGTAAAGTCTGTCTTAGGCCAGAGTTATACTTCACGCGACGTGACGCATGCTACAGCGGATGTTCCTGCTCCGCAAGCGTTGTAGTGTTTATACTTGTGCATGTACTTTACGTAAATCTGGAGGAATCCACCAGGTGGCAGTGCGAGATATCACGGTGAGAACATGATCGGCTTCTCTGTGCTGTGAATTGCCTAGAACACTCATTAAATTCTGATGACACCTTACCGCAATATCTCTGAAAATTATGTTTATTGATTAAATCCATCAATCTAGGGATGTGTCCATTCCAGCAAGCATTGGGCACGAGTGAGAAACAATCTCTGGACGAGGCCTCAGCTCATCACAAGGTGAATACAAGCACTCATATACACTAGCGTCACTTTAGCGGCACCAAATACCCAAAACTGCATATCTTTGGAAGGAAACCGGAGCACAGTGTGGAATACAAGCAGGAAATACCAGCAACATAACTCCCTGCGAGACAGCAGTGCTACCGCCCCGCCACCGTGTCACCCCCATGTGTGTAGTTATTAACAGTATTCATTATTTAAATGAAATTATATGTAAAATGTAACATGCACACTTTAATGCATTTCATTATGAAAGTGATACCAAGTACAAATCTAAAGATTCTAAATGTGCAGAGAGTTGGAATGTCATACATGTCATGTGTTCTGTGTGGTGATCTATTGCTGCTTGCCGCTGCTGTCAGGTCCAAGAAGCTCATAGCGATTAAAAACTGGGATGATGTTTACAATGGTCTGCATTAATGATAAAGTAAACTACGAGGTTAAAGTGGACATTTCGAGATTAAAGCCGAAATTTCCACTTTAATCACAAAATAGACGTTTTCACCGTGTCCTTTATTTTTTTCTCAGTGGCTCAAATACAGCGCTATACATTATGGTGCTGTTGTTAAGTTGCAAAAAAAAAAAGACGGCACAAAAGATGGTATGTGAGACTTTTAAAATGTATCGTGTCATTACGATTGGGAATATGCGACGCTTGAATATAAAAGCACCACAAATGCATCTTTATGTTGGTATTTTGCTTTACCACATCGAAGCATTCATCTGCATAGGATCTGCATAGAGGCTTTCTGTCACATGTAGATAGTAATTAGAGACACTGACGTCACGTTCCGACTTTTAGCACACTGCGCCCCCCTGACTTTTTGCTGGTACTGCTGGTACACACGTCGCGCTAATTTCTGGGGACCTGCTCAAGTGTGGCAGCCATGATGAGGGCGCGTACGCGTTCTGAGCGTGAAGTATAAACTGGCCCTTAGAGACCCCTTAAAAGCTACTGAAGAGACTAATTGAAGGAAAGAAGGCTAGGCTGAGTGAGAACATTAGGCCTTAATTGTTTCCTAATATTTCTGTTTCAATTTTCACTTGAAAGTACCAATGAACCTGCTCACAGAAATCATCTAATGGAAGCAGGGAGTTAGGCCTGGTCATAGAATTGATTATCAAGATCAGCTGTTTGTTTGTGTGTTTGTTTATTCAGTAATCATGCAAAAACTGCAGAACTAATTTTCATGAAATGTTGCATGCATGCTGTCATTGGTCCTACTTAAAACACAGATGTATAGAGGGGTTGGAATGGAGGGAAGCCACCCAATAACCAGTTCCAACATGGGGACAACAATTCTTAACATGCAGCAGGAGTGTGCTAGGGCTGATGGGAGGACACCATTATCAGCATATGCAAAATTTTTTCACCAGCCAGTCTAAAACTGCAGGTACAACTTTTTCTTCTAAACTAATTGGGATTATAATAATATTGTATTGCTGGATTACAGCTTTTGTGTAAGAATCCACCATTTTGCCTCATTGTGGGGCTGTGTTTAGCTGTGTTGATTTTCCAAGAGGCCAGCTTTTGCCTGTTTATTTTCATTTAGACCGTTTTCTGAGAAATATACAGGTTCAATGGGGGTGTAATTGACCTGCTAAACCCTTTAGGAGCAATGGTCCTTTTCTTTCAACTCTCAAAAAAACTTTTAAAACCCCAGAACACTCTTTAAGTGTGGTTCACAGTTGTAAAACCACTTTTAGTATTAATTTCGCAAAACATGTAAGCAAAAGGAAATTGTACTGTTTCACTTATATCCACCCACTATTTTGTGATGTTATATTATAAGCAGGTTTAGAAAATAGATGTACAGATATTACACATAGCCAACAGAGTGAGATTCGGACCGTGTCAGCTCCATGTTGCTCAAAGGCAGAGACAGGAGTTTCATTGTACTGTTTACGTGTGGCAGTAAGTCTGAAATGAACTAATGACTTTTTATCAAAGCACCACCTTACATTTATGAAAAGCTAACACAACTGTACATCTGCATATTGTTACTAAATGCAATACAGATAAGCAGTGATGAAACAGAATGAAACACAATTTTCAGCCTATGTCGAGTTGCTGTTCAGAAAATGGTAGAAAGAGGATGACTGAGGGGCAGTGTTAGCAACCTTTACTGTTTCTTGGTGACAGATATTTATTTAAGCCAATTTAACGCTGAAGCCGTTATAATTTTAGTTTTTGATGCCAATACATCAAAATCCACTAACCTCTGACCTTCTTCATTCCTCTCCTTGACACCATACCTACCCATCACCTCCTCATCTCGTCTGTTCCCTTCACCAACATGTCCATTGAAATCAACTCCAATCACCACTCTCCGTCCCTTGGGTATACTGTCCATCCAACTCACTCCAGAAATTTACTTTCTCATCCATTGCACACCCAACTTGCATGGAATATGCACTCATCCACCATCAAACATCCAATTTCCAGCCTCATAATCATCATTCTTTTCACCTCCAGAACACTCTTGACATACTGTTCCTTCAGAGTAACCCCTACTCCATTTCTCCTCCTATCCATACCATGGTAGAACAATTTGAACCCACCTCCAATACATCTGTCCTTACTCCCATTCCATTTAGTCTCTTGCACGCACAATATATCAACCTTCCTTCTCTCCATCATATCTGCTAACTCTCTCCTCTTACCAGTCATAATGTCAACATTCAAAGTTCCTACCCTCAGTTCCACTCTCTTTATCTTCCTCTTCTTCCCCTATCCCTGGACACGCCTTCCCCCTCTTCTTCAGGGGAATGAATAATAATAATAACTAGCCAACCCGCGGCGTAGCATACGCCGCATAATTATTTATTGATGTGTAAGCACTTCCTGAAAGACACAGTTGTCCAAATCGGGTGGGTTTGAGGATACAACTGTCAGTGAATGAAAAGATGTAACTCTGGAGAGAGCAACATACAATTGTCCGTGACTGAAAACAGGTTTTGACAGATACAGGCATATTTTTTTGAAAGTTTGGTCCTTTGCCTTTTTAATTGTCATTGCAAATGCCAATCTAACAGGAAATTGTCTGCGTGTAAAAGTAAAAGGCAAATTTCAATCTGATGGGGTCAGGGAAATCCGGGGAATAAGGACAGTTTGTGAGGTAGCAGATGTGATAGTCTTGCACTCCAGTACATTGCAGTGAATGCTGGTAACAGAAAGTCTAGTGCCATTACAGAGACGGATCTCCTCAACCATGTGCAAATCCATTCAACACAAACATTTGTCTGCAGCCATGCTGATGTGACGTCACCTTCCCACTATCCTCTTACTGAAAAACATTTACAAACGCATTTCACACCGGAATTTCAATGCAACATTTGCTCAAAAACCTTCACGCTCCAGAAATATCTCAAAGCACATTTAAACACACACTCCACTGAACAAACGCATTCCACACAGGTCTTTCAATGCACTATTTGTTCGAAAACGTTCCGACTGCAGAAATATCTCAACGTACATTTAAAATCACACTCCACTGAATGAATTATGCAATGTGAACATTGCCAGCAATGCTTCAAAACAACTTGTGCTCTCAGGAAGTACTTACAAACTCATTCCAATTCCTTTCAGTGTCAACTCGCAAACCCCATTCACAGTCATCGCATTCAGTTTTACGCTGCTTTTCAAGACGATACCGCCATTCCCATCCAAGAACATAACATTGGCCTACCTACCACAGTATGTACTTCTTGCAGTGCTCTTCATTGGCCATCAGAGGAGTTGGCGGGCTTGGCCCTATCGTGCGTATCCCATGGTCTTACAGTTGGCGAGCGGGGCTCTGTGAGTTGGCAGGCGTGGCTCTCTGTCTTGCGTGTGTCTTGCGTGCCCTTAGTGAATGGCGGGCGGGGCTCTGTCGTGCGTTTCCCATGATGCGGGAGGAGGGTTAGAGTGGGCGGTTGGGGCTCTGTCGTGCGTACCCCATGGTCTGGTGACTTGGTAGATTATATATACTGTATAGAAAAGCAGCCGGAACCAAAAAGAACAATGAAAAGTCAACGTGGCTCAGAGGTGCATATGGACTGTAGCACAGACGAAAGCGACAGAGGCTGTGTTTGGTGAGTTGTTGCGTGCGGGTACATGAGCAGGCAGTGCACATTCCTCAAGAGCGACAGTGGACGTGAGAGGAGGGCTTCAGTTGGTGGGCGGGGCTCTGTCATATATATCCCATGACGCGGGAGGAGGGTTAGATTTGGCAGGCGGGGCTCTGTAAGTTGGCGGGCCTAGCCCTGTCGTGCGTATCCCATGGTATCCCATGGTCTTACAGTTGGCGGGCGTGGCTCTCTGTCTTGCGTGCCCTTAGTGAATGGCGGGCAAGGCTCTGTCGTGCATTCCCCATGATGCGGGAGGAGGGTTAGAGTGGGCGGGCAGGGCTCATTGAGCGTATCCCACGGTCTTAGAGTTGGCGAGCGGGGCTCTGTGAGTTGGTGGGCCTGGCCCTGTCGTGCGTATCCCATAGTATCCCATGGTCTTACAGTTGGCGGGCAGGGCTCTGTTAGAGTTAGCGAGCGTGGTTCTCTTTCTTGCGTGCGCTCTCTGTCTTGTGTGCGTCTTGCGTGCCCTTAGTGAATTATATATATAGATAATAATACATTTTATTTATATAGTGTTTTTAATGTCAGAAAGAAACATCACACTTTCTCGGGGACATATCTGTCAAGATTGTTTAACAGTGTATACATTTATATGTTAATGCTTTCTTCTAATGGCTGAACAGCTGGTTGAGATGACAGGACAGAAGATAATGACAATGAGAAGGCAATAGTATTAACAGCTTTTATATTATGAAAAGTTATGAATATGCTGACTAATAGTGGAAGATGGGGTAGAAAGCACATTAACTAGTACAATAATATGATTAGAAACGCCAAAATCGATGACCTTAGCATTAACAGTGAAATTATCACTTGTTATGGTGAGATCCACATACTGCATGTCTAAGTCAAAGAGAAAGGCTGCTCACATGCTGAGTTAACTGAAGGCAGTCAATGAGTTTTAGAAACTCTGAAGCAAGTGAACAGTTTGGGACATCACTTGGACAATAATGTTTGAAGAGGTGTGTCATACAAAGCTCAACAAATTTAAAAACACTGCTAAACACTGATGGTAGGCTTTTTCTCAGAGTATGTCAGTTTTCCTCCCAAATCACACACACACACCTACCTTGTACCCATTGCTGCCAGATTAAAATGTGGTCAATTGCAACCTTGACTAGGATAAAGTAGGTTTGAGAGTATTAGATAATGTCATTTGATTGTATGCACTTTTTTAAAGATAAAGTACAGAAATATGTGCTGTGCTGCAGAGCAGACCTGCCTGCTGTATTTGCCCTTCCTGAAACTCGATAAGGTGCGAAAAAAACTGCCATTTGCATTGTTGACTAGTAAAATGAGACTTCATACACAGATATGGAATTGTTCCAGGATCTGTTTTTTGCCCTTTTTAAAGTAAAGTAGGCATGTAAATGCTGGCTGCCATGTCACCAAGGTATATTCATTTACTACAGACACAGTGTAGCTAGACAATGCTGAAGTCATGTCATTTTAACTTTAGCTTCACTGTCAGTAAATTGATTAATATAAAGATCTCCATTCAGCTAACAACTATAAGTTAGCTTTTTGTTGGTGATAATGTATTGATGAATTTAAGAGAATTCTTCATAATACGTGTAGGGAACTGCAAACAAGGCCAATCCAAGTATGTAGTCAGAAATAGTAAACTTCTAGATGCATTCTTGAGAACAACAGAAAAATGTACATGGATGAATAATAAGGAATAAATCATTAAAAATTGCCGCTTTTAAAAAATGATTATTTGATACAAATGCTTAGGTAAACTCATCCAAAAATGTACAGCAACATTGCAGGTATGCAGCCTTCCTTTACAGACGTTCAGCCAAATTGGAGTTCTTGGTTTTCTTTTCAATTCTTTGCTTTCCCGTTTTATAAAGGTTTACAGAGTCATTAAGGTAATACGTACAGAGTTCAAAGAAATACTTATATGCAACATGTTGCCCATCTCTGGTGCCACGCTTAGTGGACATTGCTACCTTACCTCGAAACTTCCGTCCTCCCAATTGTCATTAACAAACAGAACTAGAAAATGTATATTATACTGCATACCTACTCTAGGCTTCACTATGAGTTATTTATCTGCTGCCTTTCTTATTTGTGTTCTTTTTAAGTAGTTGACATGTGGCAAGCAGGAGGCACAACAGCTCCAGAAACAGACATGGGCTTTTGTTTACATGGGAAACTCTTTCTGTCTCGTTTCCCACCAGCACCAAAGCACAGTACAGCAGAGCACCAGCAACAATAAAACACAGAGCAATATATTTCTTTCTCTCTATTCTTCTTTCTCCTTCCGCTTCCACTCCTCCTCCAGCAAGCTTCACCTTCTCCCTCCTGATTCTGGCTCTTGGAGCAGTAGGAACAAGCTTCTTTTATCCTGCACCTGGAGAACTTCCAGTAGCGCCGTTTGCATGGTCTGAAAGCACTTCCAGGTGAGGTGGAAGCCCAGCAAAGTCAGGGCTTCGCAATCCCTGCTGCGCCCCCTGGCAACACCCCTAGAACCCAACAGGGCTCCCACATGCCCTGTGAGAATCTGTGGGGGCTGCTACAATCCAGGGGGGCTGCCATCTAGCAATCCAAGACGGATAATACCTTGTGCTCGCTCTCTCCATGAAGAAGGTGTCTTGGTCAGGGTTAGGGTTAACAAGGGCCCTGGCCGTCCTCCACAGATGTTATGAGTTCAGCCATATGGTGGTGCAGTGGTAGTGCTGCTGCCTTGCAGTAAGGAGACTGGGGTTCACATCCCGTGTAATTCCTGCATGGAGTTTGCATATTTTCCCCATATCCGTGTGGGTTTGCTCTGGTTTCCTCTCAGCATCCTAAGACATGCAGGTTAGGTGAATTGCTGACGTTGTTCACCCTGCGATTGACTGGTGACCTGTCCAGGGTTTGTTCCTGCCTTGAGCCCTCTGCTAGCAGGGATAGGCTCCAGCCCTCTAGTAAGAACCTGGTCTGGATTGGGAGGGTAGAAAATTACTTGACTTCAGTCTTATAGGTCTGTTGTCTGCAATCTTACAGAATGGATCCTTTTTTTAACTGAAGACAAAATTACATTTAGCATACGCTTTGTGATAATTTGACTTATACGGATTAAAGTTTTTTCTGCTATTTAGTAAATATGCAAGTGTATGGAAGCATTTTATAATTGTTATGCTTTTTCCTTTAATAACCCACCCTGTTTGCTGTCTTGCACAATTCCCTAAATAAATCCTGATTTTTTTAAAATTAAATCCATCCTTAGAGTAGGCCCTAAAATTATCGATTTATCTTCCATGGTAACCAAGCCATTGCTTCTTTCAACTAACAATGTCGGTCAGAATCATTCTGCTTGCTTATTAGTTTGTATTTACAGTATTATTGTGACTTTTCTGATGAGACATGAGCGTACAAATTTCATTGTACTACCTACACAGGACAGTAAGCTTGAACCTCTGCTGCTTCCCATTAAGTTTATCGCTGTCTCTCCCATTCCTTTTTTTTTGCTTTGCAAGTTCAGTTAATAGCTTTCTTTTATCAATGAAAGTATCCATTATCAAAATGATCTCAAGTTAACGTCATATATTACTAAAATGTTTTCAAAACATTCTAAAATGTGTGCCTTTCCTTCAGGCTGTTTGCTACTTTAAGAATGAGTCTAACTTTAGGACTGTCACCAACTTGGCAGTTGTTAATTTTGTTCCTGTAAGCTCCACTGCCATTACAAATATAAAACTAGTTTTTCAACCTTTCAGTTAGAGTTCAGTCATTAGATGACTTCAACCACCATGAATCCCAAGGCTTCTTAGTTTAGCAAAATACATTTTTCCTTTTTCATGGAAATACACATTTTGATCTATAAATTTCAACCTTTGCAACTGTTTTAAAGAATATATTCCTCAATCTTGCGCTTCACTTTGTCAGTCTTTTCATACCATGTGGATTTAAACAGTAACTGTTTTTACTCAAGTGACCCTGAGATGTTATATGGGTGAAATGTGTAAAGTAGACTGGTCAAGGCAATGGTCAATAGTCAATATGCAACAAATTAGCAAGCAAAATACGTGTACTAAGCTAGCCTGAAGAAAAATCAAAACCAACAGGCAAAAACCACCTTGAAAACAAACTGACAGGGAATGTAATTTTGCCAGACTAAACTAAAGGTCTTCCCTTTGAAAGTAAGCTCAGATAATGACTGAGTGTGTGGTTTGCTATTAAATAAGATGGCCAACATTACATCACACACATAGCATGCATGCAGGAAACAGCATATTACATCGTAGCAACCAAACTAAAAATGCTAAAAATAAATTTAAGAAGATTAAAACATTGTCATGTCCAAACCAACTGGTCACTCTTAAACTAGATGTCTGTTTCTCAACTCCTCTCATATACATGGATGTTTTCTGGGTAAGCAGCAGCCTTTTATAGAAGTTTCCCCTCTTTCCATTTTTCCTAGTTTTTGATAAACTTTTCTTAACAGTTATTAATTATTAATGTTAAGATTAGATGTGATCTGGCATGTGGCTTATCATTTTTGAGTTGAAGATATGCTGATGTGCTGCTATCACCACAAAACCTACTGTCAGCACATTTCAACTGCTTTTTGACTTTTTTCTGATGCAGTCCTTCATTAATTGCATAAGTGAGGTAAACGAGTGGATGGATGAGAACTACAGATCTTTGAACACAGATAAAGCAGAAATGATAATTATTGGACGGAATGATGCTGACTGCAACAACATTCTGTCACTCTTTAACTCAGTTGGAATCACCATTAGGTTTACCGAATTAGCCTGCAATCTACGTGTTATCTTTGATACTAGCATGTCTTTTACAACACACATTACAAAACTGCCAAAAACATGTCTTTGCAATCTTAAAAATGTTGGCGGATTAAGATGTTTTCAAAAAATGCAAGGTCCTGAAAAACTAGTTCATGCATTTATTTCCAGTAGGATTGGCTACTGCTATATGTGATTCACTGGATGCTCTAATCATTCTTTTTACGGCTCTCAGTTAATTCAAAATGCTGCTGCAGGAATTATTATAAGAACAAGAAAATACAAATACGTAAGATCAGTTCCCAAGTTTGTACACTGGCTCCCAGTTAAGGCTGATCTGAAAATCCTCCTTTTAACATATAAAGCCTTAAATGACCAAGGCCATGCTTATCTTTACTTACAAACCAGAGCACACATTGAAATCTCAAAATGTCTGTCTGCTCTTGATTCCAAGAATTCATAAAATAACAGCGGGAGGTGGTGCTTTTAGTTACAGGGCCCTATCCCGTGGAATGGTCTGCCTGCTACAATAAGAGGTGCCCCTCAGTCTCAGCTTTTAAATCCGAGCTAAAGACTTACTACTCCAGTTTAGCATACCTTGACTAGAGCTGCTGTACATACTGCATCTCTTAGTCTTTTGCACAGAAGTATAAGTAGTACAATATTTTTAAACTTTTACTAACTTTCCTCTATTCTCTTCTCTTCATGGTATCTGAATATGGAACTTGGTGCCGCTGCTGTACTGCCAGGCTACTCACCTGCATATGGAAAAGTCATCTAGTATAAAAGAGCATTGGACTAACTGGATGGAAAGATGTTCTCATCAGGTTGGATGGCCAGCACAGATTCCACTATTGAAAACCCAAGTGTGGGTAGGCAACTAGTTGGCAAAGGTCTTCAAGATGGTGACTTGGTGTTTGTTTTGACTTTCTCTTTTATAATTTGAATTTCCTTTGTTGTCATCTGGCCATCGTTCATGAATTAATTAATGGACAGATATTCTTGATTTTCATTAATGGTTCAACAGTTTCTACCTTGCTCTCTGTGTTTTAACAAATGTATTTATATGAATATCAGTTCCGTATTTATTCATTAGTATCATCTATACTTGCATTTTAACGGAGAATTGTTCACAGTACTCTGCACCTGCACTCAGTGAAGTGTGGCATAAAAAAATAAGTTGCATTGTATTGAAATAAAAATAAAAAATTGTTCTAAAACTTAAGCAAACAAATAATGATATTCATAATTTTATTTCCTGACGATTAAAAGTTGCACCTTGTATACAGTATGTGTGGATCAGCAATACAACATGCAACAACATACAAAATGGTATAACATGTTGTGTAGAATGGTTAACGGTTCTGGTACTAAAATATAACTGTCAGGTGATTAGGGTGCCAACAACATACTAAAATCAAGAAGCAAGTTTAGAATCAAATCAGACATACCAGCACATTCCTCAGGAAACTTCAGTGCTGGGTCTTTGAAACAAAACAAGCTAATGGCCTGTAATCCTGCTGGTGATGTCACATTCCTTAATGGAAGCAATGCCTAGATTTGCTGATGTGGTGACCTGGAAACTCTTGAGAGATTCTATCCATATCCACCCAGTCCGTTCCCCAGTAGTCCCTCCTTTTCTTAGAATCCAAAGATGTGTGGCTCAAGGACTGGACACTTCAATCGTTCTGCATAATTTAAATGTTCTTATCTTGCTAAAGCCATTCTTAAAGACAGTCTGCACTTTTTCTTTAATGAGATATACAGAAGAAGAGATAAAATGCACGATATAAACCCTGTTTTTCTTATTTTAACAATCCATTTCATGATAATAATCTGGCCCTGTTGTTTGACAACATGGCTTGTCAAATATATCAAAGTCATCTATTTACTTTTCCTCCTGTTTTGAAGTGGATGTTTTGCTAATCTTCAATTTGACAAACAAGTTTGCACTTATGAGGCACAGTTAAAAATGTCTAATCTAAAGTAACATATTTCATAATGAAAAAAGCGTTGCTGTCAACAGTGGGAACACACCCATCAGAACAAAGTAATTGCCACAAAAACACAAAGTGCACAGAGCAGCCCAGCTGAAAAATATCTGCTCTCAGAGGCTGACAAGCCCTCCATTCAGGGTGTGGTCCACCTTGAGTTTGCATGCAGAGGCTCAGCTCTCAAGGCTGTTCTTTCAGTGGCTTAAAGCGTAAGGGCATGGACTGTCTATATTAACAAAAGCCAGTTTGGCTAAATGTTACATGTGCTGCTTGTGATTCAGTTGTATACAAATAGCATGTCTCTTTGAATGATAATCTGATATAAACTACTGTCAGAAAAAAGTGCAACAAAGGAGCAGGGTACTGATTAAAGAAGTGATTGTTACTATATGCAGTTGAAAATAAGTATGGTATTATTTTTACCACTTATATGTATATTAAAATGTATTAATAATATTTTATAGAAAACATGCACCGTACAAGAACTTGCTAATATGTGTAAACACATACAAGAACTGTACATATGTGCATGAGAGATCAAAATGATCAAAAAATAGTAAAGAAAGGGAGATAATACAAGAACAATGAAGCTTTGAATGGGAATATTAGTGAGTTTCCACAGTGAAAGTTCTGCTGATATTGAACAAGAGGGTCTACTGGTGAAAACACTCAGCCAGGCATATAAGAAATGAATCTCAGAGCCCACAGGCTATGGACCCCTCAGTCTGAGAGGAATCACCCATCTGCTTGGCTAGATAAGGAGATCTGCGAATTCAAGACAGATGGTCTTTAAAAATACCCAAGCCTTTGCCATTATAAAATAATAATGACAAATACAAAATAAGTCATCAGTAAATGGCAGGAATTATATAAAGTGTACATCAGCATTTCTCAACCTTTACGTATTTGCGACCCGAGTTTTCATAACAGTTTTAATTGTGCCCCCCCTAATGTTTTTTTAAAAGGAGCCCACTAATACCAATTTGTTCTTTTTAAATTAATGATATATCATAGATGCATATTTTATTATACCAACTTAACTTTTATCGACATTTATCTAACTCTATATTTATTTTTCTAGTATCAGAATGTAGTTTAAGTTCATTTGTTTTGGTTTCAATAGATGTATTTTTCATATTTTCGATTCTTGTTTTCTTTTTTTCACATATTTGCATTCCCCTTTTTGTTACTTCGCGCCCCTCTAGTGGGGCCCACCCCACAGGTTGAGAACCACTGGTGTACATATAATAAAGTGTACATCTCTTTATCACAATAAAAAATCCTGGGACAAGACGAGACTTTTGAGCCTGGGATGAGACGTGACTTTTTCAGAGAGATGCGTTCATGTCCCGCGAGACGAGACTTTGTGCCAAAAGAATTAACCATGCCCGGGGCTGGAAATAAAAGACAAGGAGTAGATGACAAAGTAGAAAGTTGTAAAGAATTGGCGCGGTACTGATTCAGAGCAGGTTAAAGATAATGAAAGTACTAAAATTCGAAAGTCTCCAAAAAATAATAGTAAAGATCGTAAGCGCAAACAAACGGAAATCATTACTCAGTGAAATAATGGAGCAGTGAAAAGAGATCGAACATATTGTTCGGATTTAAACTTTGTCGGAGAGTTGCAGATCGTCTAATTCGTGTTGCCATCAGGGAAAAATAGTGCTTCTTCCCAATGAAGAGGCGTATCTTCGAGAATTAAAAGAATTGTTTGGTGAAAGTGAAATCTACATATGTGTGTGGCAGAGACGTGAAGTGGCTACCGTGTAGCTCAGGCCGGGGGAGGGTTGACAAGCGAAGCGAGCATGGGGTGAAGACCCCTAGTATAATAAATAACAATAATACTACAGTACATATTGCAGAGAATTAAATTGTAATCAAGTAATTTCAATTTCAGGTGTGGCTCTAACCATTGTATGAACATTAGTGGTGGAAAAACATTACAAAATGCACAATAATAATGTGATTACCAGAAAGTATGTACTGTGTACTTGGCTAAAGGGTTTATAAATTAAAATAAAAAAGTAAAACCATGAAGCAAAAACATGCCCGTGATTTAGATGGTTCCAGAAGCCTGAGTATAAATTGGATTGATGTAATATGATGTAATGATCCTTGTATGCCTACAAAGAAGAATCCACAGCCTCCACTACTTAAGAGCAGGTGGAACTCCAAATAAGGTAGACTTATCTTACCTAAACAGAAGGCAGAATAAGTCAGACTTGAAACATACCATTTCAAAAATTATACAACCTTACCTCCATGCTGGGAATGTTGATAGTTAACTGCTGCACCATTTTGGATGGGTGAAGTGAAATTACCAAACTGGGGAGGTTTTGTGAAAAGGAGTTACTCTTCAAGCCTAACTGTCCTTTCTTCCTTTTCATTTTGTAGTTGTTGATGTGAGAAGTCAGCAGTCTATCACAGTCAATTCCCTAGCAATCTGCCTGGTGAATGTGAGATAAGGCAAACTTAGACCAAAACTGCTCTACACAACTTAAGAGTCAGAGAGTATGTCACACTTAGTGACTACGGTTGCTAGATCTTGTGGCCCTTGAGGATGTCTGATTACCCAACTAAGATCTGCAGGGCGTGAGAGATTATGTGACTCCCTCACAACTCAGCACAGCTTCAAATTTCCTGTGTGTCACTAGGTTGGTACATTTTGGAAGCCAATCAATATGGAGCATCTTTTCTCTTTCTGCAATCTTCACCCCTAATTTCCTTTTCAGAGTGTGCCTCATTGTCGCCTCATGTGCATTTTTGTTGCTGTTCCCACTCCATCTGAACTAGTGTGGTGCTGAGGTATCACCCATTGCATGGCTGCACTCGAGTCCTAATCTGGATCCTGAGTTGGTTTGTGGTGGTTGCTGCAATGCACTGTATCAGTGCCTGCTCCTAACCTCTCTCTCTCTCTCTCTCTCTCTCTCTCTTTATTTGCATGAACTGTTTTGCACTTGTCTGCATTAAAGTGCATTTTCACTGTTTTGTGAACTTCAGGCTTTACTAAGCAAATTTTGCTCATCCTCAAGCATTACCTGTTCCTGAAGTTGGGTGTGCCTTGTAAACTTCTCAAGTTTTCATATTACGCCATAAACACTGTTATTAATACAAATTAGGAAAAGCCATGTAGGGTGTCTGTAGCATGTGCTTACTAAACATTAGCCAGCCTGGAACAAATTTTGTACTTCCCAATAAGACCAATAGATTCTGCTTTAGAATTCACACTTAGAAGTTGAAGTCCAAGTGTGGCATGTAACATGCTCACATTTCTCCTCTCAGAGTGTAGGACATAATCTTCCATTTTTGAACCCAAGCTGGCTGTCATTTGGAGTGTGGTGCTCATAAAAGCAGTCTTCTAGTTGATTTCTTACAACACTTATTGGTCATTAATTTGTGGGGTCTACCTTTGTCTCCTTCTTTTGAACCAATTCTGAATTGCATTTTGCAATCATCATGCACCTATTCCATGAAGTTTTATAATTTTATTAAAAATACTGAGATAAATAATAAGAGGGAGAAGTGCTGGGGAATGTTAATAAGAAACTAAAAATCTTAAATAAGACAGTCTAAAAATGTATCATGGACACATGTATCATGCCTTTCTCTCAGGCTTTAGCAATTACTCTCTGCTGTGGAATTCTGTTCTCTGGATCTAGGTTCATCAATGAACGCTGATTTCTAGCATCTTGGTTCTTTAAATGGCCTGTTGGACAGAAAAGGGAAGGAATTTCAGTGAAAAACTGGAAGGGACATCAGAGCTTACCGAGTGGATCATACTCTGGTCTGCGGGTAAAAGAACAGAAGGTGTTAGCAACCACACATCCTCGGGCACTTGTGTTGGTGTGCTTAACTAATAAGAATTCTGCGAATGCTCTTCAGGTGCATAGGTGTGACAATTTGTAATTCATCTGCTGCGTAGTATTCTACAAGCCCATATGTTACAGACCAGGAAAGGAGACATCTGTCAAAAAACAAAGCGTTAACTTCGATAACCAGGAAGTCAGATCAATCATTCACCAAAGTCCAAAACTAAATCCAAACTCAAATCCTTAATACTGTAGAGATGTTTTTGCCAAAGAGAACTAAAGAAGAAACACAAACTTTGTATTTGAAGGGATTTATCCACAATTTTGGATAGAAATGAGACATCAGCCTTGACTTTATCTCATCGCACAACAGACGCCAGGTGTCACTCATCTCCAGTAAATCACTGTGGCAAACTACAAGCAAACGCTCTATAATTTCAGAACCCATGAACAATAATGATGAACTGTAGCTAGAAATGTTATGAAATATTTTAATAACATTGAAAAATTTCCAAAATAAAAAACCGTAGATGTGATTGGATTCAGCATAAGCGAAAACCACAAATGGAAGGTGTGGCGGACGGCTGGGACCCTTACTTAGGCAGGACACCTGGAGAAGAGAAGGACCAGGAGAGAAACAATATCTCCCCCAGGATATGAGAGGGCAGCCGCCCTGGTTGGCATCAGGGCCACGGGAACAGAGCTTGGAAGCTCAACCCACCGCCAGGGGGAAAAGAATCCGGGTGCATCTGGAGTGCTTCCGGGTGCCCATGCAGCACTTCTGACACACCAGGAAGTGCTGAAGGAAAATCATCAGGTTGCACCTGAAGCACATCCGGGTGCAACATAAAAGGGGCC
Organism: Polypterus bichir lapradei; assembly: GCA_026402145.1. Lineage (NCBI taxonomy): Eukaryota > Metazoa > Chordata > Cladistia > Polypteriformes > Polypteridae > Polypterus > Polypterus bichir. The sequence continues at coordinate 54,070,137 of JANRMT010062808.1, forward strand.
GCCACACTTCATTTAATGAGCCAGAATCGGGAGGCAGAGGACAGAGCTTGCAAGAGAGGAGAAGAGGTGGCAGAAAAGGAAAAGAGAAGAAAAGATAAGAACTGTGAGCTTATTGTTACTGGTTTGTGCACTTTGTGCTGGGAAAGGCAAAATAAAAGCGTGTGGTTTTGGACTGGTGAGTCTGATTCTCTGTCTGTGGCCGGGCTGATCTCCACAAAGGAAAAATATGAACACACAGAAAGAAAAATGTGTATACAAATAAAGAAATAAAAAAAAATAAAGCAAGATCATAACAGGCATGAGATGACCATTTTGTATGTGAAAGGCTTTTCAAGATGTCAAAAAGAGTCCTTGTCCACTGTTAACGTTGGCATGCATTCACAAATCCTGTTAAAAGTTTGTCAATATCATATACACTGTCACTATAATGTATACACTGTTTAGTAGAAATGACTCAGGAATGAATAGATACTAATAACAAGATTCTTAAAGATGAGCAAACTACTGCAAGTAAATAAAAGTTCATCTTCTCTACTGCCTGTATGACCTTCTCTGATCTATCTCTTTAGACTACCCTTTCAAATCTAAACTGAAAGTAGCGTTACTTACCTCTGAATGTTCACGTGAAGAAACTTTGCTGCCATCTTTCATTAGACCAAAGTTCTGAATGAAAAGAGTTTGAGTTCTAATGATGTTACCATCTGTAAAAAATATTTTTTTTTGGCAAGCAGTTTGTGGGTCATTTGCTAAGACGTCCATAACTGAAGCCCCTAAGGCAGACTGTTTAACCTAACAAGTGATCACAGCATTTTAAACACAGTGCCACTGTGCAAGGCCATTGTTATAAATTGCTCTGCAAGCAATGGCTAAAGCTGGCAAAAGCATATTGAGTTCTCTGGATGAATGTGTCATAATGTTTAGATTTAAGTCCTGTGAACATTCAGTTTTGGAATCTACAAGGTCCCCAGATCCCAAATGCTGTCATTTGACACACTGTGTCAGGAGTTACCTAGTTATATTGAACAACGACATTTGGAAAGCAGGAGGTGAAAATTCAAACTCCTGTCTTCCCCAAGACAGCAATGGACAAACTATTAACACAAAGGTAGCAGCGATTACTAACCCAGACAGGACTTTGATGAACCAGCTCTGCACCGTCCACGTACACAGACTCAAAAATATGTTTGGCAAATAGTGATGTTTCTTAGAAATTAATTGCTATAAATTTTCTTTGGGCTAATTTCATTTTTAATATAGTACTTCTTAGGTCTGATGCATTACTTTTTCTTAGTGATATTCATTTTTTAATGTTATTTTGTTTGTCATTTTGCTGGATTCTTTTGTTGTGGGTAGTGGCACTTCAGTTGCCACCATGTGGCTCCTGGAAGGGTGGCATGTAATGTTGCCACACCAAGCTTTTTAAACATGGTAGTGCCCACTACTCTGCCTCCAAGTTTCTCCGTGTACATTACTTTGCTTAACCAGCCTTTAACGCTGCTGATTTCCATGTGTTTTTTGACTTTTTAATTGAGCATTGGGTTTTGCATTTGTTTTTCTAGTTTAACCCTGTAACATTTTTTGTCACTTTTTTATTTGCCATTTATACTCTGGCAGTACATGAATTAAGCCACAACATTTACAAGGTGTGGTTTGAATGCTGGCAATGAACACACAATGGTGGGAAGTCATTTATGACATCGGCGGCCCAATGAGTATTGATTTCGATGGCAGTAATACTCTCTCAAAATATTGATTTTCATTTCTTAATTTGGCAGACACCTTTATCCAGGGCAACTTACAACATTTATGATATAATTGGTTAAATTTTCATTTTTTGGTCAAGTGACTTGCTTATGGTCACCTTATGTCAGCAGTGGGATCTGAACGCACAACCTAAGGGTTTCAAGTCTAAAGCCTTAACCACTACACCACACTGTCAACTAACTTATTGGAATACTACCTTTCAATAATTTATTGAAAAGTGAAATTTAGTTTCATACTTATCAGGATGATTGTAGAAAAGTATTACATTTCTGTCAAAAAGTCCCAGTTTCCTAAAATGAAGCACGATGTCACCAAACACAGAATGTCTGTAAGAAATCCCAAATATGGTGGAAGATAGTTTATTAACATAAATTTAAGTATTTGGGTGTAGGTAATTGGACAAAGAGTAAAACCACACAAAATAACAAACCAAGTGCTCAATTTGTGGGGTATCTGATCCACTTGCCCACATCCCCATCATTTTCTATGCACTCCTTCCCATCTCCTTCAATTTTCTCTCTTCCACCCGCTGGTTGTAACTTTCTCTTCTGTCTTTCCAGTTCCCAGTACCACAGCCTTCTGGTAAAAAGGTATATGGGCATTTGTCCAAATTATTGAGCGCATGTGTTTCAGTTATTGTTATCAAGTGCATAAAATCAAGAACATAGCCATGCAATCCCATTAACAAACTGGCAGTAGAATGGGTTGTACCGATGAGCTCTATGAATTTAAACGTAGCACTGTCATAAGATGTCACCTTTGCACAAGGCAGTATGTGAAATTTCTGCTCTGTTAGTTCATCCCTGGTCAACTGTAAATACTACTATTGTGAAATGGAAGTATCCAGGCCCAGCCACAAATTGGTAGACCATGTAAACTCACAGAGCAGGGCTGTCAAGTGGTGAAGCACACAGCAGGTAAAAATAACCAATCCGCTGTTGCATCAGTTACAACAGCCTGAGGAGGAAGCAACATGAGCACAAGAGCTGTGCCTCAGGTGCTTCATGAAATGGGTTTCCATGGCTGTGCAGCTGTGCACACAAGCTTAAAATCACAATGCATAATGCCAAGAGATGAGTGGAGTTGTACAAAGCATAACACCATTGGACTCTGGAGCGGTGGAAACGTGATCTCTGAAGTGGTGAATCACACTTCACTATCTGGCAGTTCAATGGAAAAATCTGGGGTTGGCAGAAGCCAGAAGAACGCAACATTTCTGACTGCACATTGCCTACTGTAGAGTCTGGTGAAGGAGAGATAATGGTCCCGGGCTGTTTGTCGGGGTTCGGGCTAGGCCTCTTGGTACCAGTGAAGGGTACAATGAATACTAAAGCATACAAAGACATTTTAGATCATTGTGTGCTTCCAACTCTGTGGCCACAGTTTGGGGAAAGCCCTTTATGTTCCAGCATAACTGTGCCCCCAAACACAAACCCTGGTTCATTCAGACATTAGGGACTTGAGTAACCTTCACTGAACCCTGATCGCAACCCTATGGGATGAATTTGAATGCAACATCAGTACCTGACCTCACAAATGGTTTTTTTTTTGGCTGAAGGGGCACAAATTTCCTGCAGACACACTCCAGAATTTGGCGTAAAGCCTTCTCAGAAGAGTGGAGGCTGTTATAGCTGCAAAGGAGGGGGAAAAACTTCATATTAATGCCCATAGTTTTGGAATGAGAAGTCCAACAAGATCAGGATAGGTGTGATGATCAGGTGTTCACAAAATTTCACCTATGTATAGTGTACTTGTGAAATCACTTTGGGTCTAGGGCCTAGTATATCCCTCAACCACAGGTTAAAGAACCACCACTTGTTCCTTCAATTTCACAAGGACATAATGCATAATGCAAATAATAAGGTTAACACAGCTTCACACATTGGCTTCTGCTGTCCACAACTGAACCGGATCGCATAGCATAATAAAGACGATTGTCTGATGCTGGTTTGAAGCAATGGTTACAAGAATTGATTTGATTATTGGAACGAGCGACAGAGCGAGGGTGCTGTGTTTAAACACCTGGGAGTTCCTTCAGGGTAGTTAATGTTGTAATAGTTTAGTCATTGTTTGTTCTCAAGCTTGTTCATAGGTGGATGCAGAAATACAACTTGCTATTTCTGTGACGTGGTAGTATTTCACTGGGATCCAAGTACAGAAAAATGGTCCCCTTTGATATATTTGTGCTTCTTGTACTCTGTCTCAAATCACAGTAGCCTGGTGTTCAGCGGTACTCCTGTATGGAGACCCCAGATCAATGCTTAGTTTGCACTCTCTACATTGTGTGAGTTCTCCTTTCTTGTACTAAGGTTTAAATGAATGCGGTTGACGCCTCTACCGCCCACACAGAAGGAAGCATCCATGGTTGTGACAGAATCCAATTCGTAAAGGAGTTCTGCACTGGTTCCTTTGCTGCCAGAACAGTTTTAGTTCACAGCGACCCTGATCAGCTTTTCAAAATGAACTAACATCTATGATAGGAAAAATCATTTTAAAAAAATCTGAGGGAACCTTCTGATCATTATCTGGATAAGAAACTCTGAAAAGGGATGGCTGGAAGTAAATCCTGCTCAGAATGCTGCACCATATCTACTGAATGAACAGCCTTGCTAAGACTTTTAGAAACTTAAACCACAATACATACTGTTGGAAATTTCTGGGAAAAAAGCACATGTTGCTGATTAAGGGATTCAGTTAAAGTAAGGGGATCAGGGACTGACAGAAATTTGTTAAAGTGAACGTCGGCCACCACTGAGCTGCGATTCGTCTATTTTTTAAAGTATATTGTTTGCATGTAACCCTGCCCTACTGTTGTGTAAAAGTTTAAACCACTCCGGCCTAGAAATAAAGTAAAAGTAACCGATGAAAAGAACAAAACCTTTGTTGTAGAATGGATGGGAAAGTATCACAGCTTAACCAAAAAGTCAACAAATGCTCTGTTGAAACAAGTGCCTGTTGCTAAGTGTTACCCGTGGCTGGCTTCAGATCCACCTATGTGTCGGATGAACGTCTTGTTGCCAGCATGTTCCTGGTCACAGTCTTTTTTCATAAACATCATGTGTTATTTTGTAATAAGCATTTTAGAAAGAAGAAAAAAAAAAGTTTTAGAAGTACTTGAAAAACCAGGTGTTTGTTTCAAAAAATGAAATAACCGCTCCAGAGTGGTTTGTGGTTCGCAGGTGCTATTTACCAGTGCGTTATGAAAGACCTAACAGGTACAAGCACGAGTGACTACACACCTCTCCTCCTTTTGATCTTTGCAGGGTACTTTTTAAAACAAGCGAAGAAATATTCATCTAACTCTCATAAAAATTTCTATGTGAGTCCATTTCCAATGAACGCAGCTAAGACGTTTTAGCAGAAACTTAGAGGTGGTAGGCTCAGATGTCCCCAGAAGGCTACAGTGTACACAGAAAAACAGCAAGACTGCATTTATACAATGTGAGACATTAAAGATCTCCAATTGGGATGCTTACAAGATGTCCCATAGAATTCCAGAATAGCTTTAAGAAAGATTAAATATGGGCAAAAATGTCTTAATATGATATTTAAAAGGGCAGGTGATTAAAGATAACAATCCAAAACAGTAAACCTAGTGCCCCCTGGGCTTGCCTTGATATACATAATAATAAGCCTCCCTTTACTCATTTGTACGGTGGCTAATTCACTTGCTTGTGCACAAACCTTTCAAGCTCATTCTGTTTTATTTTTTTTTTCAAAAAACCCACTCTGATTTTGTTTTCCACCCATTAACTGTGTTTTTTCTTTTCCATCCACCCAACTTGGTCTCAGAATCCCCTTTAACGCACAGCCTGTAGTTTCTTCTGGTGTCACTTTTGCCTTCACCACACTACTTCCAGGCTATTATAATTTTTTTCACCTTTTATTGTTACGCTATTAACAATCTACATATCAAATATGGGCTTTTGAATATTAAGGATTCTGGATTTGAAATTTATTGTGGGGCATCTCAACAAAAGTTTAATTCTGTTTTCATTTTTGAAACATTTTGTTTCACCTGTTGAAGTAAAAACCGATTCCCAGAATTCTCTGCCTTGCGATCATTTATGATGTCATTTGGGCAAGAAGATCGCCCATGTTAGTCCTTCTGTATCCAAGCTTAACAGATAAATCTCCTAATCATTTCAATAAAAGAACATCTGTTATTATTGCTTATTAGCTATTTTTTTATTTGCCATCTCTGCTGAGTCAGTATACAGGCCAAACCAAAAAGCAAATCTTTCCTTGAGAGAAGAGTGAGCCTCTTGTGATTTTATTTACTTTATTTTACGGGTGGCAGAAATGAGAAAATAAACCCAATTTGGAATAACTTTAGCATTATTATTTCGATTGTGTCCTTTTCATGTTGTATTATTTTTGTAATTTGCCCTGCTCTTTTGTTTGTCCTTGTGTCATACAAATGAGCCAGAGACATCAAAAAAGGTTTGGGGCAGCCACCCGTGTATTGTGCCCTAACTGCAAATGGGTAAATTGTTAAATTGTTCACAAAACAGAGTCTAAAACAGAACTGATTTTAGTATGTGAAGATGGCAGTTTTAAAGGCTGAGACAGGAAGTGACATCATCAGGAGCAGAACCGGAAGTGATGTCATCAAGACTGGGAGTGGCGTCATCCACGGCACTGTAAACGGAAGTGATGTTGTCAGGATCAGAAGTGACATCATCAATGACGACGCTGCCGGAAGCGAGTGGGATTTCCCGTGGATGTTCTGCAGAGGATTGAGAAAGAAAGTCAGTGCAGCTCGCCACCCGCTGATCTGGCATGGTATTACTATTGTTCAGGCCCTTTAGCTGCCTCCCATTCGCATGTGTATGTGACACTTGTCATCTGTCACTTTATCCAGGTCGCTTTTCTAGGATTATTTATTTAGGGCTCTTGTGTGTTCTTATCAGGACAACCCTAATTAATGCACCTTCTTCCTCAGCTCTTGTGCTGTGGCATTTGCTCCTGCAGCTCTGTTTGGGCTTCTCCATCGTTTAAGGTTTTCACCTTTATTTGGATCATTTTGTTATTTGACATTCTGGCTTCAGAGTTTCTGATCTTAAATTGTGGACATTGATTTCATTTTCTTTGGTCTTTTTTTAAGAACTTGTATTGTTATCGTTGTTTGTCAGCGTTTGGTATTCTTTGAATATTTGTGCAATTTTATGCAATTTGATATTTTTTATTTTTAGCAAATTCTCAATTTCTTGAAATTAGATTATAACTTTTTTTGGTCTTTACTTTTAATTTAAATATTAAAACTTTGTTTTTGAGCAGCGTGTTTTGGCTTTTTTTTGGTCTTTCCGACTTAGCAATAGATTTATATACTGTAACCATAAATTGCAGTTATGAAGCAAAGAATAAATAACAAAAAATGCTCTAAGAATACTAGCACAGAAAATGGAAAGACACCTAAAAACCTTTTGGTGCTCTGGTGTTAATACTTTAGTTGCTTCCTATCGAAGGAACTTTATTTTCAGGATCCAATAAGTTCCTGTACGATGTAGACCTTGGGCTACTTGTAGTCCCTGGCCACTTTTGCGTGTTGTGTTCCCACCACACAACAGAAACTGTGACCTTTATGCAAATTATGTGACATGCAAAGAAGAGTGATGCGGTGTGAAGTAAGGCGCATTTGGGAGTTCACGGGGGATCCCCCCCACCCCTCACCTTATTGCTTTGAAGCAATCATGACTCCATGTAACAGATTATTGCTTCAATGCAGTGCATGGCGCAGTGTACCAGGGACGCAGCTATGAAGAGTGGTGCGGTGCAAAGTGCAGTGCTCGCCAAAATTCAAACTACTAACAGATTTGTAAGATGGCACCAGTGCTTGTGGTCAAAATGAAGTGTGACATGATGCGACATGCGGCGTGATCTGGAGTTCACTGGTAAACCCACCACCTTACTGCTTCAAAAAGACTGCAGCTTCATGTGGAAGATCATTGCTTTGATGTGGTGCAGAGCACGGCACACTTGCAGGGCAGCTATAAAGAGTGGTACAATGCAAAGTGCGACACTTGATCTTCACCGATAACTCTCCAAAGATGGTGCCAGTGCTTGTGGTCACCCAATCGGCATGATGATCCCCACCCACAATAGCTCCTTGCTGAATGAAAAGTATATACCCAAAAAAAGACATAAATCACTTGCAACGAGTGCAGAATGCAGCTGCTAGAATCCTAACTAGGAAAAGAAAATCCGAGCACATCTCTTCAGTTTTAATGTCACTACACTGGTTACCTGTGTCATTCAGAATTGACTTTAAAATTCTGCTTATGGTTTATAAAACCTTAAATAATCTCGCTCCATCTTATATATCGGAATGTCTGACCCCCTATATTCCAAATTGTAACCTCAGATCCTCAAATGAGTGTCTCCTTAGAATTCCAAAAGCAAAACTTAAAAGAAGTGGTGAGGCGGCCTTCTACTGTTATGCACCTAAAATCTGGAATAGCCTGCCAATAGGAATTCGCCAGGCTGATACAGTGGAGCACTTTAAAACACTGCTGAAAACACATTACTTTAACATGGCTTTCTCATATCTTCACTTTAACTTAATCCTGATACTCTGTATGTTCAATTCATCATAATAACTATTCATGGTGGCTCTAAAATCCATACTGACCCCAACTCTCTCTTCTGTTTCTTTTTCCGGTTTCTTTGTGGTGGAGGTCCACCACCACCTACTCAAAGCATCATGATGCTCCAACATTGATGGATTAAAAGCCAGAAGTCTACGTGACCATCATCATCAAGTCCTTTCATGAGAACCCTAAATACAAAGAGGACTGTTTCATTTATGTTAGGTAGATTGCCCAGAGGGGACTGAGCGGTCTCTTGGTCTGGAGTCCCTGCAGATTTTATTTTTTTTTCTCCAGCCGTCTGGAGTTTTTTTTTGTTTTTTTCTGTCCACCCTGGCCATCGGACCTTACTTATTCTATGTTAATGAATGTTGACTTATTTTTATTTTTTATTGTGTCTTCTATTTTTCTATTTCTTCATTTTGTAAAGCACTTTGAGCTACATTTTTTTTGTATGAAAATGTGCTATATAAATAAATGTTGTTGTTGTTGTTGTTGTTACCCTGGAATGGCAGCTTACAAAAGTACCAGGAACTAGAAATGGCTAGAGTTCCTACAGTGGGAATGCTACAAAAGCTTCTGAGTTTCCAAAAAGTGCCTGGGTGGGAAGGAGCCCCTTCTTATATGACTGTCTATCCTGTATCACAGCCCCAAATACAAAAGTGATGAGGTGGCTACAAAAACTTTCAAGTAAAGTACAAACCTGGTAGGTGGTGCACAGAGCACATCTAAAACAGAAAACAGAAAGTGCTAGGAAGTGTTGCCTTGTGCATTTCTTCGTTACAGTATCTTTTATAGGAAACTGCAACTGTGGGACATGGCTTCCATCTAAACCCAAACAGATACAAATTTAAAGGTACCTGTTTAGTCATTTTAAAGGCAACTCAAAATGTACTTACATCCATTTTGTTCATTATTTTGAATTTAAAATATTTCTTTATATAAGAAATTAGGAAAGAAAACCTAAAAATAGTGGTCCAGCAAAACCCTCAACGCACAGACACCAAGATGGGGCTGCCAGCTACTCGACTTTGAAGCCCGTACACTGCTCTAAATCTCATAGCTTGTCAGCTTCACCTTCTGTGGCATCTGGTGTGCACACTACAGATCGACACATTAGGGTGGCACTAGTCATCTAAGATGTGTTAAAATCTAAGCAGTCAACGTAAGCCTCAGTGTTAACGTCTCCAGTGCACCATACAATGCGTATGTCTCTGTTATATGCCACTTGGTATGGGGGTCATAAAAGCAGTGTTAACGTTTGTGATGGACCATCTATTGGAATGACAGAGACATAGCAACTGGACAGACACACAAACACTTATTTTATGATTGAATAGAATGATTTTACTTTGTGATGAGCTCCATAAATCTACAGTATATGTACTGATGTTAAAAAATCATTAACGGCGCTTAAACAAGATATCGCATATATTCCACAACACACATCTGGAAACAAGAACAGCCGAGTTTGTGAAGATGTCAAAATTGAAGGACACTATAAGAAGACTGCCTAGTAAGACTGCCAATTTGAAAGATCATCCCAGATGGAACAAATCTACCAGGAACTAGAAATGACTTAGAGGGGCCCCTGAGAACAGAAATACCATGTAATTGCTTCAACAACCACTAAATGTTTTCCGTGCACTTTTGCTGCACATTGAATCTTTTGATGTAACAGCAGGTAGATGCCATAGACTACCTACACCTAATCCTGTTTCTTGTTAATTCACCCAGGGATCTTACTTGACAGCTGTATTTCTTTCATATTAAGTAGAGGGTCATGCAAGTGGCACAAACCAGTAAACACTTCAGACTTTTAAAAATCTTTCAATCTTTCACCTGCAACCTTAGCTAAAAGAAGAGAATTTGCATTGCTTCGCAAACATTTTGTGAAGTCAACTTTGTCTAAGGACTCGCAACAGTAAGTTGTTAGCTCAATATTCTTCCTATCCCATGTAAAGCTTCAATCAATTCAGCAACTGCAAAATGTTTGAGAGACAGGTAAGTGACTTAGCAACAAGTCCATTTTTTATACTCCATTTTTGTTTTTTGAATCTGTGTTTAACTATTTAATTACTTTGAGTTTAATTTTTACTTATATACAGGAAGGCATGGACATGCTGTGCCCCGAGGCTAAACGCAACATCACATAATGCAACTTCATCCATCCATCCATTATCCAACCTGCTATATCCTAACTACAGGGCCCAGCCAACACAGGCCGAAGGCAGGAAACAAACCCCGGGCAGGGTGCCAGCCCACCACAGGGCACACACACCAAGCACAATTTAGAATCACCAATGTACCTAACCTGCATGTCTTTGGACTGTGGGAGGACATTGGAGCACCTGGATGAAACCCACGCAGACACGGGGAGAACATGCAAACTCCAAACAGGGAGGACCCGGGAAGCGAACCCAGGTACCCTAACTGCAAAGCAGCAATGCTTCCCACCACGCCACCGTATAATGCAACTTTTCCAACTATTTTCATTCGTAGCCTTCATGTATGTAATGTTAGCAAGTCGGAAACAGTTGGCAACACACTCCTGTGAAGTCCATTGTGTAGTCTGACATACTCAGAGACACACTTCATCTAATCCATGACTATGACAGGTTTGATTTTGTCTTTAGTCGTACGGGATGGGCTCTGAGAACTGGCAACCAATGAATGCTCATCCGGAAGTACAATGCATGATGAGGAATAAAGAATGCAGGTGTTTTGGACTTTACGTATGGAAGAGACACTAATCTGTCTGATGTCTCGTGTTTTACATACCACAACAGAATGGTAAAAAAAGAAAGGGCAGAGACTACGGCCAGCTGGTAACCCTTCATACAGCATGGGGTCCATCAGGCAGCACACTATCACAAACACAAAAGGGGACAGTCATAACTGAGCTAGAAGATGGACACTCGGTTGGGCAGCAATTTTCGACTAAAAGTCGCATAATGGGACTTTGGCTTAAATGGTCTCAGTTTTGCTGAACTACTTTTTTTGGAGTTTGTTGTTGTTAACACTGAGTTACAGCTTCTCTCCCCCTCTCTTTTTTGGCTATACTCTGTGTGCTTTTTATCTGTACTCATTATTTGCAGACGTTATTTGAGTTCTGTGCAAGAATTTATTAGTCAATCCTTTAACGGTTACTAACTGTTCTTTTTAAATATTTGTTCTCATATTTGCTTCTGTTAAAAAAAAGTTCATTGATGATTATTAGTTTTATGTATTTTTATTAGTTTAAAGACCTAACTGTCTGCAATTGAATATATATTACCAACTGAGCTTTTTTGGGGATTTATGATATGCTTTGTTTGCTACAAATACCATTTTTTGATTTTTATGGTTGTTTCTTTTCATGTTAGGGGGAATTAGTTCCCCTTCAAAAATATTACTTACGTGGAAGGAGGCCTTGTTACATTTTCCGGCATCCAGGAAACTATTTTGCTAGACACAGCTATGTTAAACCAACTCATAAAAATGTACTAATTGTCTTTATTCTCTAAGAATAAGGAAGGAGTTTTGATAACTTTTAAGAGCTTTCTATATGTTGTAACAGAAAGAGAGGGCAACAATAAAGAGTTGGGGTGCCAAGAGGCAGTGAGTTTAAAAAATACATAAAAATATTGCAGAGCCATCTCTACAGATGCCAGTTCAAGACAGAACTCTCCCATGAAAGTTGTGCTTCTGGTTTTGGGCCTTTCTGACAGGAAGAGGTGGGTCCAGGAGGACAGTATCAAGCTTGGGTCTCAAAGTTGCACAGGAGATTACAGCTGGTTTTCCAAGGAATAGAAACGTTATTGCTGTTCTGGCAGATACAAACACAAGTCTCTTTCAGATGCAATCCTGCTTCACAAGGAGCAGCTGTCAAACATGATGCATCAGCCCCGACTCCTGCTCAAAAGAACACAAAGTCTTCTTCATCAAGGAGGTCCAGTGGCCCAGTAGCAGCAGCCGGTGCGGGAAAAGAGACAGGAGAGTGAGGCCTCAGGATGGCCGCAGCTCAGTCTTTAAAATGTTTAAAGCCCCGCGCGAGGAGCATGTCATGCAGCAAGCCTGCAGCTGATCCCGCAAAGAAAAGCTGTAATAGTGTGTTTGTTTCCCATTGAAAAACTGTTTAAGAGGGGGTTTCTGAAGGGCTGCTGTGTCCCCCTGCAGCAGCGGTCACAATGGGCACTGGAAGTGACGTCAGAGGAGTCCTAGCCATCAATCAACTGATCTGCAGGGGAAGGAAGAGGGACGCATTAGGACACAGCGCCAAACCTGGAGCGGCGGTAGAATTACAGTCACTATGGACCTTTAGCTACGAGATTGAGATTGATCCTGTAGGCTGTTTTATTATTGTGGTTGCATTAACTGATGATAACAGCCATCCAGCTATTAATACATATGCTAATCAATTTTTATTTATTTTTAAACTTTGGAAGCAGATTGACTGTTCGTTACTGTATTCTAAAATGCAACACAGGCACAATTCAATCTATTCTCTCTTCCTTTCTCTCTTTCTTCCTCTCCTTTCACTCCTCCAGGCAAGTACTGTCCAGCTTCTCTCCCGACTCAAATTTGCTTGAATGAGGTCCAGCAGCTTCCTTTATACCAGACCTGGGAGTACTTCTGGTGTTACTACATTACAAGATCTTCCGGGTCAGGTGGAAGTTTCTTAAAGTGGGAATGATCTGTCCCTGCATCTACCCTAGGCAGCTGCCATAGAACCCAGCAGGGATGTCTAACAAGACTGCAATTCCCAGCATGCCTTGCAGGTATTCATTCAGGAGCAGTAGCCCAGTGAGACTGCTACCTATTGTATCAGGGCAGCAAATAGTCATTGTGATTGGTCTCCCCCTGTTCTTCCATTAAACTGGTCTTCAGGCTGGGTAAGGAACCTTGAACCAACCCAGCCATAATGCCAGCCATCCCATGCCTGGTGTCCGCAACACTCCCTAAATCTCACACTTTTACTTCATTTGCAGCAAGGCTGGTTTTAGCTCAAAACTGTAAATCTCCTACTACCTTATATTTTTCTAAGGACTTGAAAGTAATAGAACCCACTGCTTCTTTCAAAAACACTATTACAGTTAAGAATTACTCCTTCTCTAGCTATGAAAAGGCCCGGTCATGGTGGTATAAGAGCCCATATATTAAATAAAGAATGTGCACTTTAATTTTAATTTCAAGCTATTTTTTAAAGCTTGGTTATTGTATTGTTAACAATTACTATATTCACTGTGCATGGCAAGGTAAGGCAGTTTTTCTCTTATTTCTTCTTTATCATTTGTTTAATTCTTTTTATTATTACTGCATGTTATTATTGATAAAGGGATTCCTCCCTTTAGCTTTACTGTATTATTGCCTTATGTAATATCTTTGCTTTTGCCTCTTCCCGTTAAATTAAATAACGTTTTAGGAAACATTAACACATAATAGAGATAAGCATATTGTTTTATCATAGTAACGCTATTTTGATAATACAGGTATATAACCAATAATATAATGATGCAATTCTCCTTTGTACATTTTCTTACTTATCTTTAAAAAAAATTCTATTAAAAAACTGCACCTACTGACGATGCTGAGCTCAGAAATGTCTCTGAAGCAGATGGGCAATTAAACCACAGTAGTGGATATTCAGAGGGAATCTGGCATCATCATGGTCTATGCACATGTTTGGCCTCTGTTTGGTTTTGTTTTATTTAACATTTTTCATGTTTTTAAATTGATATTTATGTATTATTATTGTTTATCTCCATATAGATAACACAATCTCAGTTGTGTTTTTACTTTATACATATTGATGCCAGTGCAGTGCTCTTTTTGTGAATAAGTAAACTAATGATGGGACTTTTTCTTCCAAAATTCACCTAAAAATAAGGAAAAAAAAATTGTAAACAAGAACAAAAGCAAACGTTTTTCCTGAGTAGCTACAGGTTCACAATCGAGCTCTCTTTAGTATAATTTCTGGTTTTGGCCTATATTGAAATTTCACCTGATTGATTGTCTTTCAGTTACTGATTCATTGCTTAAGTCTCTGCCACCTATGAAAAAAAAAAAGAATTATTCTACTATTGATGTACTCTTTTCCTAAAAATATTCTTTGTCACGGACATATTTGAAGTAATTGTTGCTCAAAAGCTAAGGTGAGAAGTGAGGTGCTGAATAAAATCAAGACAGCTATCAGGGGAATTACAACCTGTGACAAAGAGCAAACATTATTGTTTATTTTTTGGCTGGCATTGGCGTTGAAATTGTTTTATAGAACATGCAAAAAACTACAGAACCAGGGAGCTACTGACATGTCCTCCTATTCTGAGGTGAGCTTGATCAAAATTAAGAGTGGATCAGATGTATGAGTATGAAGAAGGCTCTCTAGTTTGAGTGGATTCAGTGTGCCACAGCATATCTAAGCCTGGTTGTTAACATTTATTAATATATTACCTAATTCAGGAGTCAAAATTCATCCCTGATCAAATATTCTCAAACCATGGATGACAGTTGTCAAAAACTGAAAACCAAGATATAGCAGCTAAATGGTGGTTCCTGCATATTGCATCACATGCTGGTTTTTACTGTCTAAGAAAAACTGAAATAGTTTTCAAAACAATAAAGAAAGGGCTGTGAAGGAATCAAAACAACAAGCACACATGGAAACCACCTAATATATTTTACTGAGGAAAGAATCCTGGCGACTGAAAGTAATCTGTATACTTATATGCATGGGATGTGATCTTAAAAAATATTTTTTAAAAGGAAAGAGAAGCAGACGAAAGCATTATTTGGCCAAGGCTAAAAACTCCTTATTGTGATGGAAGGAGAAGGAATCAACTAAGGTCTCATCTAGTTAACATGAAATCAGCAAGTCTAGGTAGAGAAACATGAAATACTTACAGAAATCAATCTCTCACATCCACTCAAGAAGGGAATTTATGCCACAGACAAGCCATTTAAAAGCATTCTTTTAAGGCTTTATTAAATTCTTGAAGCTCCCTATTGGCCTTTGTGACTTCACCTGCAGTAAATAAGATAATAATATATAATAAAATGATAGAATTAAAAAAAAACAGAGTGCCATTATGAACAATGCTGCATTATGAACATTGAAGACTTTCAGCCAACAAATTATTCAGCAGAAGTGTGTCAAGAAACACTACTGAGGGTCCTTTATACCAGCAGCAATATGTGTTGATGACACACTGTGACTGGGACTGCCAAGTCAGAAGTGTTGTTTACTTTTTAAAATTTTCTTTCCTTTTTAAGTAATTCTGGTGTGTGTTAAGCCCATTGTCTGTATTGTCTGTGTGTATGTATTTATTTACCTAAATATGTATATATTTATTCATTGAAGGAGCCAAATTTTCCTCTAGGGACAAATAAAACAAATTAATCAAGAAACACACTCTGAAACTTTTGAATATTCTGCATGAAATCACTAAATGATGTATTGTTTATTTTAATGTGTGTAATTCAGAATTTATTACTTATGGTCAGTGCAGTGGTTAATGATAAATCAGATCACACTTTTAAAGCTTCCTTCTAAGAAAGAAATATATAATGGATTTATGGATATGCTACACTCATTTCCAATAATAAATGTAGATAAGATGTGTGACTTTTGTCTGAATTTTGAATGTGTGCCCATTTTCACTCTTAATTTACAATCTTTCTAATTAATTCTTTTGTAGTAAATGGAGTATTTTTTACAAGTATTTGAAATGGATATCTCAGAACAACGGTTGGCCTACGAAGTTGACTACCATGTACTACAAGATGAATTAATAGAATCCTCTTTGCCACTAAGTGTCAATGTGAAAATGGAGAAGTTGGAGAGAACCAATTCCAACCTCAGACAGTAAAATATAGACCTTCATGAAGAATTACAGGTTTGCTTTTTTTCATTGCCTTGATTAACTGCAAGCTTCAACCTCTTTAGGTTTTGAAAACTTGATTAAAATGAGATTAGAATAATTATCAAGTCATTTATTTTTTCATGCATAAATAGTACAATGAAATATTAACTTGCATGTCTCCTCAGAGTACAATGTCAAGTAAACAAATACATATACAATTATCTATCTATCTAAACCAATTTTACATCTCTCAAAGGGTGGAGATCCTCTACTGGATAAAGCTGGAAATGACTCCCATTTATCCACTTGTCTTGAATCAAGTGAACAGGAGCCTCACGTATAAATGGTGTATACGCACAAAAATGTTGCATACTCCTGTTTCCACGCCCACATTACGATGTATAAAACCTAAACTTGGTGTAGAGCCACACACATTTTCACACTAGCTCAAACCCTGGCATACGCAAGTTCTCTGCTCAGTTTTGCAAACTGGTGGCACCCAGTGTCAAAGCAGTGCTTTTGTTCCTGTGTGGTTTCCCTTTCTTTTCTAGATCCACATCCCTGACGCGGCATTATCATATACACTGAAATTAACCACATATTGTTTATTAGTTTGAGGCATTTGATTGTAATTAACCTGTAACAATATAATGGTCCACGGAATAGCCAAACTATTCCAAATACCATAGATGCTTTAGCATTGTTACTCTCACTGCACCTTCTTCTTCTTCCTCTTTCAGCTGCTCCCGTTAGGGGTTACCACAGATGACCATCTTTTTTCCATATTACTCTCACTGCACCACTCGGAGTATTTATATCACTGTATCTGAGTGTGGAATCACAGCTCTACAGCAGCTGATCAGAAAGAGAATTATCGGTATACAGTATCAAGCACACGCTGTCTCAGCCATGCTGTCTATTTGAACTGCTCTCTTACGGCAAACGCTTCAGAGCCTTTCCTGTACTGACCTCGCGATTCAGAAATAGTTTCATCCCTGGAACTCTAAACGCACTCAATCAGTCCATCAAGTGCTCCTTGTAGAAGAATTGTTTGTACTTATAAGTACAATTACCTCACCGTAAACTTGCGATACAGTTATAATATTGCACAACCTGAGCCACTTTATAAAGTATGTATTTACATATGATGACGATATCATTTTAAGATGAAATGCAGTAAAATATGTTTATTACATTATACAGATAAAATGTTAACATCATTTAAATAATCTATATCTATATATATAAAAGTCAATGTGTGTATGTACAGTATGTATGTTCCAGCATCACGTCCGAACGGCTGGAGCAATTTTCATGAAACTTGGTACACATGTTTCTCATTGGCTCATCGACTAAAAATACTGTAGTGTAAAATCAACCCTAAATCATCCCCTTCTGGGCAGGGTGGGGTGTGATCTTGCGGCCTTGTATGTATGTTATCATACAGCTGACACTCAGAACAACCACCAGAGGGCAAACTGGAGGTGACTGCCAGCGATAGTAAGGACCTGTAGCCCCGTTCAGGGATTGTTCCTGCCTTGCACCATATTCTTGCTGGGACTGGCGCGACACTGGAAGGATGGATGAATAGAATAATTAAACATGTACTACGAAGAAATTTCAATCTTCCTTAAAAGTTTTGAAGAATCTGCATTCTAAGCTTACAGATGGCTTAACATCTATTACAGAGCTGATTGTGTGGCGATTGGGTATTTGGAGAAAGAAAAGGAAGGACGGGAATTGGGGGTTAGTACGTTTGAAACAGACAGTACTGCTGCAGTAAATTATTTCATCGAAGGTCATGCACAGCATAGCAAGTATCTTGCGGGAGGCAGGAACAATCACTGGACGGGGTGCCAGTTCATCACTATCACTGAGCCACCGTGTTCCCATGTTTAATAACATGCTTTAACTCCTATCATCATGAAAATGATATCAAGTATACATCTCAGTATTTTAATTATTCAGAGAGCTGTAATATCACGAATACAATAGATTCTGTGTCCTGTCGGAGGAAGAGAAAAACCATTTAAGAAGCATGTAGTAATTCACACACATAGAGCACATAAAAGATTAAATAGAAAACAAAGCAAAACGTGCTACTTTAGTTACAATGGGATTTGAGAAATTAGAAAATTAAATGATTTTAAGATGAAGTTTATGATGTTCTACTTTAATGACAAAATAAACTACGTGATTAAAGTGGAAATTTAGAGATTAAAGTTGACATATCAAGCTTCTTTCCCACTGTGTCCCTAATTTTTTTCTTTTATTTGTACCCTAATAAGCTTTCATATGACACTCAGACGGTGGGCTATGGCTCGCGTTTTCACGGCGACTTTGATATCTGACAACTTCTTTTTTATTTCGGGCACTGTGCGACTTTGTGAACTTGAGCTTTCGAGTTCCTATGACAATCTATGTCACTCGATCTACTTCCTTTTGTTGTTTTACCACTACTTAAACCAACAAATAGTACATTTTTCCTTGCCTGCACTTGGTATTCGCTGAAATTCTTCTATTTTCCCATGTGCTTTTGCCATTGCCTTTTCACAGAACACTGAGCTTAAGGGCTATTTATATTGATTTGCATATTCAAAGAGGCGTAATTCTGGGAGGAGCTGGGGAGTGGCAGCAGGCACTTGCACGTGCATTACTTTTCACGATGACTGGGATTTATGTAGCGGAACAAAATGGAAGTTGGCGCACACACAGATTAATGCATCAGAATTTTTTGTGCATACACACATTTCTGCTTTTGTCCATATGCCATGTTTTAGTGTGAATTCTACACACGGCACTATGCACCCCAGAAGAGGTCCTTTTAGCTTCTTCTAGAGACCTTAGTGGAAGACTCGTTCCAGTTGTCCCCTTGACCTTCCTGGGTGTGGTCTCTTTCTGCGGACCTCTGGTCCTTTCCTGGACTCACACTTTGAAGTATCCAGAGCTGAACCCCACATGGAGATGGTGCAAATAGTAGCATATCCTGACAGCATTATGTGCAAGGCAAGAACCAACTGCAGGTCTTCAATGGGTACATTAGGCCAATCAGAGGAAAATTGGAGCATCGAACAATCTGGATGTGGATGAAAACTCATTGTGCCTTGAGAAAAAAACATGTGCAGACTCCATCAACAAGCGTTCTATGACTCAAACTCAATCTGTGAGGGAGCAGCACTAAACACTGTGCTACAGAAGAAGCAAAATAATGTGCGTCAGAATGATAAATCTTGTAAATTTTGTTTATAGCAGGCACATAATCCATTATGCTTCTTTCTCTTTTTTATGTGAAGTTAAATCTACTGGACTCTGATTTATTTCGGAGAGTTTCTTTTGTGCAGTTCCAGCATTAATCAGAGTGTCACAGTAAGAATTCTGTGATGGTTATCTCATCCTTTTAATGCATTGTGTGCATAACACTTAAGTGCATGTCTGGATGATAATGGAATTCATTTATTATTAAATTATGGAGACAAACTACTGAGACATGTAGTTGAAACAGAACTCACAATAAACTTTAAGAAATATCTGGAAGAGATATTGGGACAACTTACAGTAGCTATCAGCTAAACAAACAAGCCCAATGGACTAAAAGGTCTCCTCTTGTTTGTAAAATTTCTTATGTTCTTTTCATCATAATTCTAAGTTTTATTGATGATCAGATTCATAAAGTGGGTAAAGTAGCAGGTTTTGTAGGCATTTACAGTTTAGAGTTCAGCTCCACCATCCTACCTGCCTGACAGGTTACTGAACAGAACAAAATGACGGCTGACATTTCACTGATAAACTACTGAATGTTTTCCTGAGAGAGTCTTTCATTTGTTGGATTTTGTGTTGATCGCTTGTTCAATAAAATGCCACGTCAGCCTGTTACGACTGAGTGTATGTGCATGAATGTGTGCCCTACGATGGACTGGTGCCCCATCTAGGGTTGGTTCCCACCTTATGCCATTTTCAGCTCTTTTTGACTCTGAACTGGACGAGCAATGAGAAGAAAATGAGTCGATGGCTCTAGTGCAGGAATACAACCACAGTCACTTAATTGACTTTGGTAAGAGATGCAATGAATGTTTGGAGTTAGGTCCTAGCTTTTAATATACAGTTATGTTTTTCTTTTTTTGGCAGACAACCACAAAATATGAAGTTGCACATTCTATTGCATTTGCAAACATTCAACTGAATGAAAATAGCCTTGGAAGATTAGAGTGAAAATTATGTTACAAATAATGCATTCTAGCACATAAAAACGTGTCAAGTTTAAAAAAAACAAAAACTGATATCCCTGACTAAATAGCAATGGGCCATCTGACAATCCATATCTATTTGTCTTGCTGCTCATTAGAGAAATTCAGCTCAATGAAGTAATAAGATGAATAGCATGTCCCACCTAGAAGCGGCCATAGAGGTGCATAGAGTGCACTTGTTTGCCTGCTCGGTTGTCAAGCCCTGAGCGCTTGAGTTTAGCAGACCCCTTATACACCTCAGGAACAAGCTCTCCTGAGTCATTAAACGTTATTTGATTTATGCGTCTGCCATAAGCCATATACATTAAGTAAGAGTTTCCTCTATGACTACTGCTGCGGAGGGAGGGGAGGGTGCAGCCATCGTGCAAGTGCCTGCTGCCACTGTGCCTGCAGCCATTTACACTATACATAGTGTAAATAGAGCTATTTAAATTTAATTAATTGCAAGGGCCTTACAGGCAAATTAGTCAATATCTATATATATTCTCTCACATTTTCTCCTCTCTCATCTAAAGCCAAAGCCACACATTTATTATTCTTTTATCTTTAAAATAAATGGTCTTTTTGGAAAGGGTTACACTGTAGAGACCCCAGGCTGCATCCTGAAAGAATTTCAAATAAAATAATGTAAATGAGTCAACATGAAGGAAATAAAAAATAAACTAGGAAGAGAGGTTAAAGAATGCCATATTTCCTGAAGTAAAATATGTTGAGGTGGTGGCTCTGAGGCTAGGGATCTGCACTGGCAATCGGAAGGTTGCTGGTTCGAATCCTGTAAATGCCAAAAGGGACTCTGCTCTGTTGGGCCCTTGAGCAAGGCCCTTAACCTGCAATTGCTGAGCACTTTGAGTAATGAGAAAAGCACTATATAAATGCAAAGAATTCCTATTATTAAAAAAAATCCCCTCGTGGAGCTTAGTCTGCCTGTATTCACAAAGGGTTCAAAAAGATTTAGTAAAAGTGAAACTCAATCTGTCACTTCCTACATCTCACCGTAACAGAACCGACAGCCCAGTCTCTGACTGTGGAGATTTGCTTATAACATAAAACTTAAAAAAAACTCTTTGCATTCGTGACCTTCTTCGCTAAATAGTTACTTAGTTAACTCGACAACTGTATTGTCTCCTCCACAGCGAATGATTTCTTTTCAGCTTTGAAGGGTGAAAAAGGATATTATATGATAAACATATTTTTTTTGTGGCTAGGATTATTTTCCTAAACACCTGTTTTCTGAACATTTACTCTTAAGGCCACACAACATGTGTCATATTACACAACATTTCCCACTACTTTACTTAATAATGATCATTTAAATTATCTTAGCAAGTTGGCGGCAATGGCGGCACATTCATGGCCAATAGTCATGTAATCTACAATACCCAATGACCGAGTCAAACTAGTCTGCCATTCACCCCAACAATCAAGCAGGCGTGATTTTGTCTTAGTCATAGTAGTATAAATAAAATAGTCACAGAGAGCCAGAAGCCCTACATCCCTTGGCAATTAACACAATTAGAGACACCAATCTACACTTGTTCAGTGTCACCAGTTATCTGACCCCCACCAATCTTTGAGATTTGGTAGGAAACAAGAATACTGAAAAACACAGGGAGAACGTTCTAGCGGTTGTACCAATGATACTTAAAAATAACGCAATCAATAAAGCATTGAGGACAATTGGAATCACGGAAACATAAAAGGCTAAAGAAGATGATCTACAGCCATTGGGGCATAGGTCACGTTTGCTAACTGATCACTGAAAAGTTTCAGCCCCTTGTAACCAAACAGTCTATGATGGCCCATAAAATAGTAACAGAGGCCTAAGACATTCACAATTTTAAAAATGTAAAGGAATTTCCCAATTTTGATTTATGTCTAATGCATGCTGGCGCAGTGGTAGTACTGCTGCCTTGTAGTAAACAGACCAGGGTTCGCATCAAGGGTTCTCCTTGTGTGAAGTTTGCAAGTTCTCCTGTGTCTCCATGGGTTTCCATTGGGTGCTCCGGTCTCCTCCTACAGTCCAAAGACGTGCAAGTTAAGTAGATTGGCGATACTAAACTGGCCCTAGTGTGTGGTTCAGGGTGTGTGTGTGTCTGTTTGCCCTGCGATGTACTGGCTCCTTGTGCAGGGTTTTTTCCTACTTTGCACCCTGTACTAACTGGGATAGGCTCCAGCACCCACCATGACCCTGTTCAGGACTAAGCAGGTTGGCTAATGACAGACTAACTGGCATAATGTATATTCTTTTTGTCATGTTCACAATATTACTCTGCTAATTTTTTAAGAGTAATTAAAATATGTTCATCATTTTATGGGCAGAGTGATGGCTCTGAGGTAGAAATCTGCACTGGTAATCAGAAGGTTGCCGGTTCAAATCCCATAAACGCCCGAAGTGACTCTACTCCATTGAACCCCTGGGCAAGGCCCTTAACCTACAATTGCTTCATCCTGGGTATGAAGTTAATCTGCATCCAGCCCTGCAAGAAGGCCGTCCAACCTGCAGGGAAAAACCTGGGTGTTGGTGGCATAATTGGCACTCCAGCCACCATAAAAAACCTCACACTGGTTCCATTCCATCTGAACTAGCGTGGTGCTGAGGTGTCACCCATTGCATGGGTCCTAATCTGGAGATCCTGAGTTGATTTGTCATGGGGTGAGTGCAGCAAAGCGCTGTATCAGCGTGTGCTCCTAACCTCTGTCCTCATCATTATATTAACCCTTCACCTTTTTTCAGGAATGAAGTCCTCAGTATTTGTTGTTATTGGAAGGTAAGTGAAGTGTTCTTTAGTGAATTACCTTCAAACAATAAATACTGTTGGAATGGTTAGGTCACTTGTGACCTAATAAAACAATTATGTTAAGAAATATTAACATTACCAGAAGTCCAGTGTGATGGATGAGCGGGACGCCCAAAGAGTAGAAGGATGGGG
This sequence comes from Polypterus bichir lapradei, assembly GCA_026402145.1. Classification (NCBI taxonomy): domain Eukaryota; kingdom Metazoa; phylum Chordata; class Cladistia; order Polypteriformes; family Polypteridae; genus Polypterus; species Polypterus bichir. The sequence goes on from JANRMT010062808.1 coordinate 54,093,503, forward strand.
GGAAGGCAGCTACTTTGGGACACTGCCTCCCCCTGGATGCTAGGTGGCGAGTTCCCTGCAGCATAGCAGTGCCCCGGATTCCTACAGGGCACCCTTGGATTTGGAGTTCGGCTTCACAGCCCTGCTGGATACCGTGGGTGCTGCCAGGAGATGCTGCAGGATGACTGTGTTGCATACAATATGAGAGTGTACAGGTGCAGTTTGTCTCAGAAAGGCGTTTATTTCCAAACCACTAATCCTGCCAGAAATTCACCTTCTAACCCCAAACACTTTACGGCAAACAAAAAATGTCATAAAATGTACATATTGCAAACATAACATTTCCCCCCTCCCCTACCAAATACAGTGGCTCCCAGAAAAACATAACATAAGGCTTGAACTTTCAGAAGTAATTGAAATTGTACAGAAGTCTTTTTTTTCTCTTTTGTGTGCTTCTTCCAAAACCCAAATGTCATTCTAAAGTCGTCTTAACCATGAAAATCAGTAAGGAAATCTTAGAATCTGGCTGGCCAAGTTCTGACACATTCAGATCTGGAGATGGTTTCAGCTGGAGGTTGCAACACCTCATGGTCCTCAGTCTGCATAGGGACCGATGATCCTGCAGCTGAATCGAGCCTGTAAAACCTGAAGAGTCATAGGTCGGCACTGGTGGTGCAGGTACCATCAGCCAGATAAAATGTGGCAGGTCCAAGTTGGCTTATTACTTTTAAAGGAAAAGACCAAAGAGATTTCAACTTATGTTCTTGATGTGGCCTCCAGACCCTGACCCAATCTGATACAGTTATGTCTGGCATTTTCACCCAGTGTGACCTATCAAAATGTTCATTTTATTCTGGCTCTTGGACACACTGTTGTGTGTATGTATTTCAGTGGGCAAAGCTGGTTGGGCACGCAGGCAATCCAGTGGAAGTTCATGACCAATCATAAGAGCTGCAGGTGAACTGGCTGTTGTTGAGTGCTGTGTAGCTCGAAGTGTCTGAAGAAGTGCCAAAAGAAATTTGCATCCATCTGCCAAATGTGCTCTAATGCCATTTTTTAAAGTTTTATTTAGACGCTCTACCCCCACCATTGGCCTGAGGGTGGTAGAATGCTGTGCGATGGTGTCGAATTCCTTTATTCATCAAAAAGCTTGTAAATTCAACAGAAGTAAATTGTGGACCATTATCTGTTGAAACAGCCACTGGTAACCCCCAGCGAGCAAAAATGGACTCCAAAAACTCGATCACAGCTCTGGTTGTAATTGATCCAACTGAGGCTATTTCTGGCCATTTAGAATGTAGGTCGTATGCCACAATAAGAAAACGCTGATGATGTGGAACGCCATGTAACTTGCCACAGATGTCTAGCTGTATGTGTTCCCAAGGCTTAACAATCCACTGAACTAGCTGCAATGGGGGTGTGGATGGAGGACCCATTTTACCATTAACAAGGCAAGCAGGGCATTCCTTGACCAGAGCTTCAATATCAGCACCAATCCCTGGCCACCACACAAGGTTGCAACATCGTTGCTTAACATGGACAATACCCAAATGACCCTCATGTGCCATAGCCAGGAAACGTGCTTGGAGAGACCTTGGAACTACTGTGCAGAGACCACGAGCAACACAGCTTTTATTCCAGCAAGTGAGTTTATCATTGACACAATGGAATGGTGTCATCTCAGCCGGTACTTGAGTAGGCCACCCCTGCATGATAAAAGTACGAAGCTGAGTGAGCACAGGGTCTTGCTCTGAGTCCTGCTGCAGCTCCTGGAGTGACACTGTGCCCTCTAGCGGTGTATGAAGAAGCTGAACAAGTTCAGGCTCAGCAGAATTAGGGAAGGGAGTCATGGCTGGTGGACTTGAGAACCGAGACAGTAGATCAGCCACCACACTGTGGCGCCCGGGAGTATACTGGAGTTTAAAATTGTACTGCTGGAGACACTCTGACCAGCAGTGCAGTCTTAGTGGCCTGTGGCCAGAGCCAGATATAGAAAGCAGTGCAGTGAGAGCTTGGTGGTCAGTTCTGAGTGTAAATGCATGGCCATACAGATACATGTGCCACCGCTCACAAGCCCAGATACATGCGAGTGCCTCTCGCTCACTGACTAAGCATTTCTGTTCACCTGGGCTAAGAGCTCTAGAAGCAAATGCCACAGGTTTCTCAGTCCCCTCCTGAATCTGAGACAGTACAGCCACAAGAGCAGCTCCAGATACATCATAAGTGATTAAGGTGGGACTATTGAGGTCAAAGTGTGCCAGCACAGGCGATGAAATAAGCTGAGCCTTTAGTAACTGAAACGCCTCTGTGCAGGCTGGAGTCCATGCCCAGGGAGCATCTTTTTTCAAAAGTTGATGTAAGGGTGCAGTAGTGGAGGAGTATTGCAGCAGAAAACGTAGATAGTATGCAGTCATACCCAAAAATGAAGCAAACTGTGCTACTGATGTGGGCTCTGGAATTCTCTGAATTGCCTCTGTGTTAGACTGGAGTGGGGTTAAACCATCTGCAGACAGTCAGAAACCCATAAATTCAATTGAAGGTGCAGAAAACACATATTTATCACCATTAAGAGTGAGATTATGCCTGGCCAGTGCTGAAAACACTCTTTTTAGACACTCATCATGGGTAGAGGTTGTGGGACCATGCACAACTATATCATCAAGATAAATGACAACCCCTGGAATCCCTGCCAAGATGGTTGACATTATTTTCTGAAAGCATACGAGTCCAAATGGCATTCTAGTATATCGGAAAACCCCAATGTGAGTGACAAATACAGTCAGGTCTCGACTGCTGGGGTGGAGTGGCACCTGCAGATATCCTTGATGGAGATCAAACTTTGTAAAGAAACGAGATCCATAAAATTGTGTAGTTAGCTGTTGGCAGAGGGTATTTGTCAGGAATGATTGCCTTGTTTACTGCCCTTAGATCGACACAGATTCTTAGTTCCCCTGACTTTTTTGCCAAAATTGGAAATCCATGGGGCAACATTAATAGGTTTTATAATTCCAGCTTCTAGGAGGCGTTGCAGCTCAGCAGATACCCCATCATGGAAAGCCAGTGGAATGCGGCGTGGTGGCTGGATGACAGGAAGCACAGTGGGATCTAGCAAAGACTGGTGATGAAAGGCAGAGAGACAGCCAAGTCCATCAAAAAGTGATGGCCACTTCTGTTGCCAAGTGGAGCAGACATTATAGATCCACTAGTGTCAACAAGGGTGAAACCAAGGCTGTTAAAAAGATCCAGGCCTAAGAGGTTGGCAAAACGGCGGAAGACATGGAATGTGAATTGAGGAAGAAACTTAGAACCATAGCGTACTGACAGCTCAACTGAACCCACAATGTCAATCTTAGAGCTGGCATAGCCACAGAGAGTGATGACTGGAGCAGATAGCTGGAGATCTGGGAAAAACTGCTTCTTAGTCTTTAGATTTAACAGAGACACTGTTGCCCCAGTATCTAGCAAAAGCGGAAGTCATATGTTGTGTAGTTCTACTGTGCAGGTTTTAAAAGATATATGCCTAGATGTCACATTATGAATTGTCACAGGCTTTGATGATGCCGGAGTGGAAAAACAAACTTTCACAAAATGATTGGCTTTATTGCAGCGCTGGCATATCTGACCCCTGGCAGGGCAGCTCTGCACTCTCGTAGAGTGTGATTTAGAGCCACAATTCCCGCAAAAATGTTGGGGTTGGAGGAAGCTGTTGTGAAAACTGCACGCTGAGATTCTCGTTGCAGTTGTCCAAGTCTTCTGTGCACTGCAGCACTTGAGCCGCGTCTCATGTCAGTACTGAGGAAGCAGGAGATGTGTCGGGTTTGGCGTCGAACTTCGCGGGAGACTCGATCTGAAATGCAATGTGGATTGCCCGTGATAGACTTAAATCATCTGATTCTAGCAAGAGCTTTTTGCGGACTTTTGGATTGTTAGTGTGCTGAGCCAATTGATCCCTAATAAATTAATCTTGCGTATTGGTACACCGATTTGCCTGCCTGCTGTTGCCATTTACGAAATAAGATTCGGTGTAGGATAACACTTTGCAAGCAAGAGAAGTGCATCTCCAGGAGAGTCACAGCAGCAGAGTATGTGGCTGCATTCCCCAAAGTCTTAAACACGCGCTGTCCCTCCATTCACAGAGAGTGTAGGAGCAAAGCTCTTTTGCGCACATCACTTACATTTTGCAAATCAAGAGCCAGGAGGTACGTTTCAAAAGACTCCAGCCAGAGGGACCAAGGCACTGGAGGCTCTCTAGGCTGGGAAAGAAAGGGAGAAGGTGGTGGAAGTGAAAATTCAGCCATCCTTGTCGCCAAAATGTTGCATACAATATGAGAACGTACAGGTGCAGTTTGTCTCAGAAAGGCATTTATTTCCGAACCACTAATCCCGCCAGAAACTCACCCTCTAACCCCAAAAACTTTGTGGCAAACAAGAACACACTGTCGTAAAACATACATATTGCAAACATAACGGACTGTAGAATTCATATCTTATCCATAGCCCGGAAGTACTCCCAAGTCACAAGGACGGAAGTCCCAAAGTACTTCTGGGCTGAAGAAAATTCAAGTTCTATATCGGAAGTGCCAACAGGTCACATGATCGGAAGGACGGAAGCACTTCTGGGTCAAGGACTATTTAAAGGACTGCTGTGAACCCAGCAAGCGAGCCAGAGTTGGGTGGAGGTGGATAAAGCTTGCTGGTAGGTGAGGAGGAGACTTAGAGAGAGAATTCTATATTGTTTAATTATTTACCTGTGCTATTGTGGCTGTGGTGCTTAAGACGCTGTCACTAAGAGGAAAATACCTCTAGTTACTCTGTGTCCAGAGCATCTGTGTCACTTCTCGCTCTTATGACTCCTGCCTCCTCTTGTGTCTCCAAGTTTCTACATCAAGGTTCAGCAGTGACAATTACAAGCAACAGCTATGATTTTTAAAAAATTTTTTGCTTCTCTTCCATGCCACCACAAACCGAATAGTTTGATGACATTGTGTACTAAAAACAATGTGAAGTAGCTTGGCCATCTGCTCTTGGAGTTCTTGGAGGTCGATTAACATCAGTTAATAGGTAGCCACATTAGTTTGACAAATTTGCTTCAATTCATTTTGCACTTGTGTTTCACATTCAGAACAGACACCTACAGTATATGCATATCAGATTTGGATCACCTGCAAAACTAATTTAAACAATCAAACTAAAAAAAAAATAGATAAGGAACTCAAATCTGAACTGAGTCTCTTGTAGCTGCAATTTGATCAAAGCCATAAAGAGTTTTATAGAAGAAGCAGCAGGTGTCTCTGGGCTACTTTTGGGTCACATCACATTGTATGTTTTAGTCTGGGCTCTTTATTTATGGTCGCATTGTGAACATGCTGTGTTAGGAGCAGGTCAATAACTCAAACCTGCAGAACTGCAGACCAGCAGTTCAAGATCCCTACCTGTGGCCTTTTCTTTGTCTCTCTTGGTTTTTACAATGAATTTTTTAAATTGCCACATTTGCATCCTCTCTCTCCGGTTACTTTTTCTTATCTCACATCCACTGTACTAATTTGATCCTATTGTGTTCACCACTGTCTAATGGATAAATTTTTTTTTTTTCAAAGCTTCATTAATTTAACCGCATTCCACAATAACGTTTAGCTTGTAGCTGATGCCATATATCGTATAGTTAGTGCGGGAAGAGGTTACATCCATTTTTGTTCTTTATTTTCAATTTTTTCATGAGTAAAAAGAAGAAATTTTTGTGTATCACTATATTCATTTATTTACATAATAACGTGTTTATTCTTGAATGCATGTGTGTGAAGTGGAATTTCAAATTATGATAGTAAGGCGGGGAACTTTGAGACATATCTACTTACAAGTAATGATGAGTCAGCCATTCACATGAAACTTGCAGCAAAACGTAGACAAGGACCATTCACTCCTTTGACACCTAAAGTTAGGTGAATACATGAAAAACATTTTTCACTCAATTTGTTTTCATCTTATCTGTAACCTTTGGCAGTACTGATACAAGACTATAGTTCCCATCGAGCCGCAGGAGTGACTAGCGACGGATAGCAGGACTTCTTGATCACCACATACTTTATAGAGCAGGAAGGACACCATCAAAGACCAGAGCTGCAACCACTGTGGAGTCCATTTACATTGCTTCTTTACTTTAATTTTTACCATTTTTCTGTGGATTTCACAGGTTGTAATAGGATTGCAAATTTTTGCCAAAGCCTTTGAGATCACATTATTGTCCTACCACCTCCAATAAATTTTAAGACTATGTCCATACTTATACATAGTTAATTAAAAGCAGCTTAAAAAAAATTCCCATTGTTTGCTAAAAAGACTGCAAACACATATGATTTAGACATTTGCTTACACTGGGCATGTGCGCATCGGCACAAAAATCCTTAAAGGGGCGATAACACTGCTGGCCACAGGATTCATCACAAAAGTGTAGCGACCAGTAAAGTACTTGCCTTTTGGCCACAACTGTATGTGTGGGGTGCAGCATCTGTGTGTATTTCTTTTTCCTCTACTACTAAGAGGTAAATTATGAAAAAGTATATTATTTTAAATTATATGCATTCATTATAGTGTAATGGGCTACAATTCGGTATTGTAAAGAAAATGACATTTCTGTGTGTTGCTTAGTGTAATGGGCTATAAACCAGTGTTTTAAAGAAAAGGCAGAATTTCTGGAAAATTCTGCTACAGGTTATTGCTGATGGCTATATACAGAACATAAATATTTACCTGTCTTGCTAAAGAGTCACCTGCTTTGAACAGTCAGACTTGCTTTGATTTAGTATCTCATCTACACACAATGTGGGGATACAGAACTGTCTGCTTCCTTGGAAAATTAACGAGTTCTGGGGAAACTGGTTTCTAATCAAGTACTCAAAGTAAATTTGTTTACACTATTTGTTATGCAGAGGAAATTGGCTTGCACCATTGTTTTCACTAATTGCCATGTTGATTTATGCAGAAATTGAAGCATATATATATTTCTGGGAAAAGGAGAATAAAGAAAAGAGAGAGAAAACAGAGAAGTATGGTCTGAGACTCGGGACTGCTGTCTGTTTCTTTTATGCTTTACACCATATCGCTGTGGCTACACCCTGTAGCAACAGTGGCTTGGACCTGGCCCAGGTTCCCCTAGGCCTGAGGTCGGGAACAATTACATGCACTCAATTCTCCACCAGAGCACCATCTTTTGGGGGGGTTTCAAATTCTTTCTGCTGTGTCTAGTATATTTTCCAGTCGCTAAACTGTCTCATAATAAGTGAGAAAGGGTTTTTTTTTCCTTTTTTTTCAGTTTTCAACTCATTAATCTGTAAGTGAGCTGTCGACAGGGTTTAATGTCTCTGACAGAATGGTTGCAAGGCAAAAAACACAGTGGGGAGGTTCATTGCACAGCCCACTAATGTACATTCAAATGCAGAGTCAGTTTAGAGTCTTAAATCAAGATAACATGCGAGTGCCATGCAGGAAAATTCATTTGTGTACGGAGAGAAGGACAGGAGCTGTAGTGACCCCATCAAGAGGGAACAGCACACTCAGCCTGTAACTGGTAATATTAAAGCAATGATTTTATAACATTTCAAAGGTGTCTTGATTTTCTGAGGCAGGTAGGTGTTGTTCCTACATTAACGGAAATGTTTTATGTGTGTATTTTGGATAACCATTTTTACTACTAGGGGGCTCTGCCCCTGGCAACACGACTTAGACGACTTAAAGTTTAAATCCGAACAATATATTCAATCTCTTTTCGCTGTTCCATTATTTCACTGAGTAATAATTTCTGTTTGTTTGCGCTAATGCGATCTTTCCTGT